>OY757023.1:80901693-81443829 GCA_963580285.1 Lucinisca nassula
CTCAAAATTGGAAAAAACGTCTCCAAAATGACCTATACAGTGTTGACGGGGACGTTAAACATCAAATCAAACAAACAAAAGAATCTGTAATTAATTAAAAGCTTAATGATAGCGTTTCAATTTTTCTTTCTCTGTGTTTTCCAAACTCAGAGTCTCCTAATAAGAACCACCTTAGGGACTGTTCAAAAGTGGTCTTAAAGACCACTTTTGAACAGTCCCAAAGGTGGTCTTAATATAGGGATTTTACTGGTAAAACGTCTTTATTAAGACCACCTTTGGGACTGTTCAAAAGTGGTCTAAAAGAACAGTCCCAAAGAGTGGTCTCTGACGAGAGGACATTGGTTGAAGAAAATACAAAGAAAGAATAACTGAAACCTTCTCAATAAGCTTTTGAAAGCAGAATTAGTCTTAATTTTAGGTGGTCTTGATAGCGGAATTTCATTGTACGCTCGACAAACACTCAGTTCAGCTTGTACGTAATCTCAGTCTTTGCTGTTCAATATGGTTCAATATGCCCATTTTATAACGACTAATGTCTTGTCGTACAGATTTAATGGTAGGTTTAGCTGAGCGTTGGCTCATATACCACTGCGATCGCACCTGTGAGACATAATATTTGTTTGCTTGTTTGTTTGATTTCAGGTTTAACGTCCCCGTCCACACTGTAAAGGTCATTTTGGAGACGTTGCTTCCAGTTGTGTGGGACTTTTACCCGACATTGAGATGAAATGACTTCTCAAGCCCTATCGCCCAATGAAACCAATAGGGTTTATAAGCATGGACGGTCCGACTCGTGCGCACCGCTTTGCCTGGGCAGGCTTAGATCCTCTAAGCGGTTTACCAGTACTCGTGTGCGGGTCGGATTCAGCTCTGCGTGGAAGCATCATGCAGCCCATATATTTCTTTAAGCCCCGATGGGCGGAGGCCTGACATAATATATGTGAATAGGATCGACAAAAATCATAGAAATACAGTCGAACTTCAATGGCTCGAACACCTTTGGGACCTCGAAAATCTGTTCGAGACAGGGGTAGTTCGAGCCACTGAGGATATTGTCAGGAGGCATAACGAGGTACTTTTGGATAGGATTTCGCTAGGGGCTCAAAAATGGGTTCGACGCATCCATGGTAAACGAGCCATCGGTGTTCAAGCCATCGAAGTTCTTCTGTAGATGCCCTTGAAAAGCTACAATCAAAGATTACAGCCAACCAATGGCGACACCAAGAGGAAGATTAAATAACAATAAGGAAAAAAGGAGGGGGTGGGGTGGGGGTAGGGGAACAGTCGCAAACAACACAGCAACCAGCTCCTTGTTCCCCACAAGAGGTGACCAAGGTGCAACAGGAATTAAATAAATAAGAATGATAATAATAACAAGATGATGTGCCCCGTCTGAAAATCCGACAAACCTATAGTTAGAATAAACAGAATAAGAACGACCGCCTTAGACTTATAAAGTCTGATGAGATGTGACCTTTTTTATAAAGTAATCCTTAGATGAAAATATATCGACAATAACTGATTCTGAAGATATTGCTACAAAACTAAACTTTTACTTCTCGTCTATCGCCAAAATACTGAATAAACATAATGAAGAATTGTCTACATTTGAAGACGGCAAATTAGGTAATTTTGTCAACAACAGAATCCCTGAGAACACATATTTCATTATTCCATATGTTACATGTGAACAAGTTCTATCTTACATCAATAAGCTTGATTGTACTAAAGCTACAGGTGTTGATGGCTTAGGAACCAGAATAATTAAAATGGCAGCCAGCATATTGTCTCCATCCATAGCGATGATAATAAATAAAAGTATATCAACTGGACGTTTTCCGTCCCAAATGAAACTCGCAAAAGTTTTTCCAATACATTAGGGAGGGGATAAAACTGATCCATCAAATTATAGACCAATATCGATTCTACCGACCGTCTCAAAACTGTTTGAAAAACACGTTAATCAACACTTGATGGGTTACCTAAATAAACACAAGTTAATCCACGAAACCCAATCTGGGTTTAGACAAAAACACAGCTGTCAAACAGCCTTAGTTAAGCTTGTTGATCAGTGGCTTTCATGCATTGACAAAGGTGACACAGTAGGTACGCTTTTTGTAGATTTTCGAAAAGCATTCGATCTCGTCGACTATTCTATTCTTATCGACAAATTATCGTTGTGCAAAGTGAGCCCTCTATCTCTTAGATGGTTCCAGTCATACTTATCAGTTCGTAAGTAAGCAATAGCAAACGACGCCGGCCTATCTGAATTCGCACACATATCTTCCGGTACCACAAGGATCAATTTTTCGGCCGACATCATTTCTTCTATTCATAAACGACCTGCCACTGTTCTTAAATCACTGTTTTGCAGATTTCTTTGCAGACGATGTAACGCTTCACTCGCATAGTGACCGAGTGGATGTTATTGAAGATCATCTTCTGGCTGATTTCTCAGAAACGAAACAATGGAGCAAGCGTAATAAATTACCAATAAACTATAAAAAGACGACCTGCATGGCCGTAGGTACAAGGCAAAGAATTCATGACTCTCGTAAAATAGAGCTGAAACTGGACGATGTCTACATCGAAAATGTCTCAAAGCAGAAGCTTTTGGGTGTTTTTATTGATGAGAACCTAAATTGGTCTGCACATATCGATTACATTTGCTCCATTGTCTCATCCAAAATATCATTATTAAGGCAACTATCTGACTATGTACCAGTAGATTTCCAGAGTTACATAATGCCTCTGATAGATTATGGTTCTGTAGTCTGGAGCTCGACCTCTGTGTCAAATCTTGAAAGGCTCCTTAAACTGCAAAAGCGAGCTGCAAGAATTATTCTTACGGCTGATTTTCGAACTCCGTCAGCAGACATGTTTCGTGAACTAGGCTGGTTATCAGTCCAAAGAAGACTCCAATATAATAAAGCGGTACTAACATACAAAGCGCTTAATAAAATGACCCCAGAATACTTATCAAACATGCTTAAGCCCGTCTCCCAAACTCATACTTTAAACTTGAGATCGAGTAAAAACGGGGCCTTATATGTACCGAGATCGCGTACATCACTTTATAACGGAGCGTTCTCATACTCAGCACCTAAGCTATGGAACTCCCTACCTCCGTCCGTCAGAAATTGTGATGCAGTCGATGCTTTTAAAAAATGTCTTAAAACTATAGTTTAGCTGGAAGCAAATATATTCCTTCGTATGTTTTATCATTTCAAGCACCGTACTTCTACCACGTGACTAGTCTGTGACTAGTGTTTTATGTGCCCTTTTTATGCATCAATCTTAAGGTCTCTTGTTAAAATCTTAGCACAGATTTTAAGCATGTTGAATGTTTTCTTCCTTGTGACGGTTCTTTTGCAGAGTCACAACATATCTGCTGTTATATTGTTGTATTATTTTAATGTATATAATTTGCATGCTTTTATATTTGATATGTTATAGAGGACCGCAAGGTAGACTGGCTCTCGAAGCTAATTGCGTATCCTCTTTAAATATTGTATAAATAAAAAATAAATATAGATTATTCATTCTCCTAGTTGAAATATGGGATTTATAAACCGAGGGAGGTAAAACAATCCGATAAAGAAACGAGTGCGAAGCACGAGTTTCTTTAACGGATTGTTTTACCTCCCGAGGTTTATAAATCCCATATTTCAAATAGGAGAAATGTATAATCTGTATATTACATGCACTTCCATAGACTTTTAGGAGAGTTTGGATCTTGAATTTTGGATCTGAATGCCCGTTCAGTTGACTGTTTACAGCCCATGTAAACGGTTCAATCAGCGAAGTGTTACAGAATCTGGGTGGAAGAACAACTGGATGGGCGCCATTTTGAAAGCGCTTTCTACAGTTTTGAACAAAAATAGAAGAAACAAAGTGTTTCAGTGATAAAACAAGTAAAACGTTAGATTAAATAAAGCAAAACTTACATCCTAATCAATGGTCATATCCATGTTTTCTTTTGTTTCAGCGTTGCATCCGACTCAAACGTCACGCATTCTGAACGTCTGTTGATATTTCTTAGACGCCATTACAATGACGTCATGAATAACGTCGCCGTGATTGAAACTTTCCCGCGTTTGAATAGAACAATTTCACTGCAAAGCGGTATCTCGTATCTTGTACATAAAGTAGTTCCAGCTGAAGGGATTTATTTCCCCGGCTAAGAGGAAATATTTCTTCTTAGCAAAAAGGAAAATACCAAGTTTATGTCTGGTAGAAATCATGGTATTTCTCTGTAATGCATGTAATATAATAAAATATACCCATAGCTCTAGATAAGGTGCTTTTTTCATCTGAAAAGTACCGATATTTTTCTTATTTCTGCACGAAAACATAGGTTGTGGGTAATCATTAGAAGCGCCTCTCGAGGCGCTTCCAATGGGTACCCACAACCTCTGTTTTCGTGAAGAAATAAGAAAAATACTATTTTGATATCCCCTCTTATCGCGGGCTATGTTAATAGCCCTTCCTCAAATCTCTTACTTGAGCTCTCATCGCATCAAGGTGTTGAGACAGCATAAAATAAATCTGGCCTGGCATGATGTCATGAGATAAAATGTGGAAAGCATGGACAAAATCATTAACATCTAGGACTGATATCAGTCTACCTTAGGTCGGCCAGTAGCGATTAAATCGATTCTAAGTTTTTCGGGAAGCTGTTGAACACGTTGGGGAATAATCAGTTATGACATATTAAGTGAAAATATCACGAAACAAATCGTGAAACAAAGAAGCAAGTCATCTTGCACATAATCTCAATCTTTGCTGTTCAGTATGCTCATTTTTTACGACTGGTCGTACAGATTTATTTGTAAGTTTGGCCCATAGATCACTAAGATCTTACTTGTGTGATATAGTCGCGGTAGAGTCTATTCACCATTTTTGCACCGGCCCCGATAGCTCAGTTGGTAGAGTGTCCGCTTCGGGGAACGGGAGGTCGCGGGTTCGATCCCGGGCCGCAACATACCAAAGTCGTTAAAAATGGTACTAGCTGCTCCTCGTTTGGCATTTAGATTTACGGGGTAGAGCTGGGACTGGTCGACAAAGTGTCAGGATAATGTGACTGAGTGTGGTATCATGTAATGTGTCTGGGACATGATACTTCAGTGAGGCAGCACTATAAAAGTGAGCATTGAGCTCCCTGTCGCAACCAGACACCGTCGTGATATGACTGAAAAATTGTTGAAAGCGACGTTAAACCCGATTTCACACACACACACACACACACACACACACACACACACACACACACACACACACACACACACACACACACACACCCACACACACACACTCACCATTTTTGCATTATTTGCTGGCTCCCAGCTTACACTTCATCAATATTGGAAAAACAGGTAACCAGACCCCCTGACCTTGAAAGGTCAGGGGGGTCTGGTTACCTGTTTTCCCGACACTGATAATCTTCAGATTAGGAACCAGCAGATAATGCAAATTAGGTGAATACTGATCCAAAACGCATCATATAGAGCTTGGGTTTAACGACGGAAGTGCACACACACACACACACACACACACACACACACACACACACACACACACACACACACACACACACACACACACACACACACACACACACACACACACACACACACACACACACACACACACACAAAACAAAACAAAACCAAAAACCAAACAAAAAAGGTCCATAACAAGTATAACCTTTAACAAAAAGGGGCCCATGGGCAGAGCTCTGGCCAAGAATTGCTATTACATTTGTACAAGCCCGTATTTACTGTCATTTTTGTACAGGCTAATACAAAATATACATCATCTAACTCTCGACCGCGAAAGACCACTGCCTATCCTATAAACTCCCCAGCAGCCTTCGGCTCCCGTGAGCTAAAAATTCTTGCCTCGCCGTTAGCAAACTGTTTGGCGTTAATCTCCACTAAGTGTTCTGTAAAGTGTAGGAAAATTGTCTACTTAACTTCTTCAACAGTGTTCAAGCTTTCCATTGGGTAAGATGTTACAAGCATATTTAAGTTGCACATGTACCTTTCTAAAGATGAAAAAGTACTTTTTGACAAAATTACAGCATTTGCAACTTTGACATTTCAGACGTTATACTTCAGTCGGCAAGATCCTGGATGCGGACTGGCAATTAAAATATTGCCAAAGACAGTTAATTGTATAGAACACATTTCTGGATATAACTCTAGACATTCACATTTAATGTGTGGTAAGCGTAGACCTAGCTTTTTTTTGTAAAAGCTATAGTTGTTACTTAACTAAGTATTAGCTTTTACAAAAACTTGAGTCTGCGTTCAGCACACACGAATTTGTTTAGTTTGTTTGTTTGATTTGAGGCTTAACGTCCCCGTCAAGACTGTAAAGGTCATTTTGGAGACGTTGCTGCTAATTATGTGGGACTTTTACCCGACATTGAGTTTAAATGACATCTCAAGCCCTTCCGCCCAATGAAACCCATAGGGCCGCATGGACGGACCGACTCGCACCGCTTTGCCTTGGCAGGCTGAGATCCTCTAAGCGGGTTACCAGTACTCGTGTGCGGGTCGGTTTCAGCTCAGCGTGGAAGCATCATGCAGCCCATCTATTTCTTCAAGCCCCGATGGGCGGGGGTCGGAATTGGTTTAGTACCTGGACTGGAAAGTAAAATGACAAAACGAATCGCGTGTATGTTGTAATAATGTGTCAGTTAATATGTAAACGTATAACAGTCAGAGATTACAAAGAAGGGCTTTTGCTGTTGCCAGGTTTATAACTGCAATTATGTTTTTATGCCTTTCAGTCAAATCAGTCGGGCTTGGCTGTAACTTGGATTCCGATTGCTGGGGACCGAACACGGTGTGTATAGATGGTAAATGTTTCTGCACGAGTCTGGCAAGGTTTGAAGAAGCGACGGGGCTGTGTAAGATAGGTAAGATATGCTGAGGCTCACCTGATCAATCTCAGGTCATGAAATCCAAAATATCATATGTGCACCAATGCTTCATACTTTGCGAAACTTCACCAAACGCTTGCCTTGATAATATCTTGTTAAAAGTTTAATGTGGGTTGTGTCGGGCCACAAACCTAGGCCAGTAGGTCAAATTTGGTTGAAACGCGTGCACCCTAGCTGCCCAAATTTTGGTTAGATCTTCTTGAAACTTCGTCAGAATATTAACCAGGTTAATATCCCGATCCAGTTGAAACATGGATTGGGTCACAAAGTTAACCCTTGTTCTGCTGATCCCGGATATATCTTATCTTTCAAACAATGAAGATCCAGATCAGATGGCTTCTGAAGAAGCCATCTGATCAGGATCTACATTGTTTGTCATTCACTTTATGAATTTGTTGCAATAATTTGCATCAAGTAATCTGATTGGTTGATAATCGGTAGTGGGTGTGGCATATATGAATATTCAGCAGGACAAGGGTTAACGTGGTCAATAGGTCAAATTCCTCACAACCTTTGGCGCATACAAAACAGAAGTGGAGGCAATGATCAGGAATCGATACAATTAACCCACAGCTCCCATCAGAGACACAAAAGGGAAAAAAACACAAACATGACACAACAGACCTAATGAAAACATCAATGGCGGAAAGCCAAAAGGACAGTTACTTTCCTACAAAATGGCCAATAGGCAATCCAAAATAAAATAATATAAGCGACACAAACACACAAAGACAAACCATAACAAAAATAAACCGCGACGGAAGAACCGCCTTGGAACGGTCAGCGGAAACGAATTCCACTGGGTGTGGGGGGGGGGAGGGGTGGGGCTTAAATAGATTTTACGTGGCCACAATCCTCGCCCTTACTTCCGTCGCGATTTAGACAAATAATTTGTTACCCCGTCCTGGAAGTGATAACGAAAGCTCTGGAAGAGGGCGTGGACAGGATGCCGATGGTGGTCGTTCGCCCAGAAGGCGCAGTGCTGAAGGTGGATATCCATCCAGGGACCGAGGGCGAGGTGCTAATGGTGGTTAACCGTCCACAAGACGTGGTCGCAGAGCTGATCGTGATATCCGGGGCGGTGTTCGCGGGGGAAGAGGTGGCAGAATTGGAGTCCTGTGGTGGACGTATTTGCGAATAGGGGGTAGAGCCCCAAACTCAGAATACAAGGGAAAACCGTTTATAATTTACGTCATTCATCGAGATCATCAGGAAGGCAACAGTCCCTGAATAATTGGCTTTTCAAATCGCAACAGGGGCCAGAAACGCAGCAGGCTCTATCGATATCGAATAGTGAATCGGATCATAATGATATAGAACTTGCTAGTCAAACTTCTGACATAAATCTAGGTGATTCGGCAGAGGACAATCTCAGATTCAATGGTTTTGAAGATGAACGGGATGCAACTTGGGAGGAGTCTGAAAATGCGGTCATGATCCTTCCTAGCTAATGGTCTTTGCCTGGATGAATCGTCTATTCAAATCGAACGAGCATACCGTATTTTGAGTTAAACTTCGCCGAGGACAGTCATCGTGAAGTTTGCCTTTTATAAGGGTAGAGACTAGGGCTGGCTAATCGGAGCTGAAAAGATAATCGATTATCAGTCCTGTCATTGCGATCGATAATCGGTTAGTAATCGCTAAGGTTTTTGTCATGATTTTACCTGTCTGACTTTCTGTCTGAGCATGACTCTTACCATATGTTGCACTTTACCATATGTATATTTGAACAGACAGGCCTGAGCAAACAGTGTAGACCCAGATGAGACGCCGCATAATGCGGCGTCTCATCAGGATCTGCACTGTTTGCCACACATCCAGCTATTTTAGGCAAGACTTTGGGTAGTAAATTGTACCTATCAAGTAACCGATTAAAAGCAAATCAGAAATGATAATCGTTTTCGTGGAATTTATCGATCGATTAATCGATTATACGATTAATCGTGTCAGCCTTAGTAGAGACAAAGTTTTGAACGCCTATCGTGATAAACGCAAGCAGGATGTCGACCGACGAGCACAGGCGACAAACGGTGAAGTTGCGACTTAGCAAAACGACGAGCAAGTGGAAGCTGGTGGTAACATTCGAGTATTTGAGGATTTGCCTAAACGTGTAATCAAAGCTCGATCGAACCTTTGCCCATTTTTGCGTTCGAGCAGTGATAGCGGTCGAGAATCCTATTTGAAATACGATCGGTTGTATGAAAATGGACAGCCATACGAATATGATTATGACTTACATCGACCAGTACCAATTCACAGATAGGGAGCAGGTCAACGCTCAAAAAAACAGGACCATTAACATTAAAAGCAGAAGTAAAACAAAGATCAGGAATCGATACAATTAACTAACTCCACCCACCAAAGACACCAAAGGGAAAGAAACACAAACATTAAGCGACCAGACCACAATGGAAACCTAAACAAAGGAAGGCCATAAGGACAGTTATTTTCCCACAAAATGGCCATATGACCATCCAAAATAAAAAGACAAAAGTGATACACACAGTATGTAACAAACAACACCATAAACAAACCGCCACAGAAGAACCGCCTTGGAACGGTCAGCGGAAAGACCCCCACTGGGTGGCTTAAATCGATCCCACGTGGCCACAATCCTCGCCCTTACTTCCGTCGCGATTTAGACAAATAATTTGTTCAGTCCGCATGAAGGCCTCCTAACTCACCAGCGCAACATCCCCGCGAACACAAAAAATCAAAGAACCACAGAGGCGAGACAACGGTGAGGACTCGACAGCAAGAAACCACTGAAATGCTGGAGCAAAAGAAAACCAACAGTTAGACTCCGATAATCCCTATAGGGACAGACGGAGACAGCCAGGCTACTGTGTCTGCTTTAACCCATATATGACAATGGAATCTTCCATCTTATAAATTTGGAGTTGTCCATTTTTAATTATAGAGGTGTCAGATTTGTTTTGTTTAATGTAAGTTGTACAAAAATGTATGTTCTTTGAGCAAACAGTGTAAACCCAGATCAGACGCCGCGTTATGCGGCGTCTGATCTGGGTCTACACTGTTTGCCAACGTCCCAAAAAAGGGCCACTAGGCATATATGGGTTAAATATTAACATTTGTTCTATAAATGTTCAAGGGCTCAGAAAATTTAACAGTGATCTGATTTTCTAAACTACAGCAAAATGTTTGATATTATTGGTATGTATGAGACTTGGCAAAGAGATCAAACCGAAGTTTTGAACGGTTTTACCAATTTTGATTGCATAAGGCCCTCGAAGAAATCAGCATGTCGTGGGTCAGAGTATCAGTTTCGTTAAAGACTGGTTTGTTACTAATAATATAGTGAAGCGTATTTTTGAGGAAATGAGCGAACGTGTAGTTTTATTGGTTAACGGTCAGTATTTTGAAAATATAAATGATAGTCTTGATATTTACATACATTGCACTGGAAAGTTCACCAATTTATACACCAGAAAATGATAACGGAATAATATTGTTAAGCGAAAATTAAAGTCTTTATATTCAAACGCAGAGTTAATAATCGCCGGAGATATAAACTCCCGCACAAAAGATTTTCAAGATTACATACCGGGCGTTGATCTGGATTTTATATTCGATGAAACAGATGATCCCAGTGATTGTTTTCTTTTAAAACGGAACTCTTAAGATTGCAACGTATACAATAAATTTGGGCTTTCTCTAATTGATGTATAATAGAAGTAGAGGCAATGATCAGGAATCGATACAATTAACCCACGCTCCTATCAGAGACACCAAAGGGAAAGAAACGCAAACACGAAGCAACAGACCCCAACGGAAAGCCAAAAGGACTGTAACTTTCCCACAAAATGGCCAATAGGCTATCCAAAATAAAATAATATAAGCGACACAAACACCCAAAGACAAATCATAACAAAAACCAGTGCTTCAGCTGAAGTGCACGACCCGCCGGATGCTTTTAGCTTTATAAGTGTTACCATATATGGGTATGGCGGCCATTTTGGTCATGTGACCTGGACCTAAAACGGTTCCCCCAATAAATGTGCCTTATCGTAAGTAGCAAAAATGTATCTTATACTTTAGTACTGTATTCTGAATTATTTGCAGGATAAAATGCATTCTCACTTTTCAAATACAAAAGCATATGCGTCAAAGTTTGACCTAGGCACAAAGAAGGTCAAGGTCAACCCAGGGTCACCATTTTAGCAATTTATGATGGGCCTACGTCCCAGATGCTATTTATCAAGTTTCGTGGAAATCTGCCCAGTGGTTCTGGAGAAGACTATTTTTGAAGGGTTTTTACCATATATGGCTAGGCGGCCATTTTGGGAATGTGACCTGGACCCCATGAGCAAATTTTGGTTTCCCCCATCCCATAGAGGCTCCATATGAAATTTGACTTCAATCGGCCCAACGGTTTCCGAGGAGAAGCAGTTCGAAAATGTTCACACTTTTCGCCTCAGCGAGGCTATACTAAATGGAATGTAATATTTCTCAAGTTCATTGGTAAGATCTCATTGATATCTATCAGTATGCCAAAATTGTTAAAATATTTCAAGCGGTTAAGTCACTATCACCAATTTTCACAAACGGGTTACGGACGGACAGACAGACAGACAGACAGACCATATATGGCTTGGCGGCCATTTAGGTCATGTGACCTGGACCCCATGAGCAAATTTTGGTTTCCCCCATCCCATAGAGGCTTCATATGAAATTTGATTTCAATCGGCCCAACGGTTTCCGAGGAGAAGCAGTTCGAAAATTTTCACATTTTCGCCTCGGCGAGGCGATACTAAATTGAATGTAATATTTCGCAAGTTCATTGGTTAAATCTCATTGATATCTATCAGTATGCGAAAAATTGTTAAAATATTCCAAGCGGTTAAGTCACTATCACCAATTTTCACAAAAGGGTTACGGACGGACCCAAAGAAGGTCAAGGTCAACCCAGGGTCACCATTTTAGCAATTTATAATGGGCCTTCGTCCCAGATGCTATTTATCAAGTTTCGTGGAAACCTGCATAGTGGTTCTGGAGAAGACTATTTTTGAAGGGTTTTTACCATATATGGCTTGGCGGCCATTTTGGACATGTGACCTGGACCCCATGAGCAAATTTTGGTTTCCCCCGTCCCATAGAGGCTCCATATGAAATTTGACTTCAATCGGCCCAACGGTTTCCGGGGAGAAGCAGTTCGAAAATTTTCACATTTTTCGCCTGGGCGAGGCTATACTAAATGGAATGTAATATTTCGCAAGTTCATTGGTTAGATCTCATTGATATCTATCAGTATGCCAAAAATGGTTTGAATATTCCAAGCGGTTAAGTCATTATCAACAATTTTCACAAACGGTTTAAGGACGGACAGACAGACAGACAGACCATATATGGCTTTGCGGCCATTTTGGTCATGTGACCTGGACCCAATGAGCAAATTTTGGTTTCCCCCATCCCATAGAGGTTCCATATGAAATTTGACTTCAATCGGCCCAACGGTTTCCGAGGAGAAGCAGTTCGAAAATGTTCACACTTTTCGCCTCAGCGAGGCTATACTAAATGGAATGTAATATTTCTCAAGTTCATTGGTAAGATCTCATTGACATCTATCAGTATGCCAAAATTGTTAAAATATTTCAAGCGGTTAAGTCACTATCACCAATTTTCACAAACGGGTTACGGACGGACAGACAGACAGACAGACCATATATGGCTTGGCGGCCATTTAGGTCATGTGACCTGGACCCCATGAGCAAATTTTGGTTTCCCCCATCCCATAGAGGCTTCATATGAAATTTGATTTCAATCGGCCCAACGGTTTTTGAGGAGAAGCAGTTCGAAAATTTTCACATTTTCGCCTCGGCGAGGCGATACTAAATTGAATGTAATATTTCGCAAGTTCATTGGTTAAATCCCATTGATATCTATCAGTATGCGAAAAATTGTTAAAATATTCCAAGCGGTTAAGTCACTATCACCAATTTTCACAAAAGGGTTACGGACGGACCCAAAGAAGGTCAAGGTCAACCCAGGGTCACCATTTTAGCAATTTATAATGGGCCTTCGTCCCAGATGCTATTTATCAAGTTTCGTGGAAACCTGCATAGTGGTTCTGGAGAAGACTATTTTTGAAGGGTTTTTACCATATATGGCTTGGCGGCCATTTTGGACATGTGACCTGGACCCCATGAGCAAATTTTGGTTTCCCCCGTCCCATAGAGGCTCCATATGAAATTTGACTTCAATCGGCCCAACGGTTTCCGGGGAGAAGCAGTTCGAAAATTTTCACATTTTTCGCCTGGGCGAGGCTATACTAAATGGAATGTAATATTTCGCAAGTTCATTGGTTAGATCTCATTGATATCTATCAGTATGCCAAAAATGGTTTGAATATTCCAAGCGGTTAAGTCATTATCAACAATTTTCACAAACGGTTTAAGGACGGACAGACAGACAGACAGACCATATATGGCTTTGCGGCCATTTTGGTCATGTGACCTGGACCCAATGAGCAAATTTTGGTTTCCCCCATCCCATAGAGGTTCCATATGAAATTTGACTTCAATCGGCCCAACGGTTTCCGAGGAGAAGCAGTTCGAAAATTTTCACATTTTTCGCCTCAGCGAGGCTATACTAAATGGAATGTAATATTTCGCTAGTTCATTGGTTAGATCTCATTGATATCTATCAGTATGCCAAAAATTGTTTAAATATTCCAAGCGGTTAAGTCACTCTCACCAATTTTCTCAAACGGGTTACGGACGGACGGACGGACGGACGGATGTTCTCACAAATGGATACTTATGTGGCTATTTTGAGCAAGATTGATACTTAGGTGGCTAATTTTAACCACATAACAGACCTTTTATGTGTCTAACGGAATAAATCGCACTTTCTCTCATTGACTTACATTGATTCTGTCCAAGTTCATAGCCACCTATCTATCCATTTGTGTGTACGGACAGACTGACAGAATGACACGGTGATTTTAGGGCACTCTTAGAAATCAACCGACTTCAGTCGGTTGCTTTTTCTGCGGGTCGTGCAATAAACCGCGACAGAAGATCCGATATTCACGTACTCAATGGTAGACTTTTTGATGATGTTGATGGTATTATTAACCCTTATCTTGCTGAATATTCATTTAAGCCACACCCATTTCTGTCTATCGACCAATCAAATTACTTGATGTAATTTATTGCTACAAATTCATAAACTGCATGCCAAACAGTGTAAATCCTGATCAGATGGCTTCTACACTGTTTGCAAAGATAGGGGTTGTCGTGCACAGCAAGATAAGGGTTAATTGACTATCCTGTATTATTCGAAAGAAAATTTCTATGAAATGATATTGAAATCGGACCAGTGGGCTAGGTTGAGATGTCGATTAAAGGGGTTTATATTTTAGCTTTGGCACCATTTTGTTCAGCGGAGCGAAACCATTTTAGCAATGTTGGTAGAGGGTCACGCAAGGAACAATTCTTTGAACTTATTTTGAAATCGGAGTGGGCTCGGAGGAGATGTCGTTGAAAGGATTTTCTATTTTCTTTTTTGTTTTAAAGGAGCGAAACTATTTTAGGCAGTTCGGTAGATGGTCACCCAAAGAACATTTCTGTGAAGTTATTTTGAAATCGGACCAGTAGGCTAGGAGGAAATGTCGTTTAAAGGATTTTTCTATTTTTAACTCTGTCGGCCATTTTTTTCAGTGGAGCGAAACCATTTTAGCAATTTTGATAGAGGGTCACAAAAGGAACATTTTTTAAAATTATTTTGAAATTGGGCCAGTGGGCTAGGAGACGAAGTCGTTTTAAGGAGTTTCTTTTCCTTTTTGGCTCTGGCGGGCATTTTGTATAACGGAGCGGAACCATCTTAGTAATTTTGGTAGAGAGTCATCCATGGAACATTTCTCTGAAATCATTAAAAAAAGCTATTCACCTGTTTTCGGGGGTGTCATTTAACCCATTTCGTACCAGAAACCCCTAAACGGGTACCCTGGCAAACAGTGTAGGCCCAGATCAGACGCCGCAGAACGCGGCGTCTGATCAGGGCCTCCACTGTTTGCTAAAAGCCCATTCATTTTCCGGATCAATTTTTGAAGAAAACACAACCTGTCACCCCTAAATTTTCAAATGGACTCCTGCTATATATAAGAAGGAAGATTCCATGTGGTACAAAAAGGGTTAAGTAAATTGTTGACGCACAGACGCATTGCCGCACACAGGGCGATCACAATAGCTCACATTGACCACTTTGAGCCCAGGTGAGCTAAAAAGTGCAGACGGAATCATAACGAAAACACGCCTATACAAATACATTGTAAAATTTACCTCCAAAAATCGAAAATCTTAAGATGAAAAATTGTGATATTTTTCTTATTTCTTCTCAAAATATAGAGTTTGGGTGCACGTTAAAACCGCCTCATCCAGGCGGTTTTAACGAGTACCCAAAATCTATATTTTCTAGCAGAAATTAGCAAAAATAAGGTTTACCCCTTCAAACCCCAGTTTTACTATATAAAAGTGGGGTTCAAGGGGGTCAAAATTATATAGGCGTGTTTTCGTGATGTACAAATTGTGCAGATCCTGATAATACTGCTTCTTCGGGAGCCGTCTGATCTCGGGCTGCACTGTTTGCTTTAGCCTATCTCTCCCAATTCTTATGTTCATTACGACTTTACTTTTTATTTCAGAATGTAACCAGTTACCGAATACTTTTACAGCATATCCAAATCACGGCATTGCCGAATACAATCACGATGTTCACCTGGAAAATTCAAATCCTCAACAGTGCAAAGACGAGTGCATTGCGCGCGGCCCTACTTGCGCGTCCGTAGACTTTTCTCCCGAAGCAAAACACTGCTATTTTGGGAAAATAAATTACAACCAAGTGCAAGAAGCAGACCCTTCTAGTTTTAGGTCTTATGATGATGTGGATATGTACAGTAGAGACTGTTAGTCAGTCTGTAGACCAAACGGTAACACTTCCGAGCAACTTAGCGCATTTTCACATCTTCAAAATGGCTACTTTTCTGATGAAAATCCGTTATATTTTTCTTATTCATACTGCAAACATGGGTTGTGAGTGCTTGTCAGAACCGCCTCATTGAGGCGGTCCAATCAGGCGGTTCTAACGAGCACTCACAGCCTATGTTTTGGAGCAGAAATAAGAAAATAAATGGATACCCCCGCAAACCCAAGCTTTCTATACATATAGGGGTTTAGGGGGTGTTCATTTTTATGGACTTATTCACGCGAAGATTGCTTTCATAATGGTAGCGCCACACGGTCACTTACGGTAGCTGCGGATGCTTACGTATTAGCCGTAAGCATCCGTAACCCAATCCGCAGGATACGCAGACATACGCAGATCCGTATCGGGAATTTTGAAAATCTTAAAATTTTAATGCGGATGAAATATTCGTAAGCATCCGCAGAATAAACGTTATCCGTACGTAATATACGTAACTCTTACGTAGGATACGTAAACTCATCCGCAGGATACGTAAGATAGGTAACTAATCCGCCATTTTTCCACGTCCCTTGCCACGGCTATCTTGGTTGGTGGGGGGGGGTCTACTTTCAGCTCTGCCAGGGATGGTCCCTCTTCTTTTACCTCTTGACCCTCTTCCTCTGCCTGGGGGAGAGGGGGGGGGGGGGGGCTGTTGTGATTGCTCACTCACTAGTCTTCCTGGTTTTCTGCTACTTCTCTATCAGCCATGAGACACATCAAAGTACAGTCGAACTTCAATAGCTCGAACACCTTTGGGACCTCGAAAATCTGTTCGAAACAGGGGTAGTTCGAGCCACTGAGGTTACTGCCAGGAGGCATAACGAGATACTTTTAGATATCTTTTCGGTGTTCTATAATGAAAATGCATGCTGTGTGTACTCATTAGAATCGCCTCATCGAGGCGATTCTAATAAGTACACACAGCATACATTTGCAAGATAAAAGACTAAAATCTCCCTAATATTCCCCCACTATTTCTTATGTAGAGGATTTCGCTGGGGGCTCAAGAATGGGTTCGACACATCCATGGTGAACGAGCCATCGGTGTTCGAGCCATCGAAGTTCTACTGTATAAAAGATGGAGTAGAAACTGTTGAAATAACTGGAACTAGCTTTCAGACTTGATGAAATGCGACTGAAGCAAACCCCGATCCACAGAAAATTAGCTGTTGTGAAACGGGCTGTGCTGAAAGTGGCTGGAATTCCATTACGATTACATACCCGTGCGACATAGTGCACCTTTCTCATCTTCAAAATGGCTACTTTTCTGATGAAAATCCCTGATATTTTTCATATAAATACTGCAAACATAGGTCGTGGGTGCTCGTTAGAACCGCCTCATTGAGGCGGTTCTAATGAGTACCCACAACCTATGTCTAGGAGCAGAAATAAGGAAAACAATGTATACCCCCGTAAACCCCAGTTTTCTCTATATAAAGTGGGGTGTAAGGGGGTGCTCATTTCACGGACTTACGTGATGCACTGCTTTATACTTGCTTCAGTCGCATTTCATCAAATCTGAGAGCTAGTTTGTACCCAATCACGGTTGACAACTTTGCTTCCCTCTTTAATTGCACGCCGGTGGGTCAGGCCTCAGATTGTATGACCTTTCCAGCGTAAAGGCTTACTGAGAATTAGAGAGTATTTAATTCTATGTAATGTCGGTTGGTGCCTGATGCTCTGTCTGTGGTTGGGTCCATCGGAGTACAACTAATGGTTTTCTTTTGCTCCAGCATTTCAGTGCTTTCTTGCTGTCGAGTCCTCACCTTTTTTCATGTCTGTGGTTGTTGGATTTTTTTGTGTTCACGGAGATGTTGCCCTAGTGAGCTAGTAGACCTTTAATGCGGTTTGTGTAAATCGCGACGGAAGTAAGGGTGAGGACTGTGGCCACGTAAAATCGATTTAAGCCTCCCATCAGTGGAATTCGTTTCACTGACCGTTCCAAGGCGGTTCTTCTGTGGCGGTTTGTTTTTGTTATGGTTTGTCGTTGAGTGTGTGTATCGCTTATATTATTTTGTTTTGGATAGCCAGTTGGACATTTTGTGGGAAAGTGACTGTCCTTTTGGCTTTCCGCTGTTGGTGTTTCCATTGGGATCTAGTTGTTTCATGTTTGTGCTTATCTCCCTTAGTTGTCTCTGATGGGAGTTGTGGGTTAATTGTATTAATTCCTGATCATTGCCTTCACGCCTATTTTTATATGCGGATGGTGCGGACGCCAGAGGAAGCCGAAAGGCGTAGACACGAGCGTAAATCATCCGTATCGTCCGTAAGTCATCCGTATCATTCGTATGTCACCCGCATCGTCCGTAAGTCGTACGTAAAATCCTTAAGTCATCCGTAAGTCGTCCGTGACATGTCTCAGCGGATTGACAGCGGATGGGCTCATCCACAGGTTTTACCCGTAACATCCGCAATTCATACGTAACATCCGTAACTAATCCGTCTCGTTCGCAGAATATAGTTAACTTTTGCTCAAATTTGCGTAATTTGGAGTAAAACATACGCATTTTCATTGTCCAAATATACGCAGGCATCCACAGGTCCGTAAAACGGCAGTGTGACTGTAGCATGAATGTTTAATAAGGGGTTAACTGTAATCAAAAGTTGTCATTTGTAGGATAAATCGACGAAGTTTCGTTTACGACGAAACGTCAGGAGAGCTGTAAAATGGAATCAGCGACCATACAAAGACAAAAAAACAAAACAAAAAAACACTAGCTCCACAATTGACAATTCTGCAATTCTGTATACAGTTATCCCCGTTCTAAAGTAACTATTCAGTTGTTTTGTAAATAATTTTACTAATTTCAAAAAGCGACAAGCGCTGAGCTGCTTAAAACCAAAATGCTAGCCAATGAAAAGCGACGTCACGTCATGTTACATACCTGAATGCATTAGAAATACCAGCTGACAGATGGTTATGCGAAGTCGACAATACTGTTGGTCTAAACTACTGGTGTCCACGTGATTATCAATGACCAGCTAAGTCAAACCTCATGCAAATCGTAGGTTTGTATCAGCACGTGTACAGGTCCGTTTAATGAACACGCCCACCCCACTACAGCACACTTTACATCACGAAAGCACACCTACATAATTCGGACCCCCTTGAACCCTGCTTTTATATAGTAAAACTGAGGTTAACAGGGGTAAACCTTATTTTCCTTATTTCTGCTCTAAAATATAGATTGTGGGTACTCGTTAGAACCGCCTCGATGAGGCGGTTCTAACGTGTACCCACAATATATATTTTGAGCAGAAATAAGAAAAATATCAAAATTTTTCATCTTAAAATTTTCGTGTTTTTTTCGGCGGTAAAATTTACAATGCGTTTGTATAGGCGTGTTTTCGTAATGTAGAGAAACCTGGGATTTACTGCTGTATCCATTCCATTATTTTTTCTTATTTCTGTTACAAGACATAGGTTGTGGGTACTCGTTAGAACCGCCACGAACACCCACAATCTATGTTGAAAGCAGAAATACGAAATATTTTATTATGTTTTACAAATATTTTTCATTTCTGACACCATGTTGGACGCCATTATTTCACATGGACATGTTTTCGTAGTGTGTATACTGCTAAATTAACAGACCCCAATGCACTACAACCTCCTTATAATACTGTTGTTTGGCTCTAAAGCATAGGTAACCTTGTTACACCCAAACAGAAAATGATTGCACTACAACCTCCTTATAATACTGTTTTTTGTATCTAAAGCAGAGGCAACCTTGTTACACCCAAACAGAAAATGAGTAATTATTTATAAAAAAAAAATGACCGCTATGAATATATTTTTGTGCTCCCATAATTTCATCACGAAACCACGCCTATATAATTTTGACCCCCCTGAAGTGTGTATACTGCTAAATTAACAGACCCCAATGCACTACAACCTCTTTATAATACTGGTGTTTGGATCTAAAGCAGAGGCAACCTTGTTACACCCAAACAGAAAATGATGGCACTACAACCGCCTTATAGTACTGTTGTTTGGATCTAAAGCAGAGGCAACCTCGTTACACCCAAACAGAAAATGATGGCACTACAACCGACTTATAATACTGTTGTTTGGATCTAAAGCAGAGGCAACATTGTTTCACCCAAACAGAAAATGAGTAATTATTTATAAAAATGACCGCTATGAATATATTTTTGTGCTTCCATAAGTTCGTCACGAAAACACGCCTATATATTTTTGACCCCCTTGATCCCCACTTTTATACAGTAAAACTGGTTTATGCAGGGTAAACCATATTCATTATTGCTGCTCTAAAATATAGATTGTGGGTACTCGTTAGAACCGCCTCGATGAGGCGGTTCTAACGAGTGCCCACAGTATATATTTTGAGCAGAAATAAGAAAAGTATCACAATTTTTCATCTTAAAATTTTATTTTTTCGGCGATAAAGGTGGCAATGTATTTGTATAGGCGTGTTTGCGTAATGATACTGCTAAATTAACAGATCCCAATGCACTACAACCTCCATATAATACTGTTGTTTGGATCTAAAGCAGAGACAACCTTGTAACACCCAAACAGAAAATGATGCCACTACAACCGCCTTATAATACTATTGTTTGGATCTAAAGCAGAGACAACCTTGTTACACCCAAACAGAAAATGATTGCACTACAACCTCCTTATAATACTGTTGTTTGGATCTAAAACAGAGGCAATCTTGTTACACCCAAACAGAAAATGATTGCACTACAACCTCCTTATAATACTGTTGTTGGATCAAAAGCAGAGACAACCTTGTTTCACCCAAACAGAAAATGATTGCACTACAACCTCCTTGTAATACTGTTGTTTGGATCTAAAGCAGAGGCAACCTTGTTACACCCAAACAGAAAATGATTGCACTACAACCTCCTTATAATACTGTTATTTGGATCTAAAACAGAGGCAACCTTGTTACACCCAAACAGAAAATGATTGCACTACATCCTCCTTATAATACTGTTCTTTCTATCTAAAGCAGAGACAACCTTGATACACCCAAACAGAAAATGATTGCACTACAACCTCCTTATAATACTGTTGTTTGGATCTAAAGCAGAGGCAACCTTGTTACACCCAAACAGAAAATGAGTAATTATTTATAAAAGAGCCCCGCGAAGCGAATTTGTGTCTTCGAGGATTCCGTCATGACAAATTTTAACTGCGCATGCCAAGCCATTCAGAGGGGCCAGGGATATTGCTTTCTGTCTGAAGGTTCCTCTTGATTCACTGCTTTTATGTGCGAGCAGCGAAGGTTCTGGCGAGACTGCGCGGAAGCGCAGGCTCGCCTGAACCTTCGCTGCTCGCATAGAATCGCTTGACGGGGCCCAAGCCATCCAAAATCTTTTTATAGCGTACAGTGACATAAAGACCTGCACTTGTATATTATAAAGAGCGGGTAGAATAATTTCAAATTTAATATGTGTAAAGTTTATCATTCAGAAAACACGCATATTCAAATATACTGAAAATTTAATCACCAAAAATGAAAATGTTCAGATAATTTTTTTTTGGCATTTTTTTTTATTTCTGCTCAAAAAGTAGATTGTAGGAACTCGTTAACACCGCCTCGTCCAGGCGGTTCTAACGAGTACCCACAATCTATGTTGTTGAGCAGAAGAAAAATAATGTATACCCCTCTAATCCACAGTTTTTACATATAAAAGTAGGGGTTAAGGGGGCGGGGAGGCAACAATATATAGGCGTGGTTTCGTGATAATCATTTATTAAATGTTTCCAAAACTACTGCATTTTAAGTAAACAGTGCGTATACTTACCACACACGCATTTTCACCTTTCTAGTGCGTTCATATTTATATTCTAGGAGATATTGTTGCCATTTCAAGTTTGTTATGCTTAAATTCATCGCAAGCAATTAAATTTTCAACCATTCAACTAACAGATAATGCATATGAGTGTTTTCTTCGTCTATTAAGATCGCCATACTTGTTTTCATGCATGACCTTTGTGACCTTTCGTGGGGGTACCTGGAGGTTGTTGTGAAGATACACATGGTTTGAGAACATTTTTGGTGCAGTGTTTACCCATTTAGTACCGGAAACCCTAAAGGGGTACTTGGCAAACAGCGCAGACCCAGATCAGACGCCGCATAACGCGCCGTCTGATCTGGGTCTGCGCTGTTTGCTAAAAGTTCAGTCATTTTCCAAATACATTTTAATGAAAACACAACCTGACGCCCCTAAATTTTGAAATGGACTCCAGCTATATATAAGGAGGAACTTCTATTTGGTACAAAAAGGGTTAATGGTGCAGTGTTTAGCTGTATCAACAATTGTTTTATAAGTGTATGTTCTTTTGTGAAAAATTTATGTGATGCGTTACACTTTTCATAAGTTTCTGAAGTAGTTGACGATGAAAGGAGATATTGGTTCTGTTTGTGTCGCTAAGTTGGAATAGATTTACCCTGTTTTGGGCCTCACTGAATTTGTGCTGCTGGCTGCCGATTCGGCGGAGTCGATTAGGAGGCCTTCATGAGGACTGAACAAATTATTTGTCTAAATCGCGACGGAAGTAAGGGCGAGGATTGTGGCCACGTAAAAGCGATTAAGGCCCCTTTCACTGACCGTTCCAAGGCGGTTCCTCTGTCGCGTTTAATTTTTGTTAAGGGTTGTCTTTGGGTGTTTGCGTCGCTTATATATTGTTTTTTTTTTTTTTTGTTTTGGATAGTCAATTGGCCATTTTGTGGGAAAGTAACTGTCCTTTTGGCTTTCCGCTATTGATGTTTCCATTAGGGTCTGTTGTTTCATGTTTGTGTTTCTTTCCCTTTGGTGTCTCTGATGGGAGCTGTGGGTTAATTGTATCGATTCCTGATCATTGCCTTCACTTCTATTTTATTCGAAATACAGTCGAACTTCAATGGCTCGAACACCTTTGGGACCATAAAAATGTGTTCGAGACAGGGGTAGTTCGAGCCACAGAGGGCCAATGCCAGGAGGCATAACGACATACGTTAGGACATCTTTTTCGGTGTTCTATAATGAAAAATGTATGCTGTGTGTACTCATTAGAATCGCCTCATCGAGGCGATTCTAATGAGTGCACACAGCATACATTTGCAAGATTAAAGACGAAAATATCCTAATTTTTACCCTCCCTATTTCTTATGTACAGAAATTCCCTAGGGACTCAAGAACAGGTTCGACTCAGCCATGGTAAACGAGCCATCGGTGTTCGAGCCATCGAAGTTCTACTGTATGTGGAAGGAATTGATTGTTTGTTGTAGTTTTATATGTCATCAGTGCATATTAGTTTTAGAAGTCTTTTTTAAACTAGTTGTTATGTTTGTGGGTAGTCTTTTGAATTGAAAATATTGCATTGCCAATTGAATGTAAAGTAGTCCCCCTTGACATAAAATGGACTCATCTATTTGTAACGTATATTGTGATACCGAGACGAGTCCAATTGATTTTAAGAGGGGAATGTTTTTTTTTGTTTTTTTTTTTTTTTTGTCTGGTTCGTTTGTTTGAGGCGAACAGAGTGGTAATTGTGTGTGTAGTGATTTTTGTGATTTCTTGGCGATCGAGGAATTTCTGAAATATATAGAGGATCTTAATATAGAGGATTTTACATGAGTGTTCATGTATTATTGAATTTATTAAACGAGTTGAGGAAAAGGGATACAATGCGAGGCTTTGCCGAGCATTTTATCCCTTTTCTTCAACGAGTTTAATAAATTCAATAACACATGAGCACGAATGCAAGATCCTATTTATCATATGACATTTAAAACGCATTTTATTCACGATTGTTTACAAAAATTTCAATATTCCGCCGTTAGTAAACGCGACGTCAATAAGGACGTCGTACATGTAACGTTACGGAACGTATCTAGCTAATTTGCATATTTAACCCACTAGTGGATTATCGAAAATAATACATAGAGGATATTTGATTTTTTCAGTGTAAGATAGAATTTTATTTCATCGAATGAACACCAAAACTGTTATGTTCACGAGTGGCGTAGCCACGAGTGAAAATAGCAGTTTTGGTGTTCATGAGTGAAATAAAATTTGATCTTGCACTGAAAAAATCAAATTTTCTGTTTCTTACATGCTTCAAAAGGCAATATTTAGCGTCTTTAATGGTGTCGCTCACATTCGGAGAAAATTATCTTTGTTCCTGTTCGTTTCGCGTCAATTTAGTGGTGTCCATCGTGTTTAGTGGGTATACTATTGGGTGCACCTGAGAAATGGCCTGGGATGGTATAATTATGAATGATTAATGAAATAATTGAGAGAGTAGTTTTCCAAAGAAGTTGCTGGCAAGTCTAACGTCGCGCGACAAAAGACGTGACGTCAGCGTCATAAATGACGTCAGTAACGTCCCCGTCACACATGAACGGGCTATGCGTCAATTAGAACACATTTCAGTATTGTTCAGTTATATGACAAAGATAAAATTGAAATTAGAGTTAGATTTGAAGAAAAAAGTAGTCCCAAACAGTGAAAAATAAAAAATCTTATTTTCACTGTTTTAAACAGTGAAAATATCGATTTATATTTCACTGATAAATCTCTATCATTCATTAAAAAGCATGTAAGAAATGGCGTTATTACACTCTCAGACGCGACGTCATATGATAAAGTCGGGATGACCGCTATACATAACAAGCAGGGGCCAGTTGTTCAAAACTTACGAAGTCGTTAGTTAACGTATCGTTAAAACTTTGATCATTTATTATGGCAAATATGCTAATATTTTTGCTGAAAAAAATGTGAGCAGCTTTTCTTACATGCTTTTCAATGAATGATAGAGATTTATCAGTGAAATATAAATCGATATTTTCACTGTTTCAAACAGTGAAAATACGATTTTTTATTTTTCACTGTTTGGGACTACTTTTTTCTTCAAATCTAACTCTAATTTCAATTTTATCTTTGTCAGATAACTGAAAAATACTGAAATGTGTTCTAATTGACGCATAGCCCGTTCATGTGTGACGGGGACGTTACTGACGTCATTTATGACGCTGACGTCACGTCTTTTGTCGCGCGACGTTAGACTTGCCAGCAACTTCTTTGGAAAACTACTCTCTCAATTATTTCATTAATCATTCATAATAATACCATCCCAGGCCATTTCTCAGGTGCAAACTTTCAGTTTACACCCAATAGTATACCCACTAAACACGATGGACACCACTAAATTGACGCGAAACAAACAGGAACAAAGATAATTTTCTCCGAATGTGAGCGACACCATTAAAGACGCTAAATATTGCCTTTTGAAGCATGTAAGAAACAGAAAATTTGACTTTTTCAGTGCAAGATCAAATTTTATTTCACTCATGAACACCAAAACTGCTATTTTCACTCGTGGCTACGCCACTCGTGAAAATAACAGTTTTGGTGTTCATTCGATGAAATAAAATTCGATCTTACACTGAAAAAATCAAATATCCTCTATTTGCATTCGCAAAAGCTGCTTACATTTTTTCAGCAAAAATACCAAAATTTTATAAATATTAAACTTGCTAGAACAGTTAACAATATGACCACTAACGAGCTCGTTAAGCTAACGATGCTTTGAACAACTGGCCCAGGTCTTTTGATTGCTTGTTGCCCTCAGGACCTGACCTTACGCAAACACGCCTATACTTTTATCGCCGAAAAAATGAAAATTTTATGATGAAAAATTGCGATATTTTTCTTATTTCTGCTCAAGATGAGGCGGTTCTAACGAGTACCCACAATCTATATTTTAGAGCAGAAATAAGAAAAATAAGGTATACCCCCTGGAAAGCCCAGTTTTACTATATAAAAGTGGGGTTCAAGGGGGTCAAAATTATACAGGGTGTGTTTTCGTGATGGTAGGGCTTGAGGTGTCGGTTTATAAATCAGTACACATGGTCGAGTCTTTTATAGAAGTGCAGATCTTGTTTAATAGATGTGAATTGATAAAATTTTCTTAACCTCTGTCAATATGCTTTATACCAGGGCTCGAGAAACGAGGTGGCAGTAAATTCCGTGATGTTAGGGCTTGAGGAGTCGGTTTATAAATCGCTACACATGGTGGAGTCTTTTATAAAAGTGTAGATCTTGTTTAATAGATGTGAGTGGATAAAATTTTCTTAACCTCTGTCAATATGCTTTATACCAGGGCTCGAGAAACGAGGTGGCAGTAAATTCGGTGATGTTAGGGCTTGAGGAGTCGGTTTATAAATCGGTACACATGGTCGGGTCTTTAATGAAAGTGTAGATCTTGTTTAATAGATGTGAATGGATAACATTTTCTTAACCTCTGTCAATATGCTTTATACCAGGGCTCGAGAAACCAGGTGGCAGTAAATTCCGTGATGTTAGGGCTTGAGGAGTCGGTTTACAAATCGGTACACATGGTCGGGTCTTTTATAAAAGTGTAGATCTTGTTTAATAGATGTGAATGGATAAAATTTTCTTAACCTCTGTCAATATATGCTTTATACCAGGGCTCGAGAAACCAGGTGGCAGTAAATTCCGTAATGTTAGGGCTTGAGGAGTTGGTTTATAAATCAGTACACATGGTCGAGTCTTTTATAAAAGTGTAGATCTTGTTTAATAGATGTGAATGGATACAATTTTCTTAACCTCTGTCAATATATGCTTTATACCAGGGCTCGAGAAACCAGGTGGCAGTAAATTCCGTAATGTTAGGGCTTGAGGAGTTGGTTTATAAATCAGTACACATGGTCGGGTCTTTTATAAAAGTGTAGATCTTGTTTAATAGATGTGAATGGATACAATTTTCTTAACCTCTGTCAATATATGCTTTATACCAGGGCTCGAGAAACCAGGTGGCAGTAAATTCCGTAATGTTAGGGCTTGAGGAGTTGGTTTATAAATCAGTACACATGGTCGAGTCTTTTATAAAAGTGTAGATCTTGTTTAATAGATGTGAATGGATACAATTTTCTTAACCTCTGTCAATATATGCTTTATACCAGGGCTCGAGAAACCAGGTGGCAGTAAATTCCGTAATGTTAGGGCTTGAGGAGTTGGTTTATAAATCAGTACACATGGTCGAGTCTTTTATAAAAGTGTAGATCTTGTTTAATAGATGTGAATGGATACAATTTTCTTAACCTCTGTCAATATGCTTTAAACTAAGTCTCGAGAAACCAGGTGGCAGTAAATTCCGGAGTTTTCGGTAATTTCCGTAAAAAAATGGCAATTTATATGTATAGAAAATATTTGAAGTCTGTCCTCAACTCAGGAGTACAGCAAAATTCCTGTATTAAGAGCACCTTTGGGACTGTTCAAAAGTGGTCTTTAAGACCACTTTTGAAGAGTCCCAAAGGTGGTCTCCCGCTACAACATACTGAAAGCAAATGTAACTGAAACCTTTTAAATATGCTTTTAAAAGCATACTTTGTCTTAATTTTAGTTGGTCTTAATAGCGGAATTTCACTGTATTTGCTTAATTTAACAAATAGTAATTCCTAACAACATTTTGTAACTACATCTCAGTGGACAAACAATTTGAACGCAAACAGATGATAAACAGCGTTTCAAATCGGGGAATTCCAAAATTCCACTGTTACTTTCTTTATTGGCCCACCCCCTTGCAAATTTTAAATAAAAGTTTTTATATTTGTATTAGCTGTAATCTCCCCTGGCAAGTATATATATATTCATTTCACTTATTTTTATGCCCCCACCCCGAGAATCTTTGATTCGGGGGGTGGGGGGGTGCATATAGTTTTTTGCCCTGTCTGTCTGTTTGTTTGTTTGTCTGTCTGTCCCAGTCTGTTTGTTTGTTTGTCTGTCTGTCCGTCACAAAAACTTGAACATTGATCATAACTTCATAATATTTGACCTAGCCCTATGAAACTTCACACACTTATTCATCATCACAAGGGCTACATTCTGACCAAGGGCCACAACTCTGTTGTCATTCTTGGCTGAATTATCTCCCCTTGAAATTTTGCAAAAAAAAACAGAAATTGGCTCCCACGGGGGACATTGGTCACCTATAGTGACAGCTCTTGTTTTATTATTTTACAAAGTCAGTATTTGATATATTATTTGGTACAGTAAAAATTCCGCTTTTAAGACCACCTAAAATAAGACTGAATCTGCTTTTAGAAGCTTATTTTGAAGGGTGCACTCAATATTTCTTTATCTTTTCTGGTCACAGTGTCCTCTGGTAAGGGAACACCTTTGGGACTGTTCAAAAGTGGTCTGTAAGACCACTTTTGAACAGTCCCTAAGGTGGTCTTAATAGAGGAATTTACTGTATATTAAAATGTTGTATCTCGCATATTTTACAATTATAAACAAACACATCAACAACTCCGAGAAAAGCATGTTTTATTATCTAAAGGCCTCCGCCCATCGGGGCTTGAAGAAATAGATGGGTTGCATGATGCTTCCACGCAGAGCTGAAACCGACCCGTACACGAGTACTGGTAAGCCGCTTAGAGGATCTAAGCCTGCCCAGGCAAAGCGGTGCGAGTCGGCCCGGCCATGCTTATAAACCCTATCGGTTTCACTGGGCGGCAGGGCTTGAGAAGTCATTTCATCTCAAGGTCGGGCAAAAGTCCCACAAAATTGGAAGCAACGTCTCCAAAATGACCCTTACAGTGTAAACGGGGACGTTAAACGTCAAATTAAAAAAAACAACAAAAAAAAACACACACACACACACAAGTGCACTCAAATTAATTATCAAAAGACACCTGAATTACACGACCTGTCAAATATATATCGAGATGATCAATATTGTGAAAATCTCGATATTAATTACAGTAGAACTTCGATGGCTCGAACACCGATGGCTCGTTTACCATGGATGTGTCGAACCCATTCTTGAGCCCCTAGCGAAATCCTCTACATAAGAAATAGTGGGGGATAAATAAGGAGTTTTTAGTCTTTTATCTTGAAAATGTATGCTGTGTGTACTCATTAGAATCGCCTCATCGAGGCGATTCTAATGAGTACACACAACATACATATTCATTGCAGAAAAGATGTCTAAAAGTATCTCGTTATGCCACCTGACAGTAACCTCAGTGGCTCGAACTACCCCTGTCTCGAACAGATTTTCGAGGTCCCAAAGGGGTTCGAGCCATCGAAGTAAGACTGTATTGTGAAAATCTCGATATTTATTAATTTATATTGTGAAAACGGGCACAAAATAGACGTGAAGCCAATAATCAGGAATCGATACAATTAACCCACAAACGGGCCTCCGTGGCCTAGTTGTTAAGAGCGCTGACTCTTGATCATTAGGTCTCTCACCGCTGTGGTTCGAGTCTCGCTCGGGTCACATGTGAGACGCCAAGTTCTGCAACGGAAGGTCAGATGGTTTTTCTCCGGGTACTCCGGTTTTCGCCCACCTCTGATTAACGATCGGCTCGATATGAGTGAAATTATATTAAAAGGGCCGTAAAACCAAAACCAAAAAAATAAAAAATAATAAAAAAATAACCCACAGCTCCCATCAGTGACACTTAAGGGATGAAACACAAACTTGAAATAATTAGACTCGAATAGAAACATCAGAAGCGGAAAGCCAAAAGGACAGTTACTTTCCCACAAAATGGCCAGTTGGCTGTCCAAAGCAAAATAATATAAGCGATACGCACACTCAAAAGACAAACCATAGCAAAACTAAACCGCGACAGAAGAACCGCCTCTGAACGATCAGTGAAACGAATACCACCAGGGGCTTATCGATTATACGCAGCTCCAATCCTTGCCCTTACTTCTGTCGCGATTTAGACAAAGGCCTCCTAACTCATAAATGCAGCATCTTCGAGAAAACAAAAATCAAACAACCACAGAGATGAAACAAAAGTGGGGACTCGTCTCGTCAGCAAGAAACCATTGAAATACTGGAGCAAAAAAAAAAAAACAAAAAAAACAAAAAAAAAAAAAAAAAACTAGAAATGCGTCCATAGGACACCGCCTGAAAATATGTCTATGTTCGTATTAATCTAGAGAAAGAAGTTATTGACGGTGTTTAAGTTTTGGACCCTTTTTTCACAATTGACCTCTTAGTATGACCTTGACCTTGGCGGTAATGACCTTGGTTTTGTGTGCGGCAGATTGTCTCATGATGGCCAACATTTCTGCCAAGTAAATTCAAAATCAATCTAGAAATAAAAAAGTAATTGACTGTGTATAAGTTTCGGACCATTTTTTTACCTTTGATCTCTAAGTATGACCTTGACCTTGGAGGTACGGACCTATGTTTTGCACGTGACATATCGTCTCTTAATGGTTAACATTTCTACAAAGTAATTTCAAAATCCATCCAGAAATAAGAAAGTTATTGACTGCGTTTAAGTTTTGCGCCCTTTTTTCACCTTTGACCTTGACCTTGGAGGTACAGACCTTGGTTTTGCACGTGACATATCATCTCATGATCTTTAACATTTCTACAAAGTAATATTAAAATCCATTCAAAAATAAGAAAGTTATTGACTGCGTTTAAGTTTCGGACGGACGAACGAACGGACGAACGGACATGGGCAACGCTATATGCCCTTCAACCATTCTTCGAATGGCGGGGGCATAAAAAAACTGCATTTCCACTAAGCTGAAACTGGTGAATAAAGTAGACACATAATTATAACATGACACCGTTATATTTCATATTTTATAAACATTTATCAATTGGAATGTATCTCATACTGTATATACATCAGCGTTCGTATTTCTTCAAATCCCAAATCATTAAATCAAGCAGACATCTCAAGTTTTGAGTATTATATATATTAAAAGGGTTATTGGCTTTATATTGTGAAATATTCGGACCAGTTCATATGGCGGAAACGCACCCGCAAGCGCGAGCGTCATTCGCCATATGTAATTGTGCCGATTAATACACAGTATCAATTTTAGTCAATAACCTATATTTATTACGCGTGTGATCATAACATTCTTATGACATGACATTATCAACTGGATAACAACGAGGTTAAGTTCTAAGATAATAAGAATCTTACATAGCTGTGAGGGGTGGATGGAAAAATCCGTCTTGAGGGTCACTGTCCGGCATCACGAGGCTTGCCGAGTGATGCCGGACAGTGATCCCGAGGGGTGGATTTTTCCATCCACCCCTAACATCCATGTCGGTTTCTTTTTCTTGCACATATTCCATTTCGCAGCGTGGGTTTTTAATAGTTGTCGAGGTCCGCCATATTGTGATGACACTACGGGAATGTTTAGTGATGTCACGTAACGTGCTATGACGTCAACCTTATAATACCGACGGCGCATATGAGGTCGTATTCAACCAGTGCATTGATCAAACACGCGAGAATATTCGATTTTGGGTAAGAACAACAGTGTTAGAACAGAATTTCTATCCAAGCTAAAACTATTGATTTCCTTATCTGGTGTACAAGAAAAATAATTTCGCTGTTTTCATTGGACAACGTCATGTCATAAAATGATATTCTTGCACACCAGACAAGGAAATCCGTAATTTTACCCTGGGATAGAAATTTATGTTCTGACCCTGGTGTTCCGACCCCAAATCGAATATAGTCGCGTGTTTGATAAATGCACTGGTTGATTACGACCTTGTGTGCGCCGTCGTTAAGGTTGACGTCATGCATGATCCGTGACGTCACTTTACATTCTTGCAGTGTCAACACAATATGGCGGACGTTGGTAACCGTTCGAAGTGACTGCAGCATTGAAATTCCGCGATAAGAAATGGAAGATATGCAAGAAAAAGAATCCAATACGGATGTGAGGGGTGGATAGAAAAATCCGTCCCTCGGGATCACTGTCCGGCATCACTCGGCAAGCCTCGTAATGCCGGACAGTGACCCTTGGGACGGAATTTTCTATCCACCCCTCACACCCATATAAGATTCTTATATACCCACACGTGTAGTAACAAAATTAGTTATTTTGAGTCTTGACGGGAAACACGGGCTAGGTTAGGCTTGGGCAAATATCACTCTCATGCGGGGAATACGATCCATCAAGAATCAAAATTACGATGTTTAAGAAATAGATCAGCTCTAGCTGTGATTTGTTGAGTAATAAATCACAGTTTGGAGGTCAGTTGTAAAGTAGACAAATCACGAGCGCGAAGCGCGCGTGATTTGTCTACTTACAACTGACCGACAAAATGTGATTTATCACCTAACAAATCACTAGCTAGAGCTGATCTATTTCGATTCTAACACGCTGAAACTCGGCAATAATGCAGTTGTTTCCTTCAAATTCTCACAACTTTTGACCATTGTTAGAAGAAATCCCGCTAAATTTATCGACTGAAACACATGCATTTATATCCTTTTCTAACGTTTTCGATGCGAGAAAATGACGCTACACCGTCCAACGTCATGGAAATCGACTAGTGACGTCATAACTTTGCAGTTTTTAATGACGTCACTCGTCACGCTCTTCCTTGCCGTGATTTGTTGTAGAATAAAACACGGTTATTTTCCATTGCCTATATAGGCGCGCTGTGTTAGAATTTCCAATGAATTCTTCTGTATCGGACGTTATGAGGAGTACGTTTACACGTGACGTCGTGAAACGCGCATTTTTGCACGTCCTACGTTAATTACGGTGTTCAGTGGGAAAATGTAAACGTCATGTTAGAATGAGTTTTATTACGCAAAATAATGAATAATGTACCGAATGAATTAAAAACAAAAGTTTTTATTTATTTATTGACTACAGTAGAACTTCGATGGCTCGAACACCGTTGGCTCGTTTACCAGGGCTATGTCGAACCCATTCTTGAGCCCCTAGGGAAATCCTCTACATAAGAAATAGTGGGGGATGATTAAGGAGATTTTAGTCTTTTATCTTGCAAATGTATGCTCTGTGTACTCATTAGAATCGCCTCGATGAGGCGATTCTAATGAGTACACACAGCAGACATTTTCATTATAGAACACAGAAAAGATGTCTAAAAGTATCTCGTTATGCCTCCTGGCAGTCACCTCAGTGGCTCGAACCACCCCTGTCTCGAACGGATTTTCGAGGTCCCAAAGGTGTTAGCCACTGAAGTTCGACTGTAATTATTTTGCTTTTTGTTCTAAATTAAACACAAGGTGGTTTAATTTAATTTTATATAAATGTTAGGTATGATAATATCTCAAGCAAGCTCGACTTTTTCTAGTCAAGTTTTTTGTTTTTGGACGAAAGTGTACACCCTGATTGGACCCAACACTTTGTGATATCTGATCTGGATCTACACGGTTTACCAGTGCCCCCCAAAAAGAGATGCTATGCGTATATGGATTATTTAGTTACTTGTGCATAGGATTGTTCATGCGATGGCGGCGACAAAAGGATCACGCCTAAATGGACGATTATCGTACAGATGTATTTACATTGGTACAATAGAACTTCGTTGTCTCGAACCCCGATGGCTTGTTTGTCATGGATAAGTCGAAACCGTTCTTGTGTCCGCAGGGTGTTCCTCTGAATGCGATATTGGGATGGTTTAGTGGGATTTGCTTCGTTTAAACGCATCTTATGAAGAGAATCCTAATCTCGTGGTCAGAAGCTCCTTTCCTTATTTTCATAATGGCACTTGTGTAAGGTTCTCTATGCAGGACGTACGGTATACTGGGAGGACCGAAACTGGCAAGCTTAACCCTTGTCCTGCTAATCCCGGATATGCCTTATCTTTGAAACAATGTATATCCAGATCAGATGGCTTCTGACGAAGCCATCTGATCAGGATCTACATTGTTTGCTATTCAGATCCTGAATTTGTTGCAATAATTTGCATCAAGTAATCTGATTGGTTGAAAATCGGTAGTTGGTGTGGCATATATGAATATTCAGCAGGACAAGGGTTAAAAGATTTTCTGTGGTCTATACCGCATGAAAAGCCACAGCAATATACACATCAGAGAAACAAAACCACCAATAAAACATATTTTTAAACTTTGATAATATGTTAAGGAATGTTGCTCTGGAGCTGACAAATAATCATTCCACAAACGGTACCATTGCTTGCTATCTCTGCTGATCTGTCTAAGAACTACCCAGTCCCAAGGCCAGCTGAATACTTTCTTTATATTTATATCTTGCGTATCCATATAATATCCAAAATAATTAGTGGTGATAGTTACTCCTGCTATATTGGCACAGAATCCGAAAAAGGCGTCTTCAAATCTAAGAAACGGCACATACTTAGAAGCCTGATATAAAGATTCACTGACATCATTGGAGAAGAGGTATCCGGGTCCATCACAATATGGCGGGAAAAAGGTGTAAACATATTCTGAATAGCTGACGAAATACTTCGAAGATATAATGCGCTCTACTTTTAGATGCTGCCATACTTTGCAATATAGAAAGGATGGTGTTTTTAAGCTGCTCGAATCAACTTCAAGAAGAAAATTAATTAATTTATATACGTTGACAATAACATCTTCATCTGCTTTAAGAATATAACTTGCCTTCTTGCAATATTTATGTACCCAGTAGAGACCCATCACACTCTTGTATGTTAAGTTGTCGTAATGGTCTATGAAGTCTGCCATTACGATGTCATGATGTATGCTGCTTTCCTCTCGTACACTGGTATAATCACGTAGGTCCACTTTATTAACAACAGAGTATGTACCCAGGAGAAAAAGAACACGTACAGATGTACCTTTATGCTCTCTAACACTTCCATAAGTAGCTCTTATAGTCTGTCGCATTTCATGATTTTCCGGAGCACTCTGTACCAGAATCAACAAGAAAATGTCAGAAACACATGCATGTTCTTCATTAAGCAGCAGAGTGTAATGATGTTTATTTATTAAAGGGTTCGCCAGATCTGACTCTCTTGCTTTTCTGACAAAATCAAGATGGTTGTTGCTGTTGCGATCTTGTTGTGAGTTTGTTATTATCCACACAGAGATCAAGATGATGAAGAAAAGAACCAATGCCGAACGTCGAGAAAGACATACCCTTGCGTGTTCTAAATAATGAAACTCTGGAAACAAGAAAATCGTATTAACTTTAACCCGTTCCCAGCAGGCACATGACGTAATTGTGACGTCACATCAACGTTAATGCAACGTCATGACGTTTATGCAACGTCATAACGACGTCTGTGCAACCCTAGCGACGTGTGCCTGCTGGGATTGTATACTAGTGGACTCTTCCATTGCTATATGTTGGACAAGTCCATCTGTCATATAATGAGTGTCAGACCTATTGTTTTTTTTGTTGTTATTCTATATTTGATCGGGGAATTCTGATAGCAAAAAGTGTAGGCCCTGATCAGACGGCGCGTTCTGCGGCGTCTGATCTAGGCCTGCACTGTTTGCCAAGGCACCCCTTTAGGGTTAATGGAGATTGTTTCATCATCATAGGTTTGAAAATTACCGCAATAACCCTAAGTATTGGGACAGACAGTCCTACGGTCCCGCCCCTCGGGGCTTTAAGAAATAGACTGGGCTGCATGATACTTCCACACAGAGCTGAAGCGGCCGCGCAAGAGTACTGGTAGACCGCTTAGAGGGTTTAAGCCTGCCAAGGCAAAGTGGTGCGAGTCGGACCGTCCATGTCCTATTTGTTTCATTCGGCGGCAGGCTTGAAATGTCATTTCATCTCAATGTCTGGTAAAAAGTCTCACAAAATTGGAAGCAACGTCTCCTATGACCTATATAGTATTTACGGGGAGGTTAAACCTCAAACAACAGACATATGGAAACAGTGCAGACCCAGATCAGACTGCTTCTGAAGAAGCAGTCTGATCAGGGTCTACATTGTTTGCCATTCCGTCTGCACCTTTTGGTCTCCTTGCTGGATCGTGAAACAAATTGTTAAATTTTTAGCAGAATTACAGAACGTCCTCAAGGCATCCGAATTTTTTGGACTTTTACGGCACTGAGTACGCTCATAAGAAATGAATAGGCGTCCGGCATGGACACAGGCTAGCCCGTGCATTAGCGAAGTCACCATCTCGATAACACATCCGGGCGATTCATATCCCCAAATGCGGTTAATTTTCTGATAAAAAATTGTGATAGTATTCTTATTTAACCCTTCTCTTGCTGAATATTCATTTAAGCCACACCCATTTCTGTCTATCAACCAATCAAATCACTTGATGTAATTTATTGCTACAAGTTCATAAACTGAATGCCAAACAGTGTAGATCCTGATCAGATGGCTTCTTCAGAAGCCATCTGATCTGGATCTACACTGTTTGCAAAGATAGGGATTGTCGTGAACAGCAAGATAAGGGTTAAGAAATAGATCAGCTCTTACTGTAATTTGTTTAGTAATAAATCACATTTTTGAGCTCAGTCACATTACCACACACAGTCACATTTTCCTGACACTGGGTCGACCAGTCCTAGCTCTACCCCGTAAATCTGAGTGCCAAGCGAGGAGCAGCTAGTACCATTTTTAACGACTTTGGTATGTCGCGGCCCGGGATCGAACCCGTGACCTCCCGTTCCCCGGAGCGGACACTCTACCAACTGAGCTATCGGGGTCGGTTGGAGCTCAGTTGTAAAGTACATCAAATCACGGGCGTGTAGCGCGCGTGATTTTTCTACTTACATTTGACCACAAACTGTTACTCAACAAATCACAGAATAGATCTGAACTATTTCGATTCTGACACGCAAACATTGGCAATAATGTTGTTGTTTCCTTCAAATTCTAACAACCTTTCGCCATTGTTAGAAGAAATCCAGCTAAAATTATTGACTGTAACACATGCAGTTATGTCATTTTGTAACGGTTTCGGTGCGAGAAAGTGACGTTACACCGTGTAACGTCAAGGAATCTACGACTGACGTCATTAATCGGCAGCTTTTAATGGCTCTTCCGGTCGTGATTTGTTGCATACTAAAACACAGTTCCTTCTGATTGCCTGTGTAGGCGTGCTGTGTTAGAATTATACTCAATACATAGGTTGAAGGTGCTTGTTAGACTCATCGAGGCAGTTCTAGCGAGTATCCACACCCTATGTCGTGGCCACCGCCCATCGGGGCTTGACGAAATAGATGGGCTGCATGATGCTTACCCGCAGAGCTGAAACCGGTCGCACATGACCGCTTCGAGGATCAAAGCCTGCCCAGGCAAAGCGGTGCGAGTCGGAACGTCCATGCTTATAAACCCTATCCGTTCATTAGGCGACAAGGCTTGAGATGTCATTTCATTTCAATGTCAGGTAAAAGTCCCAAAAATTGGAAGCAACGTCTCCAAAATTACCTATACAGTGCTGACGGGGACGTTAAACTTCAAAACAAACAAAACAAACAAACAACCTATGTCTTGAAGCATAAAAATGTATTTATACCCCCGCAAAGCTTATTTTTCTATATATAAAGTGTGGTTTACTGAGGTGTTCAGTTAAATCGATGGCGACGGGGCCTTTCTGCTCACCGGCTTATAAATCGAACCTTGAGGCAAAAAGAAGTCAAGGCAATGATCAGGAATCGATACAATTTACACACACTTCCCATCAGAGACACCAAAGGGAAAGAAACACAAACATGAAATTACTTCACCCTAATAATGTAAACATTAATAGCGGAAAGCCATAAGGACAGTTACTTTCCCACAAAATGGCCAATTGGCTAGCCAAAACAAAAAGATATACGCGATGCACACAAAGACAAACCATAACAAAAATAAACAGCGACAGAAGATAAGCCTAATTGGAACGGTTAGCTTAAATCGATTTTAAACTGCCGCCCTGTCTCGCCCTTACTTCCGTCGCGAAATATCTTATTCAGTCCACATCCATCAGTGCAACATGCCCGAGAACACAAGAATCAAACAACCATAGAGATGAAACAACGGCGAGGACTCGACAGCAAGCCCTATCATTGACTGTTAATTTGACACCACAAAAACAGACCTATATAATCTGGATTCGTTTATACCCATGTTTTACATAATAAAAATGTGGTTTGCAGGGGTATACATTATGTTTCTTATTTGAGACGGTTCCTGTTAGAAATGAAATCATAGAATATTCTATTAAAACTGATAGTCTATGAAATGTCAATGATCATATATCAAGTATAGATGGTCCTCGTCCTTCGAAAGTTAGCCTTTGACCTTTCAGTACAAGAAACCTTGGCAAGCAGCGCAGGCACAGATCAGACGCCGCACAACGCGGCGTCTGATCAAGGCCTGAACTGTTTGCAAAAAAGTTAAGTCATTTCCCGAATAAAGTTTGAAGAAAACACAACCTGAAACCCCTAAATTTCGAAATGGACTCCTGCCATATATAAGGTGGAAGATTCCATTTAGTACAAAAATGGTTAATACATACCAACCAAACTACGGATCAAAGCAGGACCAGTCAAGATATGTTTCAGACAGACAAAGAATCGAACCTTGTAGTATCTGGCTAAAATTTTCTCAGTCAAATTTATTATGCTGGAACAGATATTTATAACACATTTGACCCACAAACTAAATAGCAGTATGTTTCATTTTCTACTTTCGAGACGGAGCGCGAAGCGCGAGTGATATATCTTCTTTAACAACTAATCGACAAACTGTGATTTATTTGTCACGCAACGGAACAGATCTATTTCAATTCCAACAGACTAAAATTCGACAACAATTCTGTCATTCCCTTCAAATTCTCCCAACCTTCCGCAAGGTTTCCAGTCATTTCGTACCCTAGTCATTTCGTACCCAAGTCATTTCGTACCATTTTGGTCATTTCGTACCCGTTTTATTTTTCATTTTGGTCATTTCGTACCCATTTTGGTCATTTCGTACCCACATTTGTCATTTCGTACCCACTTTTATTTTTTTTCTGGGAATCGATTTTGGTCATTTCGTACCCAGTTCTTTAAAAACAGGTACGAATTGACTTTGGTGTGCTAAATTATTTAAAAGCTGATTTTACAAGTAATGGGTAAGTTTGGTGCGTAATGGCTTGGTTTAGAGTAAGAGTGGCTCTAGCTAAAAAGACGATATTTGTTTTACTCATTTTTTATTTTAACACAATTTAACATAATATTGAACGTACTGACACCGTGTAACGATCCAAACAGATTTTACAATATCATGCAATATATTTTACAAGTCAACTGGGTAAAAGCTGGCCTCGGTAGCTCAGTCGGATGCGTGTCTGACTGGTGATCAGGAGGACGCTGTTCGATACCTGCCGGGGTCGGCAACATTCTTTCGTGGAGATTGATCGTGAAATCTCGTCTACGGTCATCCTCTCCCTTCCGTTGATTCAAGAAGGATAGTTGTCAGTTTCTTGCGAAAGAATGTGCAGTGCTTACGTATAAGCCAGCCCAGGCAATGTTTGGATAGATAAACTGACTGGCTCAAATGACCTTAAATAATGTTGACTGTGTCGTCAAACTACAATACAAACAGCTATAGTTTGTGACAATGCGAGTATGTCATGTGAGTATCCAAAAATAAAAAGTCACCCTGCATCACTGTGCGTTCTGTTTATGCCTACTTCTGTCAAACAGAGTTTATGAGCACCGTTTGAAACGCTTATATATCAACACGAAACACAATGCACACCCATATTAATTCAAACATAGATTTTGAGTCCTCGTTGGAGACTATAACAAAGAGTTCCCACAACATATGTTTTGACCACAATAAAACACAAAGTATACTTATGGAAAATTCCACTTTTTCTGTATGTTAAAAGAGGTTTACATTAAGTGGGTTTACAAGTCTTCATCACATTGACTCTTTAAGTTAAAAGATGCATATCACTACCACTGCTAAATAGAAAACAACTACTCGACAACAACCCCATTTGAGTTCGTCTTAGCGTACACCATTGAACAAGACTTCAGAAGCTGTGATGTGGTCTTCTTTCCTGCTCTGTACTCGTCCATTCCTAAGATCTATGCATTGATCGCTCTCCATCCATCCATCCATCCATCCATCCATCCATCCATCCATCCATCCATCCACCCGTCCATCCATCCAGCCATCCACACACCCGACCGCCAAAATAAAAAAAGGCTTTGAAAATTGTCGTCCTATTGTGTGGCAAATTAGGAGTTTAGTTATCATAATTAATGACGCGAAAAATAAACAAGAAAACCGTTTAATTGCAGACATTCTTGAGCCGCTGTAATCCGCCCGTCTGTCCATCTATCCATAATGGTCCGGATAATGGTATTTATAAAATCAAAAATGTATTGAATGGGTTTTGCGACAGCAAGTTCCTTCTTAACTATATACATGTATGGTCTATTTACACTTGCCACGTCCAGTCTTGTGTCATGTCATCAGGTTCATTGCTGCTACTGGTAACATGTTAGCCATCCTGTTGCATGCGGGAAGGTGGGACTCGACAACTTGGGACGGGGGTGTGATGGGTGGCGCAACCCATGAAGGGGTTGCTAGGTCTCTTAACAAAGCTGGCGTGGGTAGGGGGACTTATTTTTTTTAATTGAATACTGTCTCCCCCTATTGGGCAGATTGGGCAGACTGGTCTCGCGTTACTTTGTGCACAGCAGTGGTCGTCCAACGAAACCATGTCTTGGTGCTTGGTCATTCCGGCTGTGCACATGGAAGGCATGGAACTCATGGTGGTTCTTCTGCGACTGCAAGGGATAGATGGAGCTCTCAAGCCCTGACAGGCAATCAATCTAGGAGAAGCAACTCCAAGCAAAAACCTACATAATCTGAATTTGCCTGTTCCAGCTATGTAAAGTCTGCTTCGGAAGCTGGGGCGGAAGATATTTCTGATTCAACTATCAAAATGTGTCGTGGAGCATGAAGAGCATGACAAGGCACTGAAGAAGTCATGGTCATCCACTGCATCCGGGATAAGCTCCAGATGTCTCGACACTGTCTTGCCCCAGGATCCAGCTAGGTCAGGACGAGAGAGTGAGCTTGACTCTGCGCACCTCTCCCTCACTAAAATCCAATTCACAGCGCATGCCATCATAATCATATACACACAGTCACTGCAGGCACACATATACATGAAACTAATAAAGCCCGGTGGCGATGGGCGAGCGGCGAAGCAGCAGCCAGAAGCATTTCTCAAATATGTTTAAGATTGGTAATTGTCAGTAATGACAGACGAGCTATTATTAGCCCCGCCAAACCCTCAGTCTGTCCGTCCAAAACAACACAGTATGTACCAGGTAGGATTTTACCAAATGACTTGGCGCTAAAGTCATTTCGTACCCATTTTGGTCAATTCGTACCCGGTACGAAATGACCAAAACGGTTACGAAATGACTTGGGTACGAAATGGTTGTTAGTGGGTACGAAATGACCAAAAAGCAGGTACGAAATGACCAAAATGGTACGAAATGACTAGGGTGCGAAATGACTTGGGTACGAAATGACCGGTTACCTTCCGCAATCCCGTCATAATTATTGACTGTATTGCACACGAAATGTTTTTGATGCGAGAAAATAACGTTTCATCTTCAAACGCCACAGAATCTATACGAGTGACGTCATAGAACGGTGGCTTTTCGCGTTACGTTTTTGCGTGATTGGAGCAGAGCATCACGAAAACACACCTATATAATTTTGATCCCACAAACCCGACTTTTATATAGTAAAACTTGGGTTTACAGGGGTAAACCTTATTTTTCTTATTTCTGCTCCAAAATATAGATTATGGGTATCCGTTAGAACCACCTCAATGAGGCGGTTTAACGAGTACCCACAGTCTATATATTGAGCAGAAATAAGAAAAATATCACTATTTTTCATCTTAAAAGTGTCCTTTTTTTCGGCGATAAAAATTTCCATGTATTTGTATAGGCGTGTTTTCGTAATGGTAAATCAAATTCCTCTCTATTGCCAATAAAAATACTCGTGAATGAAAAGACACTTCACAATCCTCAGCTCGTCAAGATTGCAATAACGTTGAAAATACTATTTCAACGCCGATTCAGCGTTATGTTAACGTTGAGTCAACGTTATGTGCCTGCACGGAAGTAAATTTGCGTACCAACTCACCATTACGGTAACACACCCGTGCGACATAGTGCATTTTTTCCACATCTCCAAAATGACTGTTTTTCTAATGAAAAGCCGTTATAGTTTTCCTATTTATACAGCAAACATAGGTTGTAGGTGCTCGTAAGAACCGCCTCATTGAGGCGGTTCTAAGGAGTACCCACAGCCTATGTCTTGGAGTAGAAATAAGAGAAATAATGTATGCCTCCGAAAACCCCCGTTTAAAGTGGGGTTTAGGGGGTGTTCATTTCACGTACTTATTCACGTGATGTCAGCCTCCCAGGTCTACATGAAGAAGAGCTTTCGAAATGGTTCTCCCATTACGGAAACACGCCTATACATTTTACCGCCGAAAAAACGAAACTTTTAAGATGAAAAAAAAAAAGTGATATTTTTCTTATTTCTGCTAAAACTTTAGAGCAGAAATAAGAAACATAAGAGTAACCCATGTAAACCCAAGTTTTTCTATCTAAAAGTAGGGCTCAAGGGGGTCAGAATTATATAGGACTGTCTTCGTATTGCATACATGAATAGCGCATATCGAAGACTCAGATCGGTCTTCGTGGAAGCTCTGGTTGATCGATGTCGGCACTGAGTGTACGTTCGCTTGGTGCGGCATATACAATAGAATTCCGCTTTTAAGATCAGCTAGAATTAAGGTAAATTTTGCGTTGAAAAGCATATTTAAGGGGAATGGGAACACCTTCAGGGGAGGCAACTCCTGCAAAAGTATGTTTGTCTCCCATGTCAATAGGGATCAACTCTTAAAGGAAAGAATTTGCTCCTGAGGGGCACATTCTTTCCTTTAAGAGTAGAACCCTTTTTCAGTGGGACAGGGCTTGTAGAAAAGTGAACAGGAAGTCCCGAAAGTTGTCTCCATTTGAAAAATGGCGGAAAATCTGCCAGGTGTTTCCATTCCCCTTAAATGATTACAACTGTTCTTTCTTTGTGTTATCTACACTGAGAGTCCTCTAGAGTGGGACCGCCTTTGGGACTGTACTAAGACCACTATAAAAGCGACCTAAATGTGATCTTAATAAAATTTAAGAGAGAGAGAGAGAGAGAGAGAGAGAGAGAGAGAGAGAGAGAGAGAGAGAGAGAGAGAGAGAGAGAGAGAGAGAGAGAGACTTACCAAGCGCACGTCTGCATATACTTCTCAGTTCTTTTAATGCTGTATCCACCATTACGCATGTATATTGGAAGACCGCCCCCGTAAGCTTGTTGTACCGCTCCCTGGCTCTATCGTTTGTGAGTGCTCTCACCCGTCATTGATGCTGAATACTGAAAGGAAACCAAACGCAAAGTAAATCTCTCTCTCTTTCTCTCCCTCTCTCTCTCTCTTTCTCTCTCTCTCTCTCTCTCTCTTTCTCTCGCGAGGATTCCGGAGTTTCCTTACCCTTCTGTTCAAATCGTCCCATGGCACAAGTGCTCTGTTGGAGACATGTGATCAGTCAAGAGAGAGACTGTTATTGTCAGAACACACTCATGACTGAGGTCGGGCATAACCATGCGAGGGACTACATCGAGGCAGAGGACCTCATGCTGTCAACCCCCCCCCCCCATAATAACCCCACACATCACAAATATCAACTTTTGAAAACATAAACAATCCATCATATTATTCAAATGCACAATATCGAGCATGTAAATGACGAAATAAACATGCCGATACACGAAAGTGAAATAACGCAAACAGAATAAATCACCCGCTCAGCACAAAAGAGCGGGCAAACTTCGGGCCGGCAGCGATATGACGTCGCATCGTATCGCTGTCGGCCCGACGTGGGTCCGGCTTTCTTTGCTGACTAGGGTACTAGGGTAGAGACGATGGTAGGAGTGCGGATGGTAGGAGTGGGGAGCACATACAAGTGATGCTATTTTATTGAAATGCAATTATACCTGAAAGTTGACCCGAAATTTATCACCCGTTAACGCTTTTAAGTTGTGTAGCACAATGCAATCACAATCGAGTCACTAGATTGTCTGTATCACTATATTTTATGAACGACCTTTGAGAGTTCAACGTTCAAGCGTGACAAGACTAGTCCATGTTTTAGGGGAAGCAGGTTTCGGATTTCGTTTTTCACAGGATTTTAAACTTATATATTAGATTTTTGATAATGCTATTATGTAGAAGTCGTGGCCAAGTGGTTAATATGATGCAGTACGAATCTCAGTAAAACTAGATCGCCCAATGTAAAATCCTAACTGAACGCGAACTATCTAAAACACAGACTAAACTCCGTTCAGAAAATCTGAATCATCGATTATTTCGTTTCTTCCGTTTAATACTCATTTTAGCCCATACATCACTATGGGAAAGTTGTAGACCTCACCCTCCGCCGATTTCTCCAACACTGAGTCGTATGCCTCTGCGGCAGCCAGGAAAGGCTGTGATTATTTGGAGAAAATTGCAAAATCTAAATTTTCGTTCACAGAGTTAGACATTCTGACAGGTTCGACACACCCTTTCAAACCATATATAGAAGTGGTTACTGCTCTTGTAAATTACGAGGGCGTCTATATTTTAATTGCACGATCACTTCATGGAAAATCATTAGCTGTGACACCACATCTGATATCGGTATAATTCATTTTGACCACTGTTGACAGCACATCGCGCTACATGTAGCTCCCCGTTCCTAGTGAGCTTCCATCTAGCCATTCGAATGTTAGGTATGTCTTAATTGCCTATCTATTTATAAGGTGCATCACATGGATTTGAATATGTATTATTTTACCTGACAATCATCATCAAATGGACTTAGTCTGAGGTCTCATTTCTTTCTTTTGCACTTTTCTCCGAATAATCACAGCCTTTCCTGACTGTCGCAGAGGCATACGACTTGCTGGAGAAATCGGCGGAGGGTGAGGTCTAAAACTGATATATGGGCTAAAATGAGTATTAAAAGGAAGAAACGAAAAAATCGATGATTCAGATTTCCTGAACGGAGTTTAGTCCAAAATTAAAAGTACATTCACGTCTCACTGCATTTTGAAAGACTATAAAATGTAGTCTATTCAATCATATTTTGCATTTGTTTTGTTTACTCTTTCGGCTCTGTCGATCAATACAGCTATTTATGCAAACTGTATATCCAGACACGGTTGCTCTTAACGGGCATTTTCATCACTACCCCCCCCCCCCCCCCCACACACACACACACACACTCTTTTGATAAAAAAAAAAAAAAAAACGGACGCGAGTGTCAAAATTTGGATGCACAGGTTTGCAAGCTTTAAGCTATATTTGTCATCTCTTCCATCCCCACTCCTACCATCGTCTCTGCCCTAGTACCGTAGTCAGCAAAGAAAGCCGGACCAACGTCGGGCCGACAGCGATACGATGTGACAACGTCATATCGCTGCCGGCCCGAGGTTTGCCTGACTGGGACACTGAGAAGAAAATCCAAAATGGCTGTGAACCCTCCCAGTAGGCACATGACGTTATCGTGACGTCACATCAATGTCGTTACGCCGTCATTACGTATATGCAACGTCAGATCAACGTCGATGCAACGTCGTGACGTTGCACCGACGTTGATCTGACGTTGCCCTAGCGACGTCTGTCTGCTGGGCTTTTCCGATAAGTGTTTGATATTTTTCTTACCTTCGTTCACATGTGGAATGAGGGTGCTCGCTGTGACATTTTTAATGTGTACCAAAACTCATGTTTTGAACAAGAGTAAGAAAATAATGACTCCCCCCGTAATTCCCTTTTTTCGCGTTATAAAAAGGGTGAGAGGGTGTTCATTTCACGGACTTGTTAACGTGACGGCTATACATACATCCCAACATTTTTTTCTGTTTACACAATACATAAACATGATTTTTTAAGTGTTTGAAAAAAAAAAAAACAAACTTAACTTACCTTCACGCTGCCTTTACAATTTCTTACAGGTCGAGTACATGTACCTTCGCCTTTACAATTTTACCACTGAACACGCATCATCGAAAATCAATAAATCCAGTTAACCCAGAAATACGAAACCTTTGTCGTCGCAACCCTCGGCGCCTGATCATGTTCTACACTGTTTGTAGAAAGTGCAGTACAGGACTTCTGTAAAAACTGATCGGATCTGTGGAAGACTTCATTTGTCATAAATCGTTTTATTATGCGTGAAAAAGAATCGATAGAGTATGCATATGTAAAAATAACAATGGCAGGCGATGTCCTCTCCACAGATGAAAATACAGTAAAATTCCTCAAAAGTGGTGTTTAAGACCACTTTTGAACAGTTCCTAAGGCGGTCACCGTCCAGAGGACAATCCCTGCAGGCACACAACGTTGACTCAACGTTGAACCAACGTCTGCCGAAGACACAAAGAAAGAATAAATGGAATTCCGAGCAGAATTTGTCTTTATTTTAGTGGAATTTCACTGTATGTGATATTTATTCTTAATTATTCGTCAAACATAGGTTGTGGGTGCTCGTTAAAACGGTTCAAAGGAGTATCCACAACCTATGTCTTGGGACAAAAATATGAAAAAAAAAATGTATACCCCTGTTAACCCCATTTTTCTTTAACGTATGGTTTACATGGAGTGTTCATTATACGGACGTCAACGGTTGCAAACTAGTAGGTGTGAACGGCATGTATGTTATTTTCAGATTTGTGCCAAGGAAAATAAAACGGTCCTTCAAAAAAGGTGAAACTAGAGCAAGTCATTGGCGCGCCATCGCATATTCATGCGCTTTGAAAAATCATGCCTCAATAAAAGGACCAAAAATCCTACTTTTTGATCTCTTGTGACCCCCCAGACAAGCCCCCGGGCACAAACTATTATACCTTTGATATTTGGTACGCAACATGACTGCTTTATATAAAATGGATTTTTGAAGCAATAGATTGAGTCATGTCCCATCCCAGGGGGTCACATCAGAATTTCAAATACGTTCCTCCAGTCGTCAGCCATAGGGCTATTATCTGCGTCAGTTTCAAGATTCTAGCTCAGAAGCCTAGAAGTTGTGTGTTTGTTTGTTTGGTTTGATGTTTAACGTTCCCGTCAACACTGTATCGGTCATTTTTGAGACGTTGCTACCAATTTTGTGTGACTTTTACCCGACATTGAGATGAAATAACACCTCAAGCCCTGTCCCCCAATGAAACAAATATGGTTTATAAGCATGGACGGGCCGACTCGCTACGTTTTGCCTGGGTAAGCTTAGATTCTCTAAGCGGTTTAGCAGTACTCGTGTGGGTCGGTTTCAGCTCTGCGCGGAATCATCATGCAGCCCATCTATTTCTTCAAGCCCCGATGGGCGGGGGCCGATAGAAGTTGAGAGACAATCGAAAACAAAATACTGTAGAACTTCGATGGCTCAAACACCGATGACTCGTTTACCAGGGATGTGTCGAACCCATTCTTGAGCCCCTAGCGAAATCCTCTACATAAGAAATAGTGGGGGATAATTAAGGAGATTTTAGTCTTTTATCTTGCAAATGTATGCTGTGTGAACTCATTAGAATCGCCTCGATGAGGCGATTCTATAATGAGTACACACAGCATACATTTTCATTATAGAACACCGAAAAGATGTCTAAAAGTATCTCGTTATAGCTTCTGACAGTAACCTTAATGGCTTGAACTACCCCTGTCTCGAACAGATTTTCGAGGTCCCAAAGGTGTTCGAGCCATTGACGGAAGTTCGACTGATCTCCCAAAATCCAACATTTTGACCAGGACACACACACACACACACACACACACACACACACACACACACACACACACACACACACACACACACACACACACACACACACACACACACACACACACACACACACACACACACACTCAATCTGATATCCATCATGACTATGTTTGTTCAAAACGAATTTTGACCCCTAGGGCAGTGTCGGGCATGATGTCCTGCCCTAGGGTGACATCAAAATTCTGAATACGTTGTTGCACTCCGCTGCCATGGGGCTATTGCCTGTGAAAGTTTAGCGATCCTAGCTTAAATGATCTATGGAATTACAGACGGTCGGGCGGACGGGCAAGGACGGACATGGTATGACATGTTCCCCGATTTTTCTTCGAAAAAACGCGGGGATATAAAAACAAGGACTTTAACAGACGAGACATAACGATAACAAGCCTATTTAAAAAAAAAAAAAAAAAAAAAAAAATACACAAAAAAAAAAAAAAAAAGAAATGAAGGTTTTCTGATAGAAAAAATCTGAAATTTTTCATAATTCTACTCCAAAAAAGATTGTGTGCACTCGTTAGAACCGCCTCGTCGAGGCGGTTCTAACGAGTCCCCACAATCTATGTTTCTAAACAGAAATATTAGACAAATGACGTATACCCCTGTAAATCCCAGTTTTTACTGTATAAAAGTGGGGTTTAAGGGGGTCAAAATTATATAGGCGTGTTTTCGTGATGAAATAATATAAAATACAGGTAAAATAGAACGACAGAAGAGAAGAGAAAAACAAAGGAAGTACAAAAGAAATTTTGAAGATGAACTGTAAACATGTTAAAAAAAGCAATAACGATAACTCACCCGTGCGACATAGAGCATTTCTTCACATCTCCAAAATAGCTATACGTTTCCGATGAAAATCCGTGACATTTTTTTTTCTCATTTAGACTGCAAACTTAGGTTGTGGGTGCTCGCTAGAACCGCCTCAATGAGGCAGTTCTAACGAGTACCCACAATCTATGTGTTGGAGCAGAAATATGAAAAATAATGTATATTCCGTAAACCCCAGTTTTACCATATAGAAAAGGGATTTAAGGGGGTCAAAGATCTATAGGCGACATTTTTTCTCATTATACTGCAAACATAGGTTGTGGGTGGTCGTTAGAACCGCCTCAATGAGGCGGTCCTAACGAGAATCCACAACCTATGTTTGCAGTATAAATGAGATAAAATGTCAAGTGTACGAAGTTGGCTTGGTTTTGTTTGTTTGTTATTTGAGGTTTAACGTCCCCGTCAACACTGTAAAGGTCATTTTGGAGACGTTGCTTCCAATTTTGTGGGACTTTTACCCGAAATTGAGATGAAATGGCATCTCAAGCCCTGTCGCCAATTGAAACCAATAGGGTTTATTAGCATGGACGTTGGCTCTGAGTCTGGGGTATGGAGTTTGGAATTCGATTTATTCCGTAGTGGTAAAGTATAGTAAAATATTAGTGAATGTTAGGCAAAATCGATATTCCAAGCTGCGAATCCCAAGCCAAGTTCACACACTCAACCATGTCACGGATAAGTGTATGAAGTTGGCTTGGAGTCTGGAGTATGGAGTTTGGAATTCGATTTATTTCGTAGTAGTCAAGTATAGTAAAATATTAGTGAATATTAGGCAAAATCGATATTCCAAGCTGCGAATCCCAAGCCAAGTTCACACACTCAAATATGTCACGGATTTTCATCGGAGATAATATAAAATACAGGTTTGTTTGTTTGTTTGTTTGATTTGAGGTTTAACGTCCCCGTCAACACTGTAAAGGTCATTTTGGAGACGTTGCTTCCGATTTTGTGGGACTTTTACCCGGCATTGAGATGAAATGACATCTCAAGCCCTGTCGCCCAATGAAACCAATAGGGTTTATTAGCATGGACGGTCCGCCTCGCACCCCAGTTCCTGGACAGGCTTAGATCCTCTAAGCGGTTTACCAGTACAAGTGTGCGGCCCGGATTCAGCTCTGCGTGGAAGCATCATGCAGCCCATATATTTCTTCAAGCCCCTATGGGCGGGGGCTTAATATAAAATACAGGTGAAAGAGAACGACAGAAGAGTAGAAGAAGGCAAAGGAAGTAAAATAAGAGTTTTGAAGATGAAATGTAAACATGGAAATATGATTATACCATAAAAAAAACTTGATGACCACATAAGGAGAACATGTACATGTGAAATAATGGCAGCTATGACAAATATTAGGTAAAAATGAAATATCATTCTCATTTTTTGCTTTCAACATAGATTGTGGGTGCTCGTTAGAACCGCCTCAATGCGGCGGTTCTAACGAGTACTCACAATATATTTTTTTTATTTTTGAGCTGAAATAAGGCAGATGTACATCCTTGTAGACTCCATTTTTCTCTATATAAAGTGGGGTTTAGAGGCGCCTTCGTCTCACGGACTTTCTATCATGATGAATATGTTCATGTCTATGAAAAGGGAATAAGATCTTAAATAAGATCAAAGCACTGAGAGTACTGGTGGGTCGATCGTCTCTGAGTGTAGGTTGGGAAAATAGTCCTGAGCTGAGAATCGAACTGTTCGATTGACTTTAAGCAAGCCCAGTAGAGCTGATCAGACATCGCGTAATGTGGCGTCTGGTTATGTAGATTCTGTTTGCCAATGCCCAAGTGTACGAGCACAGTCCACCCGCCCCATCGTGGCTTGAATAAATACGGATATGCTGCATGATGCTTCCACGCAGAGCTGAAAGTCTCGGAACATTGGAAGTAACGTCTCCAAATGACCTATACAGCATTGACGGGGACGTTAAACCTGAGCCCAATTTGGGTCGATCGTTAACCGATCAATCGGGTCGGTCGTAAACCGATTTGCCTGGGCAGGCTTAGATCCTCTAAGCGGATTAACAATATTGGTGTGCACGTCGGATTCAGTTCTGCGTAGAGGCATCATGCAGCCCATCTATTTCTTCAAGCCCCGATGGGCGGGGGCTTGTCTGCATTGTTTGCTCAGACCTACATCACGAAAACACGCCTATATAATTCTGACCCCTTAAACCCCACTTTTATATAGTAAAACTGGGGTTTACAGGGGTAAATCTTATTTTTTCTTATTTCCGCTTTAAAATATAAATAGGGGGATCTCGTTAGAACCGCCTCGATGAGGCGGTTCCAACGAGTACCCACAATATATTTTGAGCACAAACAAGACAATTATCGAAATTTTTCATCAAAAGTGTAGTTTATATTTTCTTGTCCTTTGGGATCATTGATTCCATTGTGGAATTTCAATGAGGCGGTTCTAACGAGTACCCACAATCTCTATTTTGAGCAGAAAAAAGACAATTATCGAAATTTTTCAACTTAAAATTTTCGTTTTTTACGGCGGTTAAATTTAAAATATATTTGTTTACTTGTTTACGTGATGTATCTTTTGTTTGTTTGATTTGAGGTTTGATGTCCCCATCAACACTTTATAGGTCACTGTATAGGTCATTTTGGAGACATTGCTTCCAATTTTGTGGGTCTTTTACCCGACATTGAGATGAAATGACATCTCAAGCCCTGTCACCCAATGAAACCAATAGGGTTTATAAGCATGGACGGTCCGACTCGCACCACTTTGCCTGGGCTGGCTTAGATCCTCTAAGCGGTTTACCAGTACTCGTGTGCGACTGGTTTCAGCTCTGCGTGGAAGCATCATGCAGCCCATCTATTTATTCAAGTCATGCCGTGATGTACTGTATAGGTCATTTGGAGCCTCTTCTCCTTTTCTTGAGAAACTCTCATCTTAATTTTCCTAGTATTCCATTTATTCTCCCAATTTCAAAACAAAATTGAAGGCAATGATCGGGAATCGATACAATTGACCCACAGCTCCCAGCAGTGACACCAAAGGGAAAGAAACACAAACATAAAATAACCAGACCCTAATGGAAACACCAACAGCAGAAAGACAAAATGACAGTTATTTTCCCACTAAATGGGCATCTGGCTATCGAAAACAAAATGATGTAAGCGAAACACACAACCAAAGACAAAGCATAACAAAAATAAACCGCGGCAGAAGAACCGCCTTGGAACGGCCAGTGAAACGAATTCCACTGGGGGTGGGGCTTAAAAAGATTTTACGCAGCTGCAATCCTCGCCCTTAATTCCATCGCGATTTAGACAATATTTTTTCCAGTCCGCATGAAGGCCTCCTCACTCATCAAACTCATCAGTGAACACAAAGCATTAATTGCTTGTTACAAATCTAGCAGCTCGATTCCACACCACTGGGATACAACTACCATATTCCAAGCTTTGGCGAACAAGTCCTTTATATGCTGCCTCTCCAAGCGTTCTACTTGTCTTAGTACACGTGTTGCTAATACAGTGTATGTGTATTCCATCTCAAATTGTGTGTGATTGTCACACCAAGATATTTAATGGAATCTACATTCTCGATGACCGTTCCCTCTAAGGTGTGAGAAATAGAAGTGATGGCAATGATCAGGGTCGATCAATTATTCCACACCTCCCATCAGAGACACCAAAGGGATTAAACAACTAGATCAAAATGGAAACATCATTAGCGAAAGCGAAAAGGACAGTTACTTTCCCACGAAATTACCAACTGGCTATCCAAAACAAATAATAAGCGATACACACACTCAAAGAGAAACGCGACACCGCCATGGAATGGTCAGTGAAAAGAATGGGGCTTTAAATCGATTTTACGCGACCGCAATCCTCGCCCTGCTTATATCCGTCGCGATTTAGACAAATAAATTGTTCAGTCCGCATAAAGGCTTCCTAACCCATCAGTGCATCAAAAATCATAAACCAGCGATGATACAACGGCGAGGACTCGACAGCAAACAACAACTGAAAAAGAAAAACAAAAGAAAAACAACAATTAGACTCCAGTGGGCAAAACTAGAGTCAGAGCATCAGGTACCAACCATAGAATCTGAGTCTTGACCCACCAAGAGAGAAGCATAGTTTCAACCCTGATTGGGTTAACTACCATGCATGCAGTCTGTTGTATAACATTTATTTTGTTCGCAATCTTTTTATATCGCTGAAGCCTTTATTGGTTCTCTTCCTACTTATCTGCATTTAACGGGCTGAAATCGCATGCCCCATTTCATGCCAAACATCCCAGTAATATATATATATCATTCTAAAGTTTCAGTGAGTTTTCTGTATCTCCAATTTCCCTATAGCTTCCGCACAGAGCTGAAACCCACCAAACTTGAGATCAAATCAAACAAAAACAAACCAAACTTGAGTACTGGTAAACTGCAAATGTCTTCGAATACCTTCCAGTCAACTTGCGCATTCTGAGGTAGAAGGACTTTTCGGGTCACTGACGTTACTACAGCTCGCAAAGGGAATGTATGGCGGTCGTAAAAAAGTCTCCCTGTCCATCATACTGCAGGTTTACTTGTGATCATTGATTCCATTGAGGAATCTCGAAAATATTTGAGGGTCACTTACGCCTAATTGGCCGAAACTTGCTAAGTCTGGACCAGAAAAAAACACGTATACACTCCATATTTTCTGTTCTGCTTCGTTTTACTTGCTTCCAATGGATAACCCTTTAATAGAACTAAGGCTGGCACGATCAATCGTATAATCGATTAATCGATCGATAAATTTCACAAACATGATTATCATTTCTGATTTGCTTTTAATCGATAACTTGATAGGTACAATTTACTACCCAAAGTTATAGCTGGATGAGTGGCAAACAGTGCATACCCTGATGAGACACCGCATAATGCGGCGTCTCATCTGGGTCTACACTGTTTGCTCAGGCCTGTCTGTTCAAATATACATATGGTAAAGTGCAACATATGGTAAGAGTCATGCTCCGACAGAAAGCCAGACAGGTAAAATAATGACAAAAATCTTAGCGATTACTAATCGATTATCGATCGCAAAGACAGGACTGATAATCAATTAGCTTTTCAGCTCCGTTTAGCCAGTCCTAAATAGAACATATTTACTACATGTACATGTTTTAGCGCCATGCCATGTGGCATTATGTCGACAATTTTGGGATATTTTCCCATGTTCTATTACATTAATTATGTTGTGTGTACTCATTAGAATCGCCTTATGAGTAAACACCACATCCATTTTGCAAGGAAAAAGAAAATCTGAATAAATTTTCCTTCACCATTTTCTCGAAGAATTCCCTCGAGAACAGGTTCGATTCAGCAATGCTGCGCGAGTCATCTGTGTTCAGTTTATTGAAGTTTGACAGTGGTTGTCGCAACAAGATACCGTTTCATTTCATGTGTGCATTATCCGCATGATGCCATGCCTTTTGAAAAGAAGTTTTTGAACAATTTTATTTGACAGTATCGATAGATGACTGAATAAGAATGAAGTTCTTCAGTCTTTGGGGAACGTGCGAAGCATTCAAAAAAGCATGAAGGCGACGACCTTTAAAATGTTTTCTCAAAACGTCACGACATCGGAGCATAAGTGCCCTTGGGGTGTCTATATATTGTTGGATATAAGCTTGTTCGTCTTCCATCAGTACTTTGTCTCTAAGGACTTTCAGGAGCACTGACGTACTAACATGAAATCCAGCATCAATTAGATACGGTCCAACAAAGTTAAATGCACGACTATCACCGTCGTACATGACATGCTCTTTATTATCACAAATATATTCACCAATCATTTCAATTTCGCTGTATCTCATTGCCAATTTCGTGTCTGTCTGAATACCAAGGCTAAGAGCAGATTTATTTAGATCAACATCCGGATTTTCCTGAATGAGAGTTGATAGGATCTCTCGAAAACCTTTGTATGAAAGGCCAGAGTTTTCTTCCAGCAGATGAGTAATTGCAGTGTTCCCCTGAGCATCAACGGTATCAATATCTAGACCCAGATCAAAGAAAGCTTTTATTACACGAGGGTCTCTGTATTTACGTCTTGAATCTTTAAGTATACGAAGCAGCGCACTTTTGTCCGAATACTGTTTCATGAATTCAGAGTAACATTCTTCATCTTCTTGGAAAGCCGTCATAATTTTGTCTTTGATTATTTCGTGAAAGTTTTCTAGAAGATAAACACGTGTTATCACGCGCTGATTGACAGGCCTGTGTATCGTATTTGAGGTGCAGAATTTCGACAGGACATCCCGGCAATCATGTCTTTGTAAAGCATCGCAAGTTTCACCAAACCATAATTCAAAATTACTGTTTGTCTTTTCTTGCGGGATACTCCTAAGTATCTTTTCTAGCATGTTTGGCTTATCGTATGCAATTATCAACTCTGCACCAAGTATAGTATGGACAAGTTTGCCAGCTCTAGAACACCAACTGATGTACTCCAATAAAATATCTTGAATATCTTGCATCTTGTTCTCGAGAGCCAATCTTAAAGCGGATCCCATGCCTGCAGGAACGATTTTAAGATTCAGAAGCATTTTCAGTATAGCTACATTTTGTTTTATCACGCTTAGCTCGAGAAGTGTAATCTTTCGAATATTTAAAAGATTTGAATTACTCTCTGATCTTATTAAATACGGGAAACATTCGGACAAACTCGAACTTAGAGGGTCGTTAATACTTTCAAGCAAAAGCTGTATACTTCGCTCATTGTTTTTCCCTACAGCTGCGACATAAGCAGGTAATCTGAATATTCCTACACGTGCATGATAGGTAGATTTCAGAACAGCCTCGGTTCCGACGGCCGCTGCAATATGGATACCAAATACGCAACTTTCTTTGATACATTCAATCGGTGCGTCGTCAACATGAGGACATTTCCAAGCTATTACATTGTTCACTACCTGTTCGTAAAGTTGTTCATTTATCGTGCCATTGTCTGAGATATACACCAAGTATTCATGTTCATAAGCACATATACAAATTCGGTAGGAATAAGCTGTTCTATAAACAACTGTATCAAATGACAATATGCGATCATTAAAATAATCAAAATCCGGCATATAATTGTTGGTCACCAAATTCCTAAAAATGTCTCGCAGATCCATCTATAAATGCGGTCAGAACAGTTTCTAAAACACATTCTCTAAAATATTACACAAACTACCCAGCAGGCACACGTCGCTAGGGCAACATCGAATCAACGTCGGTGCACCGACGTAGATTTGACGTTGCATAAACGTCATGACGTTGTATCGACGTTGATGTGACGTCACAATTACGTCATGTGCCTGATGGGTAAGCCATAGTTTTCCACTTGTCTTGATCATCAGCACGTTGTTTGAATTCGTGAAATGCTTGCATAAAATTATGTAGGGGGTTTCTGAAAAAATAAAACAAGTCGAACTAATCCATACATGCCTAGCGTCCCATTTTTGGGACATTGGCAAACAGTATATTCTCAGATCAGACGCCGCCGAACGCGGCGTCTGATCTATGTATACACTGTTTGCTCAAAGTACATGCATCTGTGTACACCTTATCTAAAGAAGCCTCCGTGGTGTAGTGTTTGCGCTACTCGCCTTGTACACCAGGGGTCGCAGGATCGATCCTGGGCTTCTCCAGACTTTCGGATGAGTCTTTAAACCGAGGTCCCATCTCGGTATGATCTTAGCTGTTAGTGGGACTTAAAACTTAAACACTCACTCACAACTTACCTAAAACAAAACAAACATGACACCACTATAATTGAAAATGGACCACTCCAAACTTATTAGGTGGAAGATTCCATTGTCATACATGTATATGGGTTACATTTGTAAGAAATAGAGCAAGTTCAAGCTACTGAGGGTTAAACATAGCGCCTGGTCAGGAGGCTTAAAGGGGATATATTTTAATATTCTTTCTTGTATAAATACCTATGCGCATGGCTGTTTGAAGCAATTGTCAAATGGACCGAAAGCCGTGCTCAAACAGCAAAAACCGTGTTCAAATCATGAAATTCGCGTGCTGTTTGAACATGGGTTTTGAGCTTTTGATATCACACGACGGGCCTTGCTTTGTTTACCTTACGTTGAGCGACGTAGCGTTTTCGCCCTGAATCTAGCGTTTTAGGGTTCTATGATGACGTCAGATGGTTACTGCGTAACAACATCATTGTAAACAACATTCTGAACTGGCCGCCATGTTGGTTCGCCGGTCGCATTTGAAGAGTTTATATGGAGCTTTTGGACGTTTTCGTCAAAATTTGCTGTCGGAATCGTAAGTTATGCAAGAACAGCGATCATCCAAGCTTATTTCATTGCATTAACACTTGCCGGATCCCTCGGAAGATATTTGAACATTCGGCCTGGCGGCCTCATGTTCAAACAGCTTCCTAGGGACCCGGCAAATGTTAATGCATGAAAAACCATGGTTGATCCCTATAAAAATTCCAATTATCCATCATTTTATACATTTCGAGCGATTTGATTCGTTGAAATAAGTTTTATACTTGATAAATTCCATGAGCAAGTATCTAAGAGATATTTCACACAGCGACAGGTTGTAATATAACGTGACGTCAATGAGCAAGTTTAGAACCCGCGCGTTTCGTCATTGTTGTATGAAGTTACGTCAACGGCGTTCGATTGAAAAATGGTAAACTATTAAAAACGTAATTAATAGAAGAGAAATTAATTAAATTTAAAGACTTGAACTTTTGTTCGCTTGGGATTCTTTCAAAGATGGCAGCTTCCAATTGAATAATCATTCGGCCGTGGCCGTTTGAAAGTTCATCCTTACGCTTTCGAAATAATTCCGAAAAAAAGACCATTCTTGTTGCAATTTTAATATTTTTTATCATATGACGTCGCGTCTGAGAGTGTAATAACGTCATGTAATATTTTCGATAATCCACTAGTGGATTAAATATGCAAATTAGCTAGATACGTCCCGTAACGTTACATGTACAACGTCCTTATTGACGGCGTGTTTACTAATGCCGGAATATTGACATTTGTGTAAAGGAACGTGAATAAAATGCGTTATAAATGTCATATGATAAATAGAATCTTGCATTCGTGCTCGTGTATTATTGAATTTATTAAACTCGTTGAGGAAAAGGGATAAAATGTTCGGCAAAGCCTCGCATTTATCCCTTTTCCTCAACTGGTTTAATAAATTCAATAATACATGAGCACCAATGTAAGATCCTCTATGAAGACATAGTTGAAATTATAAGGAATAAATAATCATTTTTATGGGTTTTGTGGATGTGTAAACTCCGGCGAATCACTCACAAAACAGCATTGGGCTTCGTGCTGTTTGTGAGTGATTTGCCCGAGTTTACTTAAATGAATTTTATTTTTCTGCTGTTCATGAAAGTATGAACGCAGCGGGTCGCGTGCAAAGTAAATGAACCCCGAAGTGGTTCATGTAAACTTTGCTAGCGACCCACTGTCGTTCATACTTTCATGAAAAGCAGAAAAATGAAGTTTATTTATTATATTTACATTATTTGCCCCTCATCGCTGGGCGAAAAAATTGCTTAAACGGCAAACTTTTAAAGATGAAAAACATTTACACGCTGTTTTTCTACGAAGATCGGAAAAGCGTTGACGTCACCAACGACTATTGATAACCATTGTGTAGAATGACGTAACTTGACGTCACTGAAAATCACGCGACTCGATGCGTTCATGGAAGTATGAACTGCATTGTTTTCTATAGGTGTACACTACACTTTACACTGGTAATGTAGATGTACATCGATAACATGATAACACACCCTTGCGATACAGTGCATTTTTCCACATCTCCAAAATGGCTACCTTTCTGATGAAAATCCGTGGTATTTTTCTTATTTATACTATAAACATAGGTTGTGGGTGCTCGTTCGGTCTGACTCGTTGAGGCGGTTTTAACGAGTACCCAAAACCTATGTCTTGGAGCATAAATAAGAAAACTAATGTATACCCCCGTAAACCCCAGTTTTCTTTATATAAAGTGGGGTTTAGGGGTGTTTATTTCACGGACTTGTTCACGTGATGCAGTCCACAAAAATGAAATTCATTCCTGTAATAAAGATAAACTATGCTGTATATGCTCATTAGAATCACCTCATCTCGCAACTCAAAATACAGTAAAATTTAGCTATTGAGACCACCTTAAATTAACCCTTTTTGTTTGTTTGTTTGTATTTGAGTTTTACGGCCCAGGCAACACTATTTATGTCATTTTTGAGCCGGTCAGTTTACCTATCAACATTTTCCTGGGCAGGCTTATACGTAAGCAGTTAACCAGTACAGTGCACATTCTTTCGCCAGAAACTGACAACTGCCCTTCTTGAATCAGCGGAAGAGAGAGAATGACCGTAGAAAAGATTTCATGATCAATCTCCACGAAAGAATGTTGCCGACCCCGGCGGGAGTCGAACCCGCGTCCTCCTGATCACCAGTCAGACGCGCATCCGACTGAGCCACTGTAACCCTTTTTGTACCATATGGAATCAATCTCCTTATATGTAGCATTGGTCAATTTAAAATATAGGGGTGTCAGGTTGTGTTTTCTTCAAAATTGATTAGGAAAATGGCTGGACATTTTGCGAACAACGGAGGCCCTGATCAGACACCGTGTTCTGCGGCGTCTGATCTGGGCCTGCACTGTTTGCCAGGGTACCCTTTTGGGGTTTCTGGTACTAAATGGGTTAAGATTAATTCTGCTTTTAAAAGCTTATTTAGTAGGTTGCAGTTATTCTTTCCTTGTGTTTACTGCAAACAGAGTCATCTGGTTAGAGACCACCTTTGGTACTGTTCAAAAGTGGTCTTTAAGACCACTTTTGAACAGTCCCAAAGGTGGTCTTTATATAGGAATTTTACTGTACATTTTCAAGATTATTTAAGACAAAATCTCATTCCTTCACCTCAAAAGTTATCTAGAGTTACATGTATGCGACAATTCTGTCAATAATTTATTCAATTCTGTAACAGCAGAGAATGCATACAAGTTTGTTTGTTTGAATTGCGGTTAAAGTCTCCATCAACGCCATATACTAGCCCCCGCCCATAGGGGCTTGAAGAAATATATGGGCTGCATGATGCTTTCACGCAGAGCTGAATTCGGCCCGCACACTATAGTACTGGTAAACCGCTTAGAGGATCTAAGCCTGTCCAGGAACCGCGTTGCGAGGCGGACCGTCCATACTAATACACCCTATTGGTTTCATTGGACGCCAGGGCTTGAGATGTCATTTCATCTAAATGTCGGGTAAAAATCCCACAAAATCGGAAGCAACGTCTTCAAAATGATCTTTATAGTGTTGACGGGGACGTTAAACCTCAAATCAAACAAACAACGCCATATAGGTCCATATAGGTCATTTCGGAGGCGCTGCTTCCAATTTTGTGGGTCTTTTACCCGACATTGAGATGAAATGACAGCTCAAGCCCTGCCACCCGATGAAATGAAAACTAAAAAAATATGCATCACCGCCAGGTTCACTACCATTGTTGCAGATCGAGACAGTTCGCCGAACAGGCATTACTAAACTTGTCAACAACGCATATTATTCGCACCACGTTGCCTGGTCAGGCTTAGATCCTCTAAGCGGTTTACCAATACTCGTATATGGTCGGTTTCAGCTCTGCGCGGAAGCATCATGCAGCCCATCTTTTTATTCAAACCCCGATTGGGCGAGGGCCTACAGAAAAGATAGTGATGCTATAAATAACTTACGGTTAATGATTGGCCATATTCGACTGGGAAGTTTCGTGAAATTTTCGTGAAATTCCACGCAGGAGTGTGGTGTTATCTTGTAATAGCCGACCACATGGTCCAATCAAATAGGAGTTATTTTTCAAATACATAAGCGATCGTGGAGCACGATTCTATTCGAAGGAAAAGTCGAACCTTTCGTGCACCACGGTCGCTTATGAGCTATACGCAAATAAAATATTTGATTGGACCATGTGACCAACTATTACAACTAGGAACCACACTCCTACGTGGAATTTCACGGAAATTTCACGAAACCTACCAGTCGAATACCGCCATAGTCACGCATACAAGAGCAGGCGGGAAGTAACTTTGGATAAATAATAAACCAATTAAAAGCGCGTTACATAGGCCATATTCGGCTGGGAAGTTTCGTGAAATTTCCGTGAAATTCCACACAGGAGTGTGGTGTCTTCTTGTATAGCCGATCACATGGTCCAATCAAATGTGGGTTGTTTTTCAAATACATAAGCGATCGTGGAGCACGATTCTATTCGAAGGAAAAGTCGAACCTTTCGTGCACCACGGTCGCTTATGAGCTATACACAAATAAAATATTTGATTGAACCAATCATTGTGACCAGCTATTACATCTAGGCACCACACTCCTACGTGGAATTTCACGGAAATTTCACGAAACCTACCAGTCGAATACCGTCATACACATACATATTTTTTTTTCTTTCTCTGGGAGACGACTCAAAATGACCCACAATGATTGACATGTATTTAAACCCGAACACAATCCCGACACGTGTGAAGTCGTGAAAATGAAACACCACGGCCACCACAATTTTTCAGTTGATATTGAAAACAGCTATGTTGTCTAGGGGCTGAACAATATACAACATAAACAAAATATACTGACCTTGTGTGACCAAGAATCGAAATAATAGAAAGCTGTGTATTTTGACTGTTAATTTTAGATATGACAGGTTGACACAAGATATTTGTTTGTCGTAACGCTCTGTATGCCGAATATTTACAGCAGACGACATTTTGAAATATTTTTTTTTCATTTCTGCTAGAAAACAGGATTTGGCATTTCATGCAAATTGTCTCCTATGCATAAGATGCAAAATCCTGTTTTATTGAAAAAATAAGAAAAATACCAACAATCTGTCGTCTGCTGACTGTCACTATATACACTATACACGTTCAAGTGTCTTGCTTTTGTGTTAACACAGTGTCCTTTCCACATTGCAATCGTGTGCAGTCATTCATATCTCTTCTTATGAAAACAAGTGATATTTTTTTTCTTCTTAGGTTGTCGATGCTGACGATTACTCACAGCATAAGACAACATATGTAAACTCCTCTGTTTAAAGTGGTGTATAGAGGGGTAGTGGTGAGAGTCCATGCATATAAACCCTATTGGTTTCGTTGGGCGGCAGGGCTTGAAATGTCATTTGATCTCGATGTCGGGTAAAAGTCCCACAAAATAGGAAGCACTCTTCAAAATGACCTATACCCAGCAGGCACATGACGCAATTGTGACGTCACATCAACGTCAGTGCAACGTCATGACGTTTATGCAACGTCATATCTACGTCGGTTGCACCGATATTGATTTGGCGTTGCCCTAGCTACGGTTGTCTCCTGGGTATAGATGAGTTTAGGACGCCACTGGTCGCTAAGGAACTGCTATCCCGCGATTCCGTATTTTTGCGCATGCGCAGTTTTGTGTGGCAAGAAAATAATCGGCCATTCATGAAAGTCAATGAACTTTTGAACAGACGGACCCGACAGCAGTCATTAATTTGTTTGAATGTCACAATATTAAATAGAGCGTAGGCCAAGGTGGTGCGTCCAACTGATATTGGCTGACAGTTGGGCAAGGCCTGCTATCCTTGTAGCAGGTAAGGGTAGAGGGGAGTGCTCTTATTTCTTCTGTTTCTACACTTCCATTCATTTACCTCTTTCTCCTCTGTCCCTAAATTTCATCTATTCACCATATTTGCATTATTTGCTGGCTCCCAGCTTGCCCATTGTCAATATTGGAAAAACAGGTAACCAGACCCCCTGACCTTTCAAGGTCAGGGGGTCTGGTTACCTGTTTTTCCAACTCTGATAACCTTCAGACTAGGAACCAGCAGATAATGCAAATAAGGTGAATGATCTCTTCTGTCTTTTTGACTGCATTTCTATGGAAGATGACACACAATTACCCATGTGGGTTGGCGTGTCGTTAAATCGAATAATTAACTGACAATGGCCGCGTCATGTTGCGCTAATCGCAAGACAAATGATACGACTGTGAATACGAATCGAATGATTACCAGCCCTGACGGATTCAACAAGTGGGTGATAAAGATCAGTATCAGGGCGGATTCGTTTTGTTCGTTTGAATAGAAGTTCACCGTCCCCGTCAACATTATTTACGTCATTTTTGAGACGTTGCTTCCTATTTTGTGGCACTTATAACCGACGTTGAGAAAGCCCTGCCGCCGAATAAAAAACACGGTTTATAAACAGTCCAACTCGCCTGGGCAGGCTTAAACCATCTAAGCGGTTTACCAGTACTCATGTGCGGTCAGTTTTAGCTCTGCGTGGAAGCATCATGCAACCCTGTCTATTTTTCCAAGCCCCGATGGGCGGGAGCCAAAACTTGAACAGAACTTGGCTATGGGAACTTATTTTCCATATACCCGTTGTAATGTTTTGTGACTATTGCAATGACAAGTCCATTGGTTTAGTTTTTTGTTGTTTTATTTAAGCATCTATTCTACTCTAAGTTCCAACCAAGTATCCCATGTGCTTGCATATAATTACTGACGAGCGACTGCTCATGAATACGAAGCTCCGCCTATTATAAATCTCATTGGCAGCTAGTAGATTACCGTAAACACTACACCTTTCTCCCTTTTGAAATAAATTTCTCATATAAATTTGCTTTGGCATAGCATGTTACTGATAAAATCTGACAGAAATAATTGCTCATGAAAATGTTAGGTACATATTTCAACAAAACCTGACAAAATAATTATTTGCAGAGCTTAGAATTCATGGCAATTTATGCAACATGTCAAAAAAAGAAAACAAAACCCGCAAATTTATTACTGAACTGCGGATAGATTTTAAATGTTCTGTATATTTAACATTTCGTGTGGGTCTGGTTAACAGTTTATTTTCCTCATTGTACACCATTTCTGAATCTCACTGGCGTTTTTATCGTCTGTCTGTCTCTCAAATTAATTCGCCGTGTTTCAAGTCTGTGAGAGTTTGTTTGTTTATTGCCTGATGCAAAATAAGGTCTGACATGACACACATTACGGTAACGAATGTCGCCACTATTTGATTCTAGCTTCAAGGAAGTGTAATTTTGACTTACAACCCTGTAAATTTTGCTGTCCCAGTTTGAAAGTATTTTGCTTTTTGTTTGTTTTAGAATAAGAACTGGTTGTCCCACAGAAAACTTTCTGTATGTAATTGGTTTTGCCTTGTTAGCATGGTATTTGATTTTCTCTTTTTGTTTTTTGTCTTGTGTCTTCAGTTTATTGGGTATTTTAAACTGTGGCATCTCAGGTAATTTTGTCCTAATGGGTCGGTTTAGTAATGCCTCGGCTGGGCTGACATTTGTTGTCGAATGGGTTGTGGCACGGTAATGTAGTAGAAATGTCTGTAACTCTGTGCGGCAGTTTTTATTTTCGCGATAGCAGACTGTACACACTTTTTCAATGAACGGTTGAAGCGCTCAATTTCCCCATTTTGGCGAGGAAAGAATGGCATGGAGTAAGAATGCTTAATGCCGTTTTCTTTGAAAAATAACTCCATTTCCGCGCTTACCATATTTTGTGCATTGTCTGTGCGTATTTCTAGCGGATATCCTAGAATTGAGAACCATTTTCGCAAGTGATTGATCATTGTTTGACTGGTGATTGATGTGATAATTTCTACGAGCGGGAAGCGCGAGTAATAGTCAATCACTGCAAGGATATAGTATTTGTTTTCAAACGGACCTGTCAGGTCCATCCCCAATTGTTGCCAAGGACCATCTGGCAGTTTTGTCATTACGACTGGTGGTTCCCTTGGCGGTACGGATGTTACCTGACATGCATGACATGTTTTGACTTTGTTCAAAACATCATTGTCTATGTTAGGCCACCATACCTTTTCTCTAAGTAATTGTTTTGTTTTGACGATTCCTTGATGACTTTCGTGTGCCAATTCTAACACACGCCTCTCTAAGGATGTTGGTATGATTATTTTATTACCTTTAAGGATAACTGAGCCCTTGACGGTCAGTTCATTTTTTACTTGACGATAAGGTCTCAGAATATCTGATTTTCCCCATCTATTTCCCTGAATGCATTTTCGCACCTTCGCGAGAGTATCATCTGTTTCGCATTCTCTTTGTACTTCATCTAAGGTCAATGCAATGGGCAAGCTAGATTCCATTACATAATTGACATATTTCTCGGTGAGGTCACATGTTTCATTGTTCGATTCAGGAATCGGAGTACGAGAAAGAATATCAGAGATATTTTCTGACCCCTTCAAGAACTTAACTGTGAAACTATACGGCTGTAGTTTCAAAACAAAGTTTTGAATTCGTGTGGGTGCTTGATGTACGCTGGTGAAAATTCTTTCAAGTGCTTTGTGGTCTGAATAAACCGTAAAATTCTGCATACCATACAGGTAAATGTGGAATCTTTGAATCCCAAATACTACCGCTAATGCTTCTCTCTCAGTTTGTGAGTAACGTCTCTCAGTCGGAGTTAACGTTCTACTTGCATACGCAACTGGACGTACATCACCGTTTGATTGTTTTTGGTTTAATATTGCAGCTACGCCGCACGGACTTGCATCTACAATTAAATGTGTCTCGGCTGATGGATTGTAATAAGCCATGACATCTGCGCTTATCAAACGTTGTTTCAACGTCTCAAAAGCAGTTTGTTGCTCTGGACCCCATTCCCAAGGAACATTGCCGCGCGTTAACTTACGCAAAGGTTCTGCAGTTGTAGCGTAGTTTCTTATGAATTTTGCACAGAACGTGACTAATCCTAGAAACGACAATACTTCATTTGCATTTTTCGGCGGTTCTGCGTCTCGAACGGCCTTCACTTTGGCTTCATCGATCTGAATGCCATTTTTTGACAAAACATGTCCCATGAATTTCAATTCTGATTTATTGAATTCACATTTGTTTTTGTTTAGCGTCAAATTCTTTTCGCGCAATCTGGTGAGAACCATTTTCAAGACCTTGTTGTGGTCTTCTTGGTTATCTGCATAGATAATTATGTCATCGACTATGTTCTTGCAGTTAGGTATGTCTTGCAAGATTTGTTGCAAAATGCGCTGAAATAATTCTGACGCAGACGAAATTCCATAGTTTAGACGTTTGTACCTGTATAGACCCTTATGACACACAAAGGTCGTTATGTACCTACTGCTTTCGCTGAGAACGATCTGGTGAAACGCCTCAACGAGGTCTAATCGGGAAAATATGCTTGCTCCGTTCATTTGCTGGAGAGTACTATCAATATTTGGCATTGGAAATCTTTCTCTCATAATTGCCTTGTTGGCTTGACGCATATCGATTGCTAATCTTACGCTATTGTTTTGTTTTGGTACCGGAACTACATTTGACACCCAAGGTGTGGGCCCTGTCATTTTTTCAATTATGTCATTTCTCTCTAACTCATCTATCTTATCTTCAACTTGTTTTTTCATCTTAAATGGTATTTGACGCAACGGCTGTGCAACAGGTGTCACTGACTTATCTATCTGTAAGTCTAACTGAAAATCTTTCAGTCGGCCGGTCCCTTTAAACCTATCCTCAAATGACCTTATTATTGAGTCTGTGTTTTCATGCGAAATATTGATTTGTTCTAGTGATAAACAATCATTGCTTATGCCGATGTGCAGTAAACCTAACTCGGTAGCTGATTTGCGGCCAATTAATGGTTTACCTGTGCCCTTGACTACCTGAAACTCTATCTCATGCTGAGAGCTTCCGATTTGCACTTTTAATTTTGTTTTACCTAGCAATTCTAAAGGAGTTTTGCTTCCATATGGGTATATTTTGGCATGTGATTTTGAGAGGTAGTTTTCTGTGGTTTTAACCTGTTCATATGTTGATTTGTCAATTACATTTGTTGAAGCCCCACTGTCAATCAAAATATCAATTAATTTCCCCTCTACAGGTAATGATAAAGTGGCGTCATTCTTACCTTGTAACACAAATAATTCCTCTCTCTCATCCTCAACTCCCTCATTATTTTCCGAAAGAACATGCACTTTTTTCACTTTTGATTTGCACATTTTCGCAAAGTGTCTTTTCCCCCCGCACGCATAACACGTGACGTCCTTTGTTTTTTCGCACGATTTCCCGTAATGTCCGCTTTCGCCACATCGATAGCAAACGGCTGTTGTGTCCCCCTGTGTTCTTCTGTTCGGAGGGTTGAATCTCTGGCCAGTAGGTTTGGTTGCCCGGTCGTAGTTGTGTGGTCTAGCCCCACGGTTTCTATTGCGACCTGATTTGTTGTGTCGCATCCGGTTGACTTCTTCGTTGTTTGTCCCGACATTTGCTGAACTTTCCTCGGGTATCTCCATGCGCTTGGAATGTGTTTCACTAAGTTCATGGGTACGTGATATTGTTTGTACCTTATCCAAGGTTAATTTGTCTTCTTCAAGTAATTTTTTCCTCAGTTTTGCTGAGTAGCATGAGTTCACAACTTGGTCACGGACCATTTCGTGTTTGTCTGTGAAGTCGCACGACACTGCTAATTTCGACAATCTTACAATGTAATTGTCAATTGTTTCGTCAGCACTTTGTTTCGCTTTATGGAACACATGTCTCTCATACGCGATATTTTTCTTAGGTTCGAAATAGGTCGAAAGTTTGTTGACAGCGTCTTCATACGTTGTACCCTGGTCTTCAAACGTTTCGAATATATCTTGCACTTCATATCCCGAAATATGCAATAGTAATGCACGTTTCTGCTCGTCCTTTGTTATGTTTGCTGCTTTTATGTAGTATTCAAACCGTTTGAGATATTGTTCCCAAGCTTTGTTCAGGTTAGTGTGTTCCCCTGACACTTTAAATCGCCCCGGACTGGATAGATCAAGCTTTGCCGCCATTGTTTTTTTTCTTCTAACACTTTGGTTTAGTATCGGAATTTAATCCATTTCATTGTTTTTATTTTCATATTTGATTTTTTGACTATCACAGCCAAATTACATCCTTGTATTAAAACACATGATGTAACATTGTTTCTTTTCTTTTTTAATCCCATCTTCGTCGCCATTGTAATGTTTTGTGACTATTGCAATGACAAGTCCATTGGTTTAGTTTTTTGTTGTTTTATTTAAGCATCTATTCTACTCTAAGTTCCAACCAAGTATCCCATGTGCTTGCATATAATTACTGACGAGCGACTGCTCATGAATACGAAGCTCCGCCTATTATAAATCTCATTGGCAGCTAGTAGATTACCGTAAACACTACACCCGTGACAAAAAAGCCCCATCGCGCTTGCACAAACTAAACAAAGCATCACGAAAACACGCCTACACAATTTTGACCTCTTATACCCCACTTTTATAGACTCAAAACTGGGGTTTACAGGGGTATACATTATCATTCTTATTTCTGTTAAAATAAACATAGGTTGTGGGTACTCGTAAGACCCTACTCGCCGAGGCGGATCGAGCGAGTTCGCACAATCTGTGTTTTCAGCAGAAATATGAAAAATATCAATCTTATTTGTTGGTTTTTATGTGGTACAATTTTCAATATGTTTGAATAGACATGTTTTCGTGATTGGAAATGCACTGTCAAAAACACGAGTTACCTGGTGGTCTCATAAGTAAAATCGCTAAAATTTACAAATAAAAAAAGAACAAGAAAGTAGAAAAACTGTTCCTTGAAATGACCTTGAACACTAAAACTTATGTCAAAGGGGTAGAAAATGATGGCTCGATGGCCTCTGCCTTACATGACCGTGTGACCATCAACCGACTGAACTTACGAGCCAAACGATGGACATGCTACACTGCCTAATGAGATTCGGGACCTAATGCGATTCGTCCAGAATCTCGATGTCCTATCCAGTCCAGTCCACTCATACTCATGCGGTGCTGGACCCAGCAAACAAATGTCACAGGGAACAGAGAACATGACTCGTCCTGGACTCGAACCAAGGGCCTCTCGCATACCGTGCAAACACTCTACCGACTGAGAAACCGAGCCACACCTTCGACCCGTTAAAATTCCCTCTGCCCAGTGAGCATCATACAGCCCATATATTTCTTCAAGCCCCTATGGGCGGGGGCCATAATGGAATAGTAAAATAACCTATAAGCTCAAAGAATTAGTAAATAAGATTGCTGGTATCTGCTAATTTTAAGTATACTGTTGTGATTCAAACGAATGTGAATTGCAATATATAGAAGTCTATGAATGTTGTGGTTGAAATGACAAACACTGTGCTAAAAACTCATTTTTTCCTTAGTTTACTGTACACACAAGCGCTCGATTGATTTCTTTTTGCCACTTAAGACTGCGCATGCGCAAGCGTTACCAAGGAAGTTGAACAGCCTAAACTCATCCATAGTGTTGGCGGGGACGTTAAACCTCAAATAGTTTACAGGGGTGTAAACTTGATGTGAACAGTCCGAACGGTTGCTGCCGAGAAAACTGCATTTACAGGTCAGAGCCCCCGCCAATCGGGGCTTGAAGAAATAGATGGACTGCATGGTGCTTCCACGCAGAGCTGAAACCAATCGCACATGAGTAATGGGGAACACTTCCAGTATGCCGGTCCCCAATAAAGTATGATTTTTTATGGTAAAAAGCACGTGTATAATACTTCCGGGTTCTATATAAGAAGAGCGCGAGCGGCGGGAAAAAAAATGAAAAATACGCGTTTTTTGGCCTTGAAACCCCCAAAAATGGATTCTACGAGGTAAGTTTAAGTTAAAAACTTCAAGTTTTAACGAAGTTTTTAACTAAAAAATGCTAGAATTCCGAAAATCAAACCGATGACAGAGAAGAAATTCCAATCTAAAAATCCGCCAGCTGTTGTCAAGAACGTGACGAAATTCTCGGTAACGTGGTACAATTTGACCTCTTGAGATCACGTGACTTATCGGAGCGTTGACAGAAAACAGCTGATCGTAACAACAACATCGATGCCGATAAAACTGAAAGATTTGTTTCAAAAATCTGCGTCCGTTGAGATTCTTATTCACTGGTTGATAGAAATTGGATTACTGTTAAATCTTGCTGGCTGTGTATGTAAAACCTGTGAAGATGGCCCCTTTGGCCTGAGAAAAGATGCATCCTACAGCAGTGATGGACACGTCTGGAGATGTTCAAATAAGAAGTGTCATTCAAAAGTTAGTGTGAGGAAAGGATCGTGGTTCTCTGGGAGTAAGTTAACATTAGAACAAATTATTCTGTTGACATACTTTTTGGTGTATAGATGTGATCAGAAATTTGTGGAGCATGAATTAGAAATATCACATTCTACCATCGTTGATTGGTATAACTTCGCTAGAGAAGTGTGCACGTGTACTGGAGACAAGCAGTGACTTGATTGGGGGAGAAGGAACCATCGTAGAAATTGATGAAAGCAAGTTTGGCAAGAGAAAGTACCACAGAGGGAAAAAAGTTGATGGAGTTTGGGTTTTCGGTGGAATAGAGCGGGATGGAAAAAAAATGTTTCTTTGAATGTGTTGAAGACCGGAAAGCTGACACTTTGGTTACATTAATAAAGGAGCACATAAAACCTGGAACCACCATTATAAGTGATTGCTAGTAGGCGTATTCGCAGCTGGATCAGGAGGGTTTTAATCATCTCACTGTGAACCATTCCATTAATTTCAAGGATCCAGACAGTGGAGCCCACACAAACACAATTGAGAGCACTTGGAGGGCCCTAAAAACATCACTCCCAAAGCACGGAACAACAAAGACACTGTATGATAGCTACTTCGCCCAGTATTGTATACGGAAAAAGTTTCTTGTTGTAAGTGCAGACCAGTTCCTTACATTTTTAGAACTTGTGAAGCAAGTGTATGATGTTGATAAAGTGAAGGGTGGACTAATCACGGACAAACTGAAAGAAAAACCCTTGAAAGTGTGTAAAATTCACGTAAAGGAGCCAAGAATTGTATTTCAAGACATTTCAAATTCATTGAATGACAGTTTAGATGACTTTCAGTAAGGTAAGTCAATTTCAATTTCTACACCGCCTTCCCCGGTCTGTGAATATTGAATGTCTTCGGTATCTAAAAAGCCATTTTAACCCCATTTTCGAAGTGATAAAAAGCATATAAAACACCAATCTCTTTTCATTTTCAAAATTGGGAACAGTGTAATCAAGTGTGATCTTAACAACGGGTGTTATACTTATCTCGTATTTGATAAATGCTTAAATGGCCAGCCCCCATTCCCCTGGCATCTCTACCGCTTGTCGGCAGTAAAATCAAAATGGCGGACGTCATGTAAATAATTCCTTAGCGACGACGCAAAGGTCGTTGGTCATGCGCAATAAATAGGTACGTCACATGACTGCTGCAACTTCCGGGAACCGGCATATTGGAATCTACCACATGAGTAATGGTAAACCGCTTAGTGGATCTAAGCCTGCTCAGGCAAAGCGGTGCGAGTCGGACCGACCATGCTTATAAACCCTAATGGTTTCATTGGGCGACAGGGCTGGAGATGTCATTTCATCTCAAGATCTGGTAAAAGTCCCACAAAATTGGAAGCAACGTCTCACATATGACCTATATTGTGTTGACGGGAACGTTAAACCTCCAATCAAACAAACAAAAGCACTTACAGGTCACTTTTGTCGATTGCATATTAGATTTTATTGTTTGAGTTTTACGTCCCACCAACAGCTAAGGTCATACGGAGACGGGACCTCGGTTTAAAGACTCTTCCGAAAGTCTGGAGAAGCCCGGGATCGAACCCACGACCCCTTGTTTATGAGGCGAGTAGCTACCCACTACACCACGAAGGCTTCTAAATTGGACACTTTAAGCAACGTTTAGTGTACTTAGGGGCGCTGCATGGCGTCATAGGAAGTACATACCCGTTTCAATGGCATAGTCAGAAGAAAATAGTTTTACACACATAACCGCTACTCTTAAAGAAAGGAATTAGCCCCGTTTGGGAGCAAATCTTTCGATTCAGAGCAGTCCATATGTATGAGGTGCCGTTTTACTATTTAATCCATATTCATAGATATCCATAATTCGATTTATGGATATCCAGATTTCGAATTAAGGATATCCATGAATCAGCCGAGTAATGGATATTCATAAATCGAATTATAGATATACATAAATCGAATTATGGATATCCATAATTCGATTTATGGAAATCATTTAATCAGAGGAATTTGTGGATATCCATAATTCGAATTATGGATATTTATAAATCGGGCTGAATTATGGATGTCCATATTTCGGATTATGGATATCCATAATTCACCGCAAAAGCCTTTGGTTTCAGTCATTATTTATTGTATTTATTTGCCAAGACGAATTATGGATATCGAAAAATCGAATTATGGATATCCCTAAATGGACCGAATTATGGATATCCATTATTCGATTTTTGGAAATCGTTAATTCGAATTATGGATATCCTTAATTCGATTGATTTATGTTATCCATAATTCGAATTACAGATATCCACAAATCGAAAAATGGATATCATTAATTCGAATTATGGATATCCATTGATATCCATAAATAATTATGGACATCGATAATTCGAATTATTGATATCCATAAATAATTATGGATATCTATAAATGGGGAATAAAAAGTAAAAGGGCGCCCCATACATATGATATGCACAGAAAAACGATTTATTTTCAGATGACCGACCGTTACACCTTAACCCATATATGACAATGGAATCTTCCATCTTATAAATTTGGAGTTGTCCATTTTCAATTATAGGGGTGTCAGATTTGTTTTGTTTAATGTAAGTTGTACAAAAATGTATGCTCTTTGCGCAAACAGTGTAGACCCAGATCAGACGCCGCGTTCTGCGGCGTCTGATCTGGGTCTACACTGCTTGCCAACGTCCCAAAAAAGGACCGCTAGGCATATATGGGTTAAAACTATGCCATTGGTCGTAATCGAGCCGCGCCAATTAAAAAAAAAGCGTTTTCAGTCTGCACCTGTACCTACGCAGTAATTATGCCAACTTTCCCTACACTCTGACCAGACACCACAAATGTGCCGCCTGATGTGAGTCTTCGATTGGAGCCCATGTCTGAGGTCGCATTTTCGCTTGGCTCGACATATATATATGATTAACGGATCAACAAATGGCGATAAGTTGTCGAGTGGAAATCAGAGAGATTTTTTTTTTTTTTTATTTTGGTTGTTTTTGCTTGTCTGTTTTGTTTGTTTTGGAGTTTAAGAGGCACGGTCAACACTATTTAAGTCATTTTTGAGCCGGTCAGTTTACCTATCCACACTTTTCCTGGACAGGCTTATACATGAGCGGTTAACCAGTACAGCGCACATTCTTTCTCCAGAAACTGACAACTGCCCTTCTTGAATCAGCGGAAGAGAGAGAATGATTTCATAGGTTGTAGATGCTCTTTAGAACCGTAGCATTCGCATTTAAACCTTTAATCACGAAAACACGCCTATAGAATTTTGATCCCTTTAAACCTCACTTTTATACAGTGAAACTTGGGGCTTACATGGCTGTACATCATTTTTCTTATTTCTGCTCAAAACGTAGCGTGTGGGTACCAGATAGAACCGCCTCGCCGAGGCGTTTTTAATGAGCACTCACAATCTATATTTGATTTTGTTTGTTTGATTTGAGGGTTAACGTCCCCGATAACACTGTAAAGGTCATTTTGGAGACGTTGCTTCCAATTTTGTGGGACTTTTACCCGACATTGAGATGAAAGGACTTCTCAAGCCCTGTCGCCCAATGAAACCAATAGGGTTTATAAGTATGGACGGGCAGACTCGCACCGCTTTGCCTGGGCAGGCTTAGATCCTCTAAGCGGTTTACCAATGCTCGTGTGCGGGTCGGTTTCAGCTCTGCGTGGAAGCATCATGCAGCCAATATATTTCTTCAAGCCCAATCTATATTTGAAACAGAAATAAGAAAACACCAAACATTTTCATATTGGAAATGTCAGTACTATAGATAAGCAAATTACGAAAACATGCCTATACAAATGCATTGTATATATTACCCCCGAAAAAATGAAATTTTTAAGATGAAAAAAATGTTATATTTTTCATTTATCTCTGCTCAAAATATAGATCGTGGGTCCACACTCTATATTTAAGAGCAGAAATAAGAAAAATAAGGTTCATCCTTGTAAACCCCAGTTTTTATATATAAAGGGTTAAAATCACTCGTATATACCCAGCAGGCACATGACGTAATTCTGACATCACGTCAACGTCGGAACAACGTCTTGACGTTTATGCAACGTCATATCAACGTCGGTGCCACGTCGTGACGTTGCACCGACGTTGATTTGACGTTGCCCTAGCGACGTGTGCCTGCTGGGTAGGCGTGTTTTCTTGATGGCACAGATTTGTTATCGTAATGAGATCCATTTTCAATCCGTCTCATTACGCAAACACGTCTATACAAATACATTGCCACCTTTATCGCCGAAAAAATGAAAATTTTCAGATGAAAAATTGGGATATTTTTCTTATTTCTGTTCAAAATATAGATTGTGGGCACTCGTTTGAACCGCCTCATCGAGGCGGTTCTAACGGGTACCCACAATCTATATTTTAGAGCAGAAATAAGTAAATAAGGTATACCCCCCGAAACCCCAGTTTTACTATATAAAAGTGGGGTTCAAGGGGGTCAAAATTATATAGGCGTGTTTTCGTGATGTGAGCATACTTGCAAACAAACAATGTGGGCTCTTTGGAAAATGGCGGACAAAATTCCAGCTGTATCCATTTTTATTAAGACAATTTTTTTAGTGGAACAAAACTTCGGTTGTCTTGAAGATGCTTGTCTAACCAAGTTTTATATTAGTTTTAAACAGGTGTGAATGACCCCGAAAATTTTGCACCCAACTGGACTACTTTCAGAAATTACATCCCTGGAGCTCGACATCCCAGACATAGTTCAAGAACTTGTTGCGCATGAAAACACAGACTGGAGCGACCCCAACAGCTTGGAGAAAATGCAATTTTTGGCATTTTAAAATTTATGAGCAGGACCAATTTCATGCTCAAGTGAGTTGAGCATGAATTCTTTTAATAACCTCGGACCCAGAACGGAGACTTAGACTGCTTCTTTCAACCCTTAAATTCCTGTACTGTACGCAAACTATCGCTTCGTTCAGCTGCATCTGATCTGGGTCTACAGTGTTTGACAAACGCAAAACATGATTCCAGTCTAGATTCTATAGATAACCCTCCTCCGCAACACTGTGACCTCACAGCAATAGGAATAACGCTGCTGATTTCTATAAATAACAATTGTCTAGATTTCCTGCAAGTGACTAATAGCGACGTGGACGTCAACAACGAAAAGCTACTGTGCTTAGTAACTTTGGGTCGATTGTCAAATTATACAGGCTGAGGAAACTCGCCGTTCTATAGCCAAAATGGCGTTTCCAAGATGCTCATTAAAGGGGAATGGGAACACCTGGCAGATTTTTCCGTCATTTTTCAAAGGGAGACAACTTTCTGGACTTAATGTTCGCTTTTCCATGAGAAATGGGTCTACTCCTAAAGGAAAGTATTTGCTTCTCACGAGCAATTTTTGTCCATTAAGAGTTGACCCTACTGGCATGGTAGACAAAAAAACTTTTGCAGGAGTTGCCCCCCACCCACCCCCTGAAGGTGTACCCATTCCCCTTAACAGTCTTGTTAACTTGGTGCTTCCCTTTATTTTCATTAAAACTCCAAATAATCCAAGACCCATTAAGTCGGAGTGGCCAGTTTTCACCAACAAAAAAAGCAATTGTATAGAATTTTGCGGGACCAGTCTGAAAATCCGGTCATAACTTACCGACTAAAAAGGGAGGCAAATCTATGTGTCATTGAAAAAAAACACACCAGGAAAGCCGATCAAGCAGGATACGGGATATTGTGAAAAAAGACGGTGGTTGTGAACATTGATCATTAGCAAATATATATTCGGTTAAAAAAGTAACTATACCAACTTCTGGATAAATTCCAGTAGCTATCCGGTAGCCATTCAGCTAAAGGTGGCTGTAAACATGTGAATCGGACGTTTTGCTACAAAACGCATTAATTTGCATTTGCCCATACTATTCTGCACAAGAGTTGTCTTGCAAGATGAGCCTAGAAATGTTTTGCAAGGAAGTTGGCAATGCGCATGCGCAGATGATCATTTTGTGTCTGAGATGAAAGACCATGTCAAATGAACATCAAAACTCACTTGACCTTTACAATATCTCATGATCATGCACTACAATCAAAGCTTTATTTTGTGAAATTCTCAGATTATCTCCCTTTCAATTAAAAATATTGCAATTTTCAAACTGTTGTTATTTCTATATCTGTCATTCAATTTTTGCAATTTCTTTAAAAAATGCTTTGTTGCCACCATTGCTGTTAACCATGGTAGAAAATAATGTAGAAAATTCATGCAGCATGTAGCACTACCAATTGCGATTTTCTATGGAGTTTCAATTGAAATCAGCATTTTTGCACACACCTTCAAAGAATCGGAGGCCTATACGTGATAGTCTGTTTCTCTTACCAAATGAACTAAAGTTCCAAATAAGAGACACACAGGGTATCTAATAAAAGGTTACATGTATCAAATTTTAGAAATCTTGTGCTAAGTGTAATTTTTTATGGTGCCAAATCTCGGCTTTTGTAATGATTTATTCTGCGAAATTGTCACAATGACCCGGGCCCTTTGATGTTTAAAACGTTATCCCACGCTGGCGAGTTTACATAAACAAAACAGTTTTCGCTTTTGCATGGACAAATGAGTTCCCTAACCGAAACAAAACAAATTTTGTGTATTTTTGTATTTGTAGTAATTATGGTAACAGAAGCACTTTTATGCATAGGAACTTTTTTGACTGAGTATATAACAAATAAAACTTTCCATTACGAAAACACACTTAAACAAATACTTTGTAAATTTTACCGCCGAAAAAAAAAAACAGATGAAAAATGGTAATAGTTTCTTATTTCTGATATAAATATAGATTGTGGGTATATGTTTGAACTGCCTCAGTGAGGCGGTTCTAACGTGTACCCACAATCTATATTTGTACAGCAAAACTAAGAAAAGGTTTACCTCTGTAAACCCCAGTTTTACCATATACTAGTGGGGTTCAAGGTATCAAAATTGTCGTTTTTCAGTCCGTGAATAGAAACCCCTCTAAACCGCACTTTATATAGAGAAAATGGGGTGCACAGGGGTATACATTTATTTTCTGATTTCTATTCCAATACATAGGTCACGGGTACTCGTTACCTCAACGAGGCGTTTCTTACGAGCACCCATAACCTATGTTTGGAGTACAGATAAGAAAAAATGTTACAAATTTTCTTCAGAAAAATGACCGTCTATATAATTTTGACCCTCTTGAATCCAATTTTTATATAGTAAAACGGGGGTTTACAGGTGTATACCTTATTATTCTTATTTCTGCTCTAAAAGATAGATTTTGGGTACTCGTTAGAAGCGCCTCGAGAGGCGGTTCTAACCAGTACCCACAATGTATCTTTTAGAGCAGAAATAAGGAAATATCACAAATTTTAAAATATTCGTTTATATGGCCGTAAAATTTACAATGTATTTATATAGGGGTGTTTTTATAATGAGAAACATTTTACAAATTTCTTCAGAAAAAATGATCGTTTTGACGTCTCTTGCCTGATGCCTCCAGTTGACCTGTCTCATAGGCTACGTCGGTCGTCGTGTGCTCGGAGGGGGATGTGCTGTGTTTGCCGGGTCTTGCCCGTCATCCGTTTCAGTTTCAGAACTTTGGGGTAGAGACACACTGATGAAGTTTAAATATCAGAAAAGGCCTCTGTGTCACTAAATTTGGTATAGTTACGCCTTAATTTGAAGAAATGAAAGGCTACACTAAACAGCAAGGATGTGTTCTCGTAATGACTAACCAAGATATGTGTACATGTGAATGGGTGTGTGCATGTGAGCGCATATTCGCGTGATCGCACGTGTGTGTGTGTGTGTGTGTGTGTGTGTGTGTGTGTGTGTGTGTGTGTGTGTGTGTGTGTGTGTGTGTGTGTGTGTGAATTGGTCTCGAACTAAATAATTTTCATTAAATTTCATATATTTGTTTTATGCTGATAAATGTATTCTAGAACAAATGTTTCATGAATTCAATGTGAGATTGGTTAAGGGTTTGTGCTAGTTCGTCATGTTCAATAGAATTTAACCTATTGTATACTGGTGGCGGTTCTAGTATACACCAGTATAAACAGCAAGGATGTGTTCATTGTATACTGGTGGCGGTACCCAAAATCTATATTAATGAAATGAAAATATGAAAAAAACAAAAAAAAAAAAAAACAAAAAAAAAAACGTACAGCCCAGTTTCACTATATAAAAGTGGGTTTAAGTGGGTCAAAATTATATAGGCGTGTTTTCATGGTGTTTTTTTTATCGTTTGACTCATTGACAAACCTTTGTGCTGATAAGATTATACAATTTAAACCCTGGAAAGCTATGTTGCATATGCATGAAAAATGGAATGCTAAGATAGGTACATAAAGGCGTGTCTAAATTACATGGGTATTGCATCCTAACGTTGACGTTTTTTGTTTGATTTGAGGTTTAACGTCCCCGTCAATACTGTAAAGGTCATTTTGGAGACATTGCTTCCTATTTTGTGGGACTTTTACCCAACATTGAGATGAAATGACATCTCAAGCCCTGCCGCCCAATGAAACAAATATGGTTTATAGGCATGCACGGGCCAACTCGCACCGCATTGCCTGGGCAGGCTTAGATCCTTTAAGCGGTTTACCAATACTCGTGTGCAGGTCGGTTTCAGCTTTGCGTGGAAGCATCATGCAGCCGATCTATTTCTTCAAGCCCCGATGGGCGGAGGCTGTAACGATGACATTAGTTTTAACAAAGTGAAGAATACAAAATAAACAACAACAGAGCTTTCTCGAATTGAGATGAGTATAATATTATGCAACTTTAATAAATATATAGACTTAACATACCCGTAAACACTATTAAGGTAATTTTGGAGATGTTGCTTCTGACTGTGTGGGATTTTTACCCGACATTGTGATGGAATGACATCTCAAGCCCTACCGCTCAAAGAAACTGCTAGTATTTAAGGGACTGTCCGACTCGCACCACTTTGCCTGGGCAGAGCGGTTTAGCAGTACTCAAATGTTGGTCTGTTTCAGCTCTGCACAGAAGCAGCATACAACCCAATCGATTTCTCAAAGCCCCGATAGGTGGAGGCGCTAAATAAATATATACAATGTCAAGTAAGCAATTACGGGGCTCCGTGGCCTAATAGATAAGAGCGCTGACTCTTAATCATTAGGTCTCTCACGGTGAGTCTCACCGCTGTGGGCGGCCCCCGCCCACAGGGGCTTGAAGAAATATATGGACTGCATGATGCTTCCACGAAGAGCTGAATCCGGCCCGCACACTAGCACTGGTAAACCGCTTAGAGGATCTAAGCCTGTCCAGGAACCGCGGTGCGAGGCGGACCGTCCATGCTAATAAACCCTATTGGTTTCATTTGGCGATAGAGCTTGAGATGTCATTTCAACTCGATGTCGGGTAAAAGTCCCACACAATTGGAAGCAACGTCTCCAAAATGACCTTTACAGTGTTGACGGGGATGTTAAACCTCAAATCAAACAAACAAACAAATCACCGCTGTGGGTATGAGCCTGGCTCGTGTCACATGCAAGACGCCAAGTTGCACGGAAAGTTAGGTGGTTTTTCTCCGGGTACTTCGGTTTTCGCCCACCTCTGATAAACGATCGGCTCGATATGAGTGAAATTATCTTGAAAGGGCCGTAAAAAAGCAACTGCGTATAGTCCCAACAATTTGACATGAGACTGACCTTTATGCAATGAATAAATTAGTCAATGTCATCGCCTAATACGTCGGCTTTCGTAAACTTCTCGTGAATTTTCGGCATCTCGTGAATTGCGATCCATTTACCGACCTCTATGTATTAAATACAACCTATGATTTCGATCAGAAATAAGAAAAATAATGATTATCCCTCCATACCCAGATTTTAGTAGATAAAAGTGGGGTTCGAAGGGTGCATGTTTTCATGATGAGCGTCCATGCATATTATGAATAGACTGTTTTGATGCACAGCCTGATCCGAGTCTTCAGTGGCGCACATGTAAGTTGCAGGAATATAAAATGACTGCAAATAGTCATTTATACGTTTTGCGGGTACTTGCAGTTAACTGCACGTTTTATGGCTATTTTCAGTCGATTTTCCGTAAAACAAAGTAAAATAATGTATAATCATTTCTCTTAATCATTGCTTCCTATACTTATGGACTGCACAATAACAAATCCCAAAAACCTAGCAAAATACGTCTTGGAAAACGTAAATAATAAAATTCAGCATATCAGCAATTCAGCGTTTTAGACCCCTTAAGCTGATCAGCAGGTCGCTGAATTCAGCAAGAAATTCAGCGTTTTAGACCGACCCATAACAATACGTCATTTTCGGGAGACGGCGAAGAAAAATACATGCATACAGTCGGGTGTGAAATTATGTTAATAGAGTTCACCAGTCTCGGGTCAATTTGTTCGAACTATTTCAAAATTGCACTTGATAAATAACATAGAATACAACGAAGCATATTACATGTACGTAGTGTCGACCACTGGTACTTCGGGTAATATGACAGAATATTGTTTGCAGAAAAGATCCCTGATTCAGATGGTCTCCACATATACATGTAGCTAATCAAATATGACGTCAAAGACGTTGTCTCACTTGAACGTCATGAAGATGTCTCGCTGTCTCTGAACATGAGTGAACACGAGTGTTTGAGTTTTACGTCCCACCAACAGCTTAGGTCATACGGAGACGGGACCTCGGTTTAACGACTCATCCGAAAGTCTGGAGAAGCCCGGGATCGATCCTGCGACCCCTGGTTTACAAGGTGAGTAGCGTAACCACTGCACCACGGAGGCTTCTCGCTGTCTCTGAGTGCAGTTGTTCCCGAGTGCAAACTGTAAAATTGGTCGTGAACCTGGACTAAGAATGTTTACTTTAACCCTCACATTACTGTACTTTAAGCAAATCTTGTACTTCAAGCAAAGTGTAGACCCAGATCAGACCCAGATCATACTGCGGCGTCTGATCTGGGTCTACACTGTTTGCTGTTTTGACTCTATACACATTTTAGTTAACAAATTCAGTGCCTTTATTTTCATTGCACTTTTTCCATTTAACATTACACAAAACTTTATTGTTCCCACTTATCCCACTAGGAACATGGCGTAATTTTGACGTCACATTAACGTCGGTACAACGTCATGACATTCATGCAACGTCAAATCTACGTAAGTGCAACGTCGTGACGTTGCAACGGCGTTGATTTGACGTTACTCTATTGACGTGTGCCTGCTGGGATAATAGTAAACATCTAGGCAAGCAACCAACACAAACGATGGCAAACAGACTATAACTGTTGTAGTGATAACCAATATTCAAGCAAGCTGCTTTAAGTAATCCTGCATTCAGTTTTCGAACAAGAAAATGCGTCAAAATGCACCTGTATTAAGCAAGCACCTGCTGTCTTGAGTAGGCCTATTTTCATCTACCAAGTGTGTAAATTCCCATTAAATGCATGAAAAACATTCACTGATTGTGCTGATGTATAAGTTTGTGATATATCCCTTTCTTTGCCAGGAGTTCCGAATGCGTTCCTTGCTCTACAACATTTCCTTTGTGAATTATTGCAATTTTGTTGGCATTATGTATGGTAGAGAGTCGGTGGGCGATCACGATACACGTTCTGCCTTTTCGGGCGAGATCTAAGGCCTCCTGAACTGTCTGAAAATAGAAATGACATTCTTTTTTGTATAAAGATATAGTAATAACGTATCCATGTGTCATAGTATAATCTTATCAGTAAAACTTTTTTCTGCTTTTTTCTATTGCGAAATAAAAGTAGAGGCAATGATCAGGAACCGATACAATTAACCCACAGCTCCCATCAGAGACACCAAAGGGAAAGAAACACAAACATGAAGCAACGGACCCCAACGGAAACACCAACAGCGGAAAGCCAAAAGGACAGTTACTTTCCCACAAAATGGCCAAAAGGCTATCCAAAATAAAATAATGTAAGCGACACAAACACCCAAATACAAACCATAACAAAAATAAACCGTGACAGAAGAACCGCCTTGGAACGGTCAACGGAAACGAATTCCATCGGGGGTGGGGGTGTGGGGGGTGTGGGGGGGGGGGGGTTGGACAATATGTGTTCTCGTTTGAACCGCCTTATTGAGACTGGTCTAATAAGTACACACAATCACTGGTATTGCAGATGAGGAAAATAATTATGTATACCTTTGTAAAGCTCCAATATATCTATCGAAAGTGTGTTTTCAATGCTGTTCATAACACAGACTTGTTAACGTAATGTATATATACAGTGAAATTCCTATATTAAAGTGAATGGCCACCTTTAAAATATAATTACTTCATTTGCAAGAAAAAGTTACTGTAATGATTAATCTCTGACTTTTATTACCAATTGAAATCTGCTAAGGTAATTAAATCAACATTTAATGGTTTCAGTGAAGCCTTCAGGCAGCGGCCATATTTTCCCCAAGGTAATCCAAATCTTTCCCAGCGTTCATCCTGTTTGCTAAAATCCTTACCTCATGGAGCCCATTGAAGCTCTATGTGTCTCTATGTAGCAAATAAAGGAGAAGTAATGAGGCTCTCTAATCAGGTTGCAATCTCAAAAATCTTTAAATAGGTTGTCAATTCAGGATCTTACATACAGGCTTCATTATGTCTTTGGATGAAAATAAAGACTTTGAAGATAGTTTTCCTGAGTTTGGTGCCATTGGTTTCATTGGGTGGCATTCATCTCAATGTCGGGTAAAAGTCCCACAAAATTGGAAGCAGCATCTCCAAAGTGCCCTAAATAGTGGTGATGGGAACGTTAAACATCAATTCAAACAAACAAAACCTGTTCTACCTTACATTTCCTACAAAACAATTGTTTTCTGTAATCCTTGTCAACAGTGAATCACTTTGTATTCCAGACCTTGTATCCTGTGCACTGTTTGCATAAAATCCAGGACTTTATCGGAAAATGAAAACATAAATTATGGGAACTCGAAGGAATCGCCTCATTGAGTACCCACAATCTATGCTTCAATCTGAATTAACCCATTTAGTACCAGAAACCCCAAAAGAGGTACCCTGGCAAACAGTGCAGGCACAGATCAGACGCCACAGAACATGGCGTCTGATCAGGGCTCACACTGTTTGCAAATTGTGCAGCCATTTTCCCAATAAATTTTGAGGAAAACACAATCTGACAACCCTTAATTTTGAAATGGTCTCCAGGTGTATATATAAGGAGGAAGATTTCATTCTGTACAAAAAGGGTTAAGAAAAATATCAAAAAATGCCATGTGAAATGCCATGAAATATTACCTAAAATTGTCAGGACGTGTTAACGTAATGATTGGTTAAATGATACTGATAGGCATTAATTAATGAAGAAAAGAAAAGAAACAAGTAATCAACAAACTTTCAAGTCCACTGTTTAGCACAAACAATGTTATGCTTTGCATAAACAAATGTCTTGATGTTAAGATTCTCTGTTCCAAGATTATGAAACCTTTTTCAAAAAACTCTATTTTTCTTGGGGTCAGGGATGCTAATTCCTAGTCCTCTTATCACAGTGCAGTACAAGAAGGCATTTTTATTTTGAAGTTCACTTTCACCTCTAAAAACCAAGATTTGTTAACTATCGAATAGTTTCCTTGAGGTCACTGCAGGACATATAATCTGTAAAAATGTCTGACACCCTATAAACAACTATAATGAGCCATTACAGTTAATCAGAGAAACAGTTTAGGAGAAGAATATGATTTTATCATTCCTCAATGGTGTTACTGTAAAATGCATCTGAGAAAGAAAAGGTTGTCATTCACTTTAAGACCACATTTGGGACTGTTCAAAAGTGGTCTTTAAGGGCACTTTTAACAGTCCCAAAGGTGGTCTCTTACAAAAGGAAACTGTCTGTAGAGAACACAAAAGAAAGAATACATGAACTATTTGAATATGCTTTTAAACTAGTTTTAGCTGGTCTCCATCACGCAAACATGCCTATATTGAACCCCCACTTTGATATAGAAAACTGGGGTTTGTAACAGGGGTGAACCTAATTTTTTGTTATTTCTGCTCTAAAATATAAATATAGATTGCGAGTATACATTAGAACCTCCTCAATGAGGCGGTTCTCACGTGTACAAACAATTTGTATTTTGAGCAGAAATAACAAAAATATCACAATTTTTCATCTTCTTTTCCATTTTCACGACAGTGAAATTTACAGTGTACTTGTATAGGCCTGTTTTCGTAATGTTAATAGCAGTATTTCACTTTATACATGCCTTTATCACATAACGTCGCGTCTGAGAAGGTAATAACGCCATGTAATTAATTCGGTAATCCACTAGTGGATTAAATATGCAAATTAGTTAGATACGCCATGTAACGTTACATGTACGGCGTACTTAACGACGTCGGGTTTACTAATGGTGGAATATTGACATTTTTGTAAAAAAAAAATAAATAAATAAATCGTGAATTAAATTCGTTTTAAAAGACATATGATAAATAGAATTTAGAATTCGTGTTGGTGTATTATTTGTTTTATTAAATTCGTTGAGGAAAAATGGGTAAAATGAGTAAAAGGGGTAAAATGGCGTAAATTGAATCTTGCATTCGTACTCATGTATTATTGAGTTTATTAACTCGTTGAGGAAAAGGATTAAAATGCAAATATAATAGATACACAATGTAACGATACATGTACGACATCCTAAACGACGTCGGGTATAACCCTTACTAGAACATATGTACTAATGCGGGATTATTTACATTTTTGTAAAACAATCGTGAATTAAATGTCGTTAATTGAATCTGGCATTCATACTCATGTATTATTGAATATATTAAACTCGTTGACAAAAAAGGTATAAAATGCTGGGCTAAGCCTAGCATTTTATCCCTTTTCACCAGCTCGTTTAACAAATTCAATAACACACGAACACTCCTGAAAGATCATCTATGTATAACGTACCGATTCAAAATGAACCCCATCAGTCAATCAATCAATCAGTGAAAGACTGTGACCAGGTTAGACAGAACTGGCAAGCTTAGCTACACAAACTTGCAAAAGCTTTGAAAGTTTAGATACAGATACTACAAATGTGACACTATCCAAGCAGCCAAGATTGTAATATGCTCCTTGAAGATGATCAGAAGAAATATTTGAGAAAAAATAGTTCCGTTGCAATGTACATGTTTACCTATTTTAAACAATGATTGTTAAGCTGAGACCAGAATTTTTGAACCAAGTGTTCGATGAGTGGTATGAGACAAATGGGCATAAAAAAGATATTCTTGACACATGGGTGAGAAAATTTTGTCTTCTAAAGCTTTGAAAATGAAATTTCTTCTGAAGACAATTTTTGGCACTTGTCCTTTTCAAAGCTGTAAACATTGGATGTTTCTGGTTGTCCTTATACATATCTACAACTTTTGTCTTAGACATAGAGCAAAAGTAATAAGAATATTCCTTGTAAACTACTGTTAGCCTAGATGGATAAGGATTTACAAGATTTATCACCATGATGGCATTGTACAATACACATGGATACTGCGGGGTCCGAACATGCTTCACTGGCATCATCGCAGGGATGAATGCCCCAAAAGGCACCGTCTCTCGGATCGGGGCATTAAATGGAGGTCCCCCTGTGGAGGGAGAACCATTCCTGTGCAGGTAGAACTAAATGATTACTGTATAGGATGTCATACTGCAAACCTGGAGTATATTCAATGTGCATCTGCACGTAATCCTACTAAGGGGGTATTACAGGATATAGAGAAAGAAAAGAAAGAAACATGTACATGTATAAAGGATAATATTGCGGTTGTCATTTCACAGGCATCCTCTTATACAACCCGGCAATTCAATTCCGGTACCTTGCAAACTGTTGGGATTGTGCAGCAAATAAATAAATAAAAAGCCAGGTAGCAGGACTGGGCCAGGGCATGTTCAACGGGCCAGGCAGATTCGGGGCAGGTGGGGAGGGGGGGTGGAGGGCGAGCGGGCAGATGGGAAGAAAACTATGTTGTAAGTTACCTTTATTATGCAGCTGTTTAAATTCAAATACATGAGAATATGTTGTAAATAGTTCACAAGAAGCTCCACATACCTTTTCACTTTTAGAATCTAATGCCGAGGTTGCTTCATCTAAGAGGAGTATTTTAGGGTTGGACACCAGTGCCCTCGCTATGGCTATTCTCTGTTTCTGTCCGCCGCTAAGCTGGGTACCTTTACTTCCAACGTAAGTAGCATAGCCCTGTGGGAATGAACGGCATTATGTGAACAAGTACGGAAAATAAAACCCTTGTAACTATCACTTTATATCAAGAAATGTTAAGCTTACAAAGGTAGAGCCACAGTCACGCTGTTACGTATTGACATTACGATGACACATCCGTGTGATATAATCCATTTTTCCGACCTCAAAAAGGTCATTTTATGACGGAGATGTGTGATATATTTCTTATTTATACTCGAAACATAAGTTTTGGGTGCTGGTTAGAACCGCCTCTGAGGCGGTTCTAACGAGCTCCCACAACCTATGTCTTAGAGCAGAAATAAAGAAAATTATGTTTACCCCGACAAACCCCAGTTTTCTCAATATAAAGAGAGGTCTAGGGGGTCTTTATTTCACGGACTTGTTCACGTGATGTGGGCTAGGTTTAACAATGTTTTTAAACGTAGTAGAACGGAAGTTAACATAGTATATCGTAGTGAAAAACGTATTACGTACGGCTATATATGGCTACATAGGCCCAGTCTCATTGTCACGTATTAAGGGCTAGATTTTACTGCGTATTTTAAAACGTAGTAACGTAGTGAAATCGTAGTACATACAACTATATAAAGTTATGTCTAGATAGAAGTTCAGCTACGTTTGCTTTGAAATTTTCAAAACATACCTGGCGTTTCGATACACGTGGCAAATACATAGCAAAAATACGAAGTAAAACGTACTAACACATTCAATACGTACAAAAACGTAATAAACAATATACTTTGAGGTTCTCAACATATATGTCTACGGTTTCCGACGTCTTAATATGCTTTGCCGCGTTTCAATCAACGTGTTTCAGTAGATTTTGGTTGGTCCCTGCCCATCGTGGCTCGAAGAAATATATGGGCTGCATGATGCTTCCACGCAGAGCTGAATCTGACCCCCACACGAGTACTGGTAAACCGCTTAGAGGATCTAAGCCTGCCAAGGCAAAGCGGTGTGAGTGTCGGGCCGTCCATGCTTATAAACCCTATTGGTTTCATTGGGCGACAGGGTTTGAGATGTCATTTCATCTCGATGTCGGGTAAAAGTCCCACAAATTTGGAAGCAACCTCTCCAAAATGACCTTTACAGTGTTGACAGGGACGTTAAACCTCAAATCAAACAAACAAACAATCAATAAATTTTGGTGAGTATTGGTAGATAGCACGTCCCTACAAAATGGCGCAAAATCAACGTAGCTCAGTACATGACTGTGATTTGAGCCAAAAGTCTTCATTATTTCCATATAGGTTTGTCATTAGCTAAATGCAGAAGTATAAACTTCGAGTGTTTTGCTTTTAAGGGAGTCAAAGTTATATAGGCGCGCTTTCGTGATTGGTGGCAACAATTTACAGTTGAAGTTCAATGGCTCGAACAACTTTAGGACATGAAAATGTGTTCGATGAAGGGGTAGTTTGAGGTACTCATAATGAGAAAAAGTCCGTGAAATGAGCACCCCTCTAAACCCCACTTTATACAGAGAAAACTGGTTTACCGGGGAATACATTATTATTTTTATTTCTGCTCCAATGCATAGGTTGTTTGTACTCGATTGAACCATTGTGGGTAATCCTTTGAACCGCCTCGGTTCAAACGAGCACCCTTAACCTCTGTTTGTAGTGAAAATTAGAAAAAACATCACAAATAACATCAGAAATGTAGCCATTTTGGAGAATTAAAAAATGCACTATGTTGCACGGGTGTGTTATCGTAATGAGATGGTTACACATACCGCCAGGCCAGGAGACAGGATGGGGATGATTGAAGCATATCTTTTCTAAGGTTAGATAAAATATAGGACTACTATGTGTACACAATAGACACTCCCTAAATTATTCTTTGGGGTTTCAAAAATAGGTTCGACACAACCATGGTAAGACGGTGATCGAGTCAATGACATGTCACTATATACGTTTTCTTTAAAAATACAAGAACTTTTTTTTTCTGACAAAAGTATGCTTTACTATTGATGTGCCTCATCCCACCCCCTCATGTCTATTAAACTGACACTGTAACAGTTGTCATCCATTTCTGGTAATGAAGTGCCCTCTCTCTGCTGTTTTGATGATGCTGTAACAGTAATCATCTACCACTGGTAAAGGTGTGCCCCTCTCATTGCTATTAAACTGACACTATTACTGTAATCACCTACCTCTAGTCATGATATCTTCCACTCACTACTATTTACAGGTCATTTTAATAGTAATCACCTACCACTGCTATTAAACTGTCACTGTCACTGTTACAGTAATCACCTTCCACTGGTAATTGTTTGTTTGGTTTGAGGTTTAACGTCCCCGTCAACACTGTAAAGGTCATTTTGGAGACGTTGCTACCAATTTTGTGGGACTTTTACCCGACATTGAGATGAAATGACATCTCAAGCTCTGTCGCCCAATGAAACCAATAGGGTTAATTAGCATGGACGGTCCACCTCGCACCGCGGTTCCTCGACAGGCTTAGGTCCTCTAAGCGGTTTACCAGTACTAGTGTGCGGGTCGGATTCAGCTCTGCGTGGAAGCATCATGCAGCCGATATATTTCTTCAAGCCCCTATGGGCGGGGGCGTCCACTTGTCAAGATGCCCCTCACTGCTATTAAATTGTCACCGTAACAGTATTCATCTACCAATGGTAATGTTGTGTCCCCCTTCATTGTTATTGAATTGACACTGTAACAGTAATCATCCACCTGTGGTAAATTGGTAATGATTACCGTCACCGCAATGTTATTTATTTCACACTGCAATTTCACAGTAATCATCCACCTCTGATAATGTCGCCCTCCTTCTGTGCTATAAAGATGGCTTCAACGCTCGAAATTAATTGTTAACTGCTAAACTTCTTAAGCAGGGTTATCGGTATCACAAACTACACAAAACCTTTTCTTAATTTTATAGACGTCATTCCCATTCAATTTTTTTATTCACTGTTTGACTTAAATAGCTTCTTCGACAAGGTTTATCGGAACCCGAATTTTATGGTGACCTAGTATATAAATTCAGAAAAATATATACTTGCAATGATTTCAATACAAAATTTCGTAGAAGCATTCTTCGATATAAACAGATTAGGTACAACATAAATATCGTACGACAGACTGCGTGCATGGTAGTTAACCCAATCACGGTTGACAACTTAGCTTCTCTCTTTAACTGCACGCCGGTGGATCAGGCCTCAGTTTCTATGACGGTTTCAGCGAAATGGCTTACTTATGTAATGTTGGTTCGTACTTGATGTTCTGTCTCTGGTTTTGCCCATAGGAGTCTAACTGTTAGTTTTCGTTTGCTCCAGCATTTCAGTGATTTGTTGCTGTCGAATCCACACCGTTGTTTCCTCTCTGTGTTTGTTAAAGTTTTGTATTCTCGGAGATTTTGTACTGATGATATAGAAAGCCTTCCCTTTGGTGTCTCTGGTGGGAGCTGTGGGTTGATTGTATCGATTCCTGATCATTGCCTCCATTTCTATTTTCATGCGGACTGAACAAATTATTTGTCTAAATTGCGACGGAGTCAAGGTCGAGCATTGTGGCCGCGTAAAATAAATATAAACCCTAGTAAAATTCTTTTCACTGACCACTCCCAAGGCGGTTCTTCTGTCAGAGTTATTTCCGTTATGGTTTGCTTTGGAGTATTTGTATCGCGTCTATCGTTTTGTCTTGGATATCCGTCAATTGGCCATTTTGTGGGAAAGTAATTGTCCTTTTGACATTCCGCTTTTGATGTTTCCATTAGGGTCTAGTTATTTAATGTTTGTGTTTCTTTCCCTTTGGTGTCTCTCATTGGTGTTGTGTGTTAATTGTATCGATTCTTGATCATTGCCTCCACTTCTATTTTGTAGCAGTAGACACCTTTCTCTGGTAACGATGTGCCCCCTCCCGGCTATTTAGATGACACTGTGCCATTGGTCCCCCATCTCCAGTAATGATGTGCCACTCACTGCTATTTAGATGGCACTGGAACAGTAATCACCTACCTCTAGCAATAACGTGTCCTCAATAACTGCTATTTAGATGACACTATAACGGTAGTCACCTACCTCTGGTAATGATGTGCCACTCACTGCTATTTAGATGGCACTGGAACAGTAATCACCTACCTCTAGCAATAACGGGTCCTCAATAACTGCTATTTAAAGGACACTATAACGGTAGTAACCTACCCCTGGTAATGATGTGCCACTCACTGCTATTTAGATGGCATCGGAACAGAAATCACCTTCCTCTAGCAATAACGTGTCCTTAATATCTGCTAATTTAGATGACACTGTTACAGTAACACATACCTCTGGTAATGATGTGCCACTCACTGCTGTTTAGATGGCACTGGAACAGTAATCACCTACCTCTAGCAATAACGTGTCCTCAATAACTGCTATTTAGATGACACTATAACGGTAGTCACCTACTTCTGGTTATGATGTGCCACTCACTGCTATTTAGATGGCATTGGAACAGAAATCACCTACCTCTAGCAATAACGTGTCCTCAATAGCTGCTATTTAGATGGCAATATAACGGTATTCACCTACCTCTGGTAATGATGTGCCACTCACTGCTATTTAGATGGCACTGGAACAGTAATCACCTACCTCTAGCAATAACGTGTCCTCAATAACTGCAATTTAGATGACACTATAACGGTAGTCACCTACCTCTGGTAATGATGTGCCACTCATTGCTATTTAGATGGCACTGGAACAGTAATCACCTACCTCTAGCAATAACGTGTCCGCAATAACTGCTATTTAGATGGCACTATAACGGTAGTCACCTACCTCTGGTAATGATGTGCCACTCACTGCTATTTAGATGGCACTGGAACAGTACTCACCTACCCCTAGCTATAACGTGTCCTCAATAACTGCTATTTAGATGACACTATAACGGTAGTCACCTATCTCCAATAATGATGTGTCACTCACTGCTATTTAGATGGCACTGGAACAGTAATCACCTACCCCTAGCTATAACGTGTCCTCAATAACTGCTATTTAGATGGCACTATAACGGTAGTTACCTATCTCCAGTAATGATGTGCCACTCACTGCTATTTAGATGACAATGGAACAGTAATAACCTACCTCTAGCAATAACGTGTCCTCAATCACTGCTATTTAGATGGCACTATAACGGTAGTCGACTACCTCTGGTAATGATGTGCCACTCACTGCTATTAAGATGGCAATGGAACAGTAATCACCTACCTCTAGCTATAACTAGCCCTCAATCACTGCTATTTAGATGACACTATAACGGTAGTCACCTACCTCTGGTAATGATGTGCCACTCACTGCTATTTAGATGGCACTGGAACAGTAATCGCCTTCCTCTAGCAAAAACGTGTCCTCAATCACTGCTATTTAGATGACACTGTAACGGTAGTCACCTACCTCTGGTTATGATGTGCCACTCACTGCTATTTGGATGGCACTGGAACAGTCATCATCTACCCCTAGCTATAACGTGTCCTCAATAACTGCTATTTAGGTGGCACTATAACAGTAGTCACCTACCTCTGGTAATGATGTGCCACTCACTGCTATTTAGATGGCACTGGAACAGTAATCGCCTTCCTCTAGCAAAAACATGTCCTCAATCACTGCTATTTAGATGACACTGTAACGGTAGTCACCTACCTCTGGTAATGATGTGCCACTCACTGCTATTTAGATGGCACTGGAACAGTAATCATCTACCCCTAGCTATAACGTGTCCTCAATAACTGCTATTTAGATGGCACTATAACGGTAGTCACCTACCTCTGGTAATGATGTGCCACTCACTGCTATTAAGATGGAAATGGAACAGTAATCACCTACCTCTAGCTATAACTAGCCCTCAATCACTGCTATTTAGATGGCACTATAACGGTAGTCACCTACCTCTGGTAATGATGTGCCACTCACTGCTATTTAGATGGCACTGGAACAGTAATCGCCTTCCTCTAGCAAAAACGTGTCCTCAATCACTGCTATTTAGATGACACTGTAACGGTAGTCACCTACCTCTGGTAATGACATGCTCACTCACTGCTGTTTAGATGGCACTGTAACAGTAATCACGTACCTCTTGTAATGATGTGTTCCCCTCACCTTTTTTAGGTGACACTGTACCAGAAACACATACCTCTGGCAATGATGCATCCCCACCCCTCACTGCAACTTTGGTGAAACTGTACCAGTTACCACATACCTCTGGTAATGATGCATCCCCACCCCTCACTGCAACTTAGGTGAAACTGTACGAGTAACCACATTCCTCTGGTAATGATGCATCCCCACCCCTCACTGCGACTTAGGTGAGACTGTACCAGAAACACATACCTCTGGTAATAATGCATCCACACCCCTCACTGCAATTTAGATGACACTGTTACAGTAACCACACATCTCTGGTAATGATATGCCCCCCCTCACTGCTATTTAGGTGAAACTGTACCAGATATCACCATCAGTATGAAATTATGTGTCGTTCCTCACCCCGATTCGGATAATAGTTTTACAGTTGTCATCTATCTCTACCATGCTCCCCTGTCTCCTTACTGTCATTCTATTATCTTGTCCATAGGAACTATGTTTTCATTGTCACCATAGGCAATATTTTCTGCTATACTGCAGTCAAACAATACTGGTTCCTGGGATACTAAGCCGATCTGAGACCGAAACCATTTCAAATTCAGTGACGTTATATCTTCACTACTCGCCATCTGAAAGAATAAAAGACTGACAGCACTCCCAACAGGCACATGACTTTTTGTGACGTCACATCAACGTCGGTACCACGTCGTGACGTTTATGCAACGTCACATCTACGTCGGTGCAACGTCATGACGTTAACGATACGTTAACTAACGACGTCGTTAGTTTTGAACAACTGGCCCCTGGTGTTTCTAAGCTGACGTCATTTTTCTTATTTTTCCCCCAAAAATAGGACTTGAAAATTGCAAACTGTCTCCCGCTATGCAGACAATTTGCATTAAATGCAAAGTCCTTTTTCCTGGGTAAAATAAGAAAAAAAAAAATAATAATCTTGTGGTCTGCTGAATTTATCCAGAATTAACTTAGTGGTAAATGCTAAATTCTCTTACTTTTAAGCAAATAGTAAAGACCCTGATCGCGCAGAATTCAGCGTCTGAATTGCGACCTGGGACCTATGCCTATACAGGTTAACAAGTAACCTATTTAAACAAGAGGGTCATGATGGCCCTGGATCGCTAACCTGTTCCATAGTGTAACAAGTGGGCCCCGGGAAGGGCCATTATTGACCCCAGTGCTATAATTTGCATACTATTGAGGGAGGTGTAAAAGGTGAACTTCATATCAAATATCAAAGCCGGAGCCTTCTGGTTTCAAACTAGAAGATTTTTAAATGTTTTCCTTACATAAGTCGATATAAAACCTGTGGGACCGCCCCCGCCCGTAGGGGCTTGAAGAAATATATGGGCTGCATGATGCTTCCACGCAGAGCTGAATCTGGCCCGCACACTAGTACTGGTAAACCGCTTAGAGGATCTAAGCCTGTCCAGGAACTGCGGTGCGAGGCGGACCGTCCATGCTAATAAACCCTATCGGTTTCATTGGGTGACAGGGCTTGAGATGTCATTTAATCTCAGTGTCGGGTAAAAGTCCCACAAAATTGGAAGCAACGTCTCCAAAATGACCTTTACAGTGTTGACAGGGACTTTAAACCTCAAATCAAACAAAAACCTGTGGGACCCGGAGCGCGGCCATTTTTTTGGTACCAGGACTATATTTTGAACAATCTTGGTAGAAATCCACAAGACGAAGGTTCGAACCAAATATCAAAGACCTTTGCATTATAGTCTCAAACAAGAAGATTTTCAAAGGTTTTCCCAATATAAGTCTATGTAAAACAAGTGGGCGCCGGGGTGGGCCCATTTTTGTCCCAAGGACTATAATTTGAACAATCCTGGTAGAGGTACACTGGATGCCGATTCATACCAAATATCAAAGTCCTGGGCCTTGTGTGAAGATTAATGTTTTCAGTGAAAAAAAAATCCAGGTGTGCAACGGACCGGAACCATTTGGACAGATTTCAAAGGGGGCCACCTAAGGATCATTCCTGTGAAGTTTGGTCTAAATCCGATCAGTGGTTTAGGAAGAAATGTCGTTTGAAGAAATTGTTTACGGACGGTCGCACGGACGCATGCACGACGGACGACGGACAAAAAGTGATCCTAAAAGCTCATCTCGTCACAACGTGACAGATGAGCTAAAACGCTCCCGCTGGGAGCCAACAATTCCCTTAAAGATTAGCCCCTCTATATTGGATAGTGATATTTCTGGAAAAAAATGTTTGGTGTTGTGCATAAAAGTTTTCTTCAGACTGTAACTAGAGCTGTCAGTGAAACTGACTAGGGCCCCGGCAGCGCTATCAGAGGAGTAGGAAAATGTTGATGTTAAAAAAGACGTTTTTTTTATCCTTTCACCTCTAAGTATGACCTTGACCTTTGAGGTACGGACCTGGGTCTTGCGCGTGACACACTGTCACATTATGGTTAATATTTCTGCTAAGTAATATTTAAATCCATCCAGGTATAAGAAAGTTATAGATTGGACACAATAAAAAAGACGCTTTTTTGACCTTTTATCTCTAAGTATGACCTTGACCTTTGAGGTACGGCTGTGGGTCTTGCGTGTGACACTTCGTCACATTATGGTTAACATTTCTGCCAAGTAATATTTAAATCCATCCAGGAAAAATAACAAAGTTATTAATTGGACATAGGAAAGACCCTTTTTTGACCTTTAACCTCTAAGTATGACCTTGACCTTTGAGGTACGGACCTGAATCTTGCGCGCAACACTCCATCACATTATGGTTAACATTTCTGCCAAGTAATATTTAAATCCATCCAGGAATAAGAAAGTTATGAAGGATAAAAAAATTTGTGGACGGACAGACGGACAGACGGACAGACAGACAGACAGACAGACGGACGGACAGAATGATGCCAAGTAATATTTAAATCCATCCAGGAATAATAAAAAGTTATGGAGGATAAAAAAAATTGTGGACGGACAGACGGACAGACGGACGGACGTTCTCACAAATGGATACTTATGTGGCTATTTTGAGCAAGATTGATACTTAGGTGGCTAATTTTAACCACATAACAGACCTTTTATGTGTCTAACGGAATAAATCGCACTTTCTCTCATTGACTTACATTGATTCTGTCCAAGTTCATAGCCACCTATCTATCCATTTGTGTGTACGGACAGACAGACAGACGGACGGACAGAGTGATTACTATAGGGCACCCACACTTTCAGTGCGGGGCCCTAATTATGTTGTGGTCCATTACACTTATCTTCCACTTACCACTGACCCAGTGTCAGGATCATAAAACCTTTCCAACAGTGACACCATAGTGCTTTTCCCACACCCACTAGCACCCACAAGAGCCACCGTCGCCCCGGGAGAGGCTGTAAGTGACATGTCGTGAAGGACTGTTATGTCAGGTCTAGACGGGTATTGGAATGAAACAGACTGGAACTCTAGGCTGCCATCAAAGTTCTCCTGAAAGTACATGTATGAAACAATCGGGTCAACACTCGATGAAGTGGCCGTAACTTTCTTCGATCCATATTATTCAAATGTACATGCGCATCCAAACTTAAAGGGAATGGGAACACCTGATAGATTTTTCTGCCATTTTTTCAAGTGGAGACAACTTTTTTTTCTGTAAGTCGTGTACCACTGAAAAATGGGTCTACTCATAAAGGAAAGAATTTGCTCAACAGGAGCAAAATTCTTTCCTTTAAGAGTTGACCCTTATTGACATGGGCGGCAAAAATACTTTTGCGGGAGTTGCCTCCCATGAAAGTGTATCCAGTCCCCTTAATGTTACCAAACGAATGGCTTCTTGTATTATGTTACCCAAAGACCTCCTCCAGTCAACATGTCTGCGCCCAGCAAAGGCTCTGGCGAGTGTATTCATGGAATATCAGCCTGTACTGGAAATTAGAATGTTTGATTTAACCCTATGGTATCGTAGTTTCAACAAACAGTCTAGAACCTGATCAGACGTTGCCTTCTATGGGTCCAAATTGTCTAACCATCACGCCAATGGCCAGTCCAACCAACGGAGAAGCCTAGAGGTGCCATAAATAACCGGTACTTACATTTTGTACACGGTCAGCGATAGTTCCGTATATAATAAAAGGCGGAAACATTCTTCAGTAAGTAACTGATTAACGTGTAACATGATAGCTCAATGGTTAGTGCACTTCCCTCTGATGCTAGAAGCTCCCGGTTCGATCCCCGGCAGCGCCGATAAAATTACGATGTCCGAACCCGCTCCATTGGCATCAATTGCAGAGATGAATGTCATTAAGCGCACCGTCCTTCGGATCAGCACGTTAACTGGAGCCCTCCACCCCACCCCCTGTCCAGGGAGAGCCACCCCCTGTCCAGGGAGAGTCACCCCCTGTGCAGGTTTAAGACCCCTACCGTAATTACATGATTACTGCTGCAAACCTGGAGTGTATATAATGTACACCGTCTTTGTCCCCTTCTGGGGTTAAGGCGAAATGGACGAAAGAAAGAAACAATCGACCCCCAGTCCGTCCAAAATTGAAGAATATTATCGAATTATCGCGGGTTAAAAGTGTACATCCGAGTCCTTCAGTATTTTATACTATCTATCGGAAGTGTGTTTTCGTCCCCGTCAACACTGTGTATTTATTTTGGAGACGCTGCTTCCACTTTTGTGGGACTTTTACCCGACATTGAGATGAAATATATTCATAATCCTGGAACAGAGAATCTCAACTTTAAGACATTTGTTAATGCAAAGCACAACATTGTTTGTGATAAACAAAATAGTTGTTTTCAACTTTCTTTTTCGCTCTGCACGAATCAATGCCTAGCCGCATCATTTGTCTAATAATTAAGTAAACATGCCTTTACAATATTAGGCAATATTTCACTCTTTTATGGTATTTTGGGACATTGTTTTCTTATTTCTTTTTAAAACATAGACTGTGGTACACGTTAGAACCGTCTCAATGAGGCGAGTTTTATGGGCACCCATAATGTATGTTTTTGAGAAAAATTAAATGTGTTGTTCTTGTAAATCCCGATTTTATCTATATAAAATGGTGTTTTCCCGGGTCTTCATTGCAAGGGCATATTAATGTTATGTATAAACGTATCTTGGTATAAGTTTTGTTGCCATTTTCACATGAAGTCCTCCATTTTATTCAAACAGTATAAGGGCTATTGAAGGGTGTTTTTGAGACTTTAACACTGATATAAAGCCTTATTACTTCAAATTCACTACAGCTAGAGTGGATCACAACTTCAGTCGTTTTTTTAGATCGCCAGTATAGCAACTGGGAAACATCACGAAAACACGCCTTTATAATATTAACCCCTTAAACCCCACTTTTATATTGTTAAACTGGGGTTTGCCGGGGTATACATTATTTTTTCTATGTCTGCTCAAAAGCATAGATTGTGGGTACTCGTTAGAACCGCCTCTTTGAGGCGGTTCTAAAGTGTACCCACAATCTATGTTTGGAGTGAAAATAAGAAAAATATCAAAAATTTTCATCAGAAAAAATGGCCGTTTTGGAGATATGAAAAAATGTATTAAGTTTCACGGATATGTTTTCATAATGTATTTGGATTTTGATCAATTATCATCGACTCAAAGTTACCAGAATGTGACTATCACTGCTTTGTGGACCAATTAAAATTTGCCAAGGCAATTAAATCCACATTTAATGGCTGCAGTAAAGCGTTAATAAAAGTCGGGGATATGAAGGAATTATGTTATATGGGTGGTCATTCACTTGAACTTAAGTAATGTACTATTTTCACTACTATTTTCACACGAAATATCTGCAAAAGTGACAAATTTTGTAGTCTGTTTTAAACCAAAATGCAAATTAATGAAAAGCGCAATTTCTTGTATTAGCTTGCTTAATATAATTAACATGTACAATCGTACTCAAAGAATAGCTTATGCGGACAGAACAAATTTATCTGTCTAAATAGCGACGGAAGTAAGAGGCGAGGATTGTGGCCACGTAAAAAACGATTTAAGCCCCGCATGGAAATCCGTTTCAATGACCGTTCCAAGGCGGTTCTTCTATTGTGGTTTAGTTTTATTATGGCTTGTCTTTGAGTGTGTGTATCGCTTATATTATTTTGCGTTGGATAACTAATTGGCCATTTTTAGAACCACCACGATGAGGCGGTTCTAACGAGTACCCACAATCTATATTTTGAGCATAAGTAAGAAAAATGTCACAATTTTTCATCTTAAAATTTTCGTTTTTTGACGCTTAAGTTTACAATGTATTTGTATAGGCGTGTTTTCATAATCCTAGAGAAAATCTGTTCTGTAATAACCTAGGCCTGCATAATTTTGCTGTATAACCTTACCAGCCATTGCATCAGCAGAGACTATTCATTATGATGCCCTTGCGTATGAAACGCGATGTTTGATTGGATAATATCAATCATTTTGTGATATAGAGCGGGTTCGATGTAAGAAATTTAATCTGTGACTAAAGTAAGATCGAACTGTATTTGGTTAGAGAAAATGACGCCAGCTTGGTTTCTGCCAGCATGGTTGAATGGTTCCCAGTTTTCTCTAAAGCGCTGCAGAACAATAGAACTAGGCTATCCAAAATAAAATAATATAAGCGACACAAACACCCAAAGACAAACAATAACAAAAATAAACCGTGGCAGAAGAACCGCCTTGGACGGTCAGCGGAAACGAATTCCACTTAGGGGCTTAAATCGATTTTACGTGGCCACAATGCTCGCCCTTACTACCGTCGCGATTTAGACAAATAATTTGTTCAGTCCGCATGAAGGCCTCCTAACTCATCAGTGCAACATCTCTAAAAGACTAATGAGAAGCTTTCAGTCATTCTTTCTATGTGTTTTCTACACCTAATATCTGAAAGACCACTTTTGGACAGTTACAAAGGTGGTCTTAATATAGGAATTTTACTGTATAACCTTACCAAAACTTTTCCTTCTGGATTATAAATGTCTACTTGTGGTTCTGTATCCATTATTGCGAACAGTCGGGCAGCTGCTAGCTTTGCCTTGGTAAAATCCGGTGTCAAAAGACTTGCCTTCCCAATATGCATGCCTCCGAATGACATTGCAGCAAACACTCTGAGAAAAAATAACACGCATAAACAATGAAAATCTGCTGCTGAAACCAGCTAAAATTAAGTCTGATTCCAAAACGTATGTATTGAAAAGTGTGTTTTCTACATCCAGCGTCCTCTAGGAAGGTCCATATTGGGGACTGTTCAAAACTCAAAAGTCGTAAAGACCTGTTTAGAACACTCCCACCGGTGGTTTTCAAATAAGAATTTTAGTGATGCCTAGCGTCCCATGACAGTATTTAAATCCAACACCACAAACATCCACACCTGACAAAGCTATTATTAAACATTATTACAAACATTACAAACATTCTGCGTTAGTTTCATGGAGATGGATGTTTGTTTTCAATATTTATCTTTTCACTGGACTAGGGAAAATTGTAACAAATATCGGCAAAAGATAACAAAAAGTACCACCGGATTATGGTTGTACTAATGTAAAATGAAGCATCGGAGAAGTGTATGAAGTTGGCTTGGAGTTTGGAGTATGGAGTTTGGAATTCGATTTATTCCGTAGTAGTAAAGTAAAGTAAAATATTGGCGAATGTTAGGCAAAATCGATTTCCAAATCGCGAATCCCAAGCCAAGTTCACAAACTCGCATCGGAGTATGTTCGTAACTGTAAAACAGACAAAGTGAGAAGAGCTTTGCAATCATGAAAGCTTACCTCTATAAAGGGCAATTTAGGGCAATATGGACTATTGGGGATAGTTTACCTACCAATCATTACGAAAACATGCCTATCTAAATCGTACATTGTAAACATTACTGCTGAAAAAGAGAAAATTTTAAGATGAAAAATAATGATATTTTTCTTATTTCTGCTCAAAATATAGATTGTGGGTACTAGTTAGAACCGCCTCTAGATTGTGGGTACTCGTTAGAACCGCCTCATTGAGGCGGTTCTATCGAGTACCAGCAATCTATATTTTAGAGCAGAAATAAGAAAAATAATGTTTACCCCTGTAAACGCCAGTTTTACTATATAAAAGCGGGTTCAAGGGGGTCAAAATTATAAAGGCGTGTTTTCGTGATGATATTCTGAAAATTAATGTGTTAATATACGCCAGGAGCTGATCAAACCAGAACCCAAAGCCTATCCAAAACATCAAAGGGAAAGATCCACAAACACATCTTAAAAAGCACTTTTATCACAGGCGGCAAGCCGAGTTAGCAGGCCTTTTCCAAAACAGTTGTTTAACTAAACTAAATAATTTGGACGCACATATGTGTTTAAATGAAACCTGTATAGAGACTACTAGGTTCTTGTGATTTAATATCAAGTTTATCAGGCTCGGCTTCGAGAACGCAAGTAGAATCGCTCGGCTATAAACTTGATATCAAATGACACGAATCTGGTATTCTATTTATCAATTAATCCTCAGTTTTGCCATTTTTTCAGTAGTCCAGTTCATAGAAGTGTAAAAAAATCACGTTGACCCGATAAAGCTCACTTGTCCTGAGATAGCATTCATCTATCAAGTTAGTATGTTACAATGCAATTAATACAAGGGATAACTGATATAAGGATAGAACAGCACCGAACATAAAACAAATGAAACCGCAACGACAGTACCGCGTTTGGACGGTCAGTAATAATTGCTTGTTTTACGGGGCCCCAACCTTCACCCTCATCTTCCGCAGCGGTTTAAACATAAAGTCGAACTTAATAACTCAAACACCTTCGGCTCCATGAAAGTTTGTTCGAGATATGGATAGTTCGAACAATCGAGGTTTACTCATGCTGCCAGTCATTGATGCATAATGGGGATGACTGTAGGATATATTTTCGATCTTATATAAAATGAGCCCCGCCAAGCGAATTTGTGTCTTCGAGCATTCCGTCATGACAAATTTTAACTGCGCATGCCCAGCCATTCAGAGGGGCCAGGGATATGGCTTTCTGTCTGAAGGTTCCTCTTGATTCACTGCTTGTATAAGCGAGCAGCGAAGATTCTGGCGAGACTGCACGGGTGCGCAGGCTCGCCTGAACCTTCGCTGCTCGCATAGGCGATAAGTACCAAAATCGCTTGACGGGGCCCAAATAAAGGCAATCCTATTGAATACACACAACATACCATATCAAGTTTAAACATCTAACAGACCTCCACGCGCCGGCCTCGGTAGCTCAGTCGGATGCGAGTCTGACTGGTGATCAGGAGGATGTCGATACCTGCCGGGGTCGACAACAATCTTTCGTGGAGATTGATTATTAAATCTTTTCTATGGTCATTCTCTCCCAATCCGCTGATTCAAGAAGGGCAGTTGTCCGTTTCTGGCGAAAGAATGTGCACGGTACTGGTTAACCGCTTACATATAAGCTTGGCAAGGAAAAATGTGGATAGGTAAACCGACCGGCTCAAAAATGATCTAAATAGTGTTGACTGGGCCGTTATACTCCAATACAAACAAACAAACTAACAGACCTCCACACAATAAGCTGAACACATGGGTATCTGGAGACGAAGGAACAATTCTTTAGGAACCCATGAATGAGTTCAACTTAGCAATACAGTCGAACCTCGATGGCTCGAACACCGATGGCTCGTTTACCATGGATGTTTCGAACCCATTCTTGAACCCCTAGCGAAATCGTCTACATAAGAAATAGTGGGGGATAATTACGGAGATTTTAGTCTTTTATCTTGCAAATGTATGCTGTGTGTACTCATTAGAATCGCCTCGATGAGGCGATTCTAATGAGTACACACAGCAAACATTTTCATTATAAAACACCGAGAAGATGTTTAAAAGTATCTCGTTATGCCTCCTGACAGTAACTTCAGTGGCTCGAACTACCCCTGTCTCGAACAGATTTTCGAGGTCCCAAAGGTGTTCGAGCCATTGAAGTTCGACTGTAGTAAACTAATTATTCATATTCGAGTTATCGAAGTTTCATTGTTGTGGGCTGTTCGGTTCCAATGGAGGTCTCCTAGCCCATCAATGTGTCATTACCATAAACAATTGAGCCAGCGTATGACAAAATCTACATGAAGCCCTGAGCGACCAGCGAAGACTCAGATCAGCCTGCGCATTCGCGCAGACTGATCAGAGTCTTCGCTGATCGCATGTACCTACTATAGGCTAGTATCTATGCAAAGAGACATAACCATAAGGTCTTGTCATAGTGAATGGTGCGTAGGTTCATTCGAGTCTGTGCTGGTCACATCTGTCTTATTGTAGGTTTTGTTATGCGCCGGCTTAATTAAAATCAATGAATAGGCTGCTGAGGACTTTCGGCCCCCGCCCATTGGGGCTTGAAGAAATATATGGGCTGCATGATGCTTCCACGTTGTGCTGAAACCGACCTGCACACGAGTACTGGTAAACAGCTTAGAGGATCTAAGCCTGCCCAGGCAAAGCGGTGCGAGTCGGCCCGTCCATGCTTATAAACCCTATTGGCTTCATTGGGTGACAGGGCTTGAGATGTCATTTCATCTCATTGTCGGGTAAAAGTCCCACAAAATTGGAAGCAACGTCTCCAAAATGACCTTTACAGTGTTGACGGGGACGTTAAACCTCAAATTAAACAAACTGATGAGGACGTGGCATTTACCACGTGCTGAGACACCTTGAAACACCTGGGGTGTCAGAAAACCTGAGCAAAAGAATACAAACTTCAAAGGACTTGTGTTAATGCTATTTGCTCCTCTATGCTAAGAACAGAGACATTGGGCAGCAGAGAGTCTTGTCGCCGACGTTTTTTGCCTTTGTGGGGCATAAGACGTCTTTCTTTTTCGTTTCGTCTGTATTTAAAGTTGGTCGATACTGTAGCGACGGGATGATACCATAAAAAGTAAAGCGAATGCTCCGTAATAAATGGGGGTAGGAATATTTGTTTGGGATGAGAAATAGAAGTGAAAGCAATGATCAGGGATCGATACAATTAACCCACAGCTCCCATCAGAGACATCTAAGGGAAAGAAACACAAACTTAGCATATGGTAAATCGTGCCATTAAGCATGTTTTCTTAAGCAATACAACGACATTCATATATAACGCACTTACAAACACTCAGAGGTTGTATTATAGTGCTGCATGAAACTGGTCTATACTTGACACTCACATAACTCTTCTTGTCTAATGACATGTTTCGTTCTTGTTGTTCATCATGTTGTTGCCAACCGGGGGAACAAAGTCCCTTACGCGGTCGACCACAACCAAGAAACATGGTTTTGGACGAACGCACGTCGTTATGCCTACCCACCGTTTTTATTTCCACAAAACCTAACTTATATGTAGTTAAACTGGAGTTTACAGGGATAAACATTACTATTCTGCTATAAGACAATGCAGCGGGTCTAACGAGCACCCACAACCTATGTTTAGAGCAAAAGTAAAAAATAACACATATTTTCATCAGAAAAATATCGGTTCTGGAAATATTTAAGAAAAAAAATGTAATTTATTTAAGGTTAATCGAAGTACGAACAGCAACGGGTGACGAGAAAAGTAAGTGAACATCGAAGGCTCATGACCGGATGTTGTTCATAATTCGATGAATTCGGTGAAGGTTATATAAACTACCTTTATTACGGATAATATTTACATTATTTCCCATCCATCATATGACGAAACAAATCTTGTTTAAGGGCTAAAACGAAAGAAGAAAACAATTTCTTGCACACCAGACAAGGAAATCCGTGATTTTACCCTGGGATAGAAATTTATGTTCTGACCCTGGCAACTAATATAAATGCGCTTCAATTCTATTCAACTGCCGGAACAACTTCCGCACTACTTTTATTTTGTAAAAAATATACATGTGTGAGCTGTCAAAACTAACCGGAGGTGTTGTGCAAGAAAAAGAATCCAATATGGGGTTCTGTTGTAGATGGGATGACCGTGCTGAGCGGAACCTCGGCGTAGCCTCGGTGCCGCTCAGCAGGGTCAGCCCTCAGGTTGGAAACGCTCATCTACAACAGAACCCCATATCAGATTCTTATATGCACGCAGTTTTCCTATTGACAGCGGAACAGCGTCGTTGGCGCCCTGACGTCGCTATCGACCAATCACGTTGGAGATAATCTTTGTTCATTTGACGCCAATGACGTCGATTGAGTCAATGTATTAAAGTATGAACAACATTACGTCCCAAAAGTTAACTATAGGTTTTTTTGTAAAAGCGCTGTTAATGTAAATATTATTCACTTATTTGCATTATCTGCTGGTTCCTAGTCTGAAGGTTATCAGTGTTTGAAAAACAGGTAACCAGACCCCCCTGACCTTTCAAGGTCATGGGGGGGGGGTCTGGTTACCTGTTTTTCCATTATTGACGATGTGCAAGCTGGAAGCCAGTAAATAATGCAAATATGGTGAATAGCATGCACTATGTCACACAGATGTATTATCGAAACGAGTTACCTCACCTGTATACCATAATAAACCGCAGTCCTTCGTTCTGTACCAAAAAAGCCCCATACGTAAACGTGACAGCGTACCCAAAAGAAGTCACAGACGATGACACAGCCGTTAGTAACGAGCGCAGGAATGAGCTTCTTATAGTTTTGCTGAAACGAAAGGAAATTATGTTTGACAGAGACGCCCTAGCGGAGACATAAAACGTAATTTTCGACCGTAAAACCGACGATTTTCCCCTTTGAATGACACTGTGCAATGTAGTTTTATCTCCATTTTAATGCACATGCGTCATGGGTAAGGTTTAATAATGTAGATGTTTTGTCAAAAATAGTAAGAGTTGTCAGCTTGAGTATGATAGCTCAGTGGTCAGTGCACTTGCCTCCGATGCTAGTATGCCCCGGTTTGATCCCCGGCATCGATGATAACATTTCTGTGTCCGACATGCTCCATTGGCAACATTTGCAGGGATGAATGTCATAAAGTGGGCCGCCCTACTGATAGAGACGTAAACTGGGGGCACCCTTTGAAGAGAAAATCATTCCCTGTACAGGTTTAAAACCCCTACCATAGATACATGATTACTGTTTAGGCTTTCGTCCTGCAAGTATGGAGTGTATATAATATACACCGTCTGTAGGGTTTACGGCGAAATGGGAGAACAAAAAGAAAGCTGTATGTCAAAATATTATTACACGTGTGGTCATACGATATTATTCACTCCATATCAACGACGTCATATTATCAATAAGTGCCTTTGAATATTGTAGCAAAAACATGAAATAGTTTGTGTGATTATATTCGGTTCAAGGTAGGCGTGTCATCCGGACTAGACGCAGTAGGGCAATAGGTATCAATAGAATATTAATGCCTACAAAGATATAAAATCCCGTATTACCCTACTTGTGTCATCCTTTCAAACGAGGTTATCTGTGAGGTCAAGATTTTGCTGCCATAGATAGCTATTTTTATCATATGACGTCGCGTCGATACTCCACTAGTGGCTTAAATATGCAAATAAGTTAGATACGCCCCGTAACGTTACATATACGACGTCCTTGACGACGTCGCGTTTACTGTTTGCGGAATATTGACATATTTGTACAAAAATCGGGAATTAAATGTCATATGATAAATAGAATCTTGCATTCGTGCTCATGTATTATTGAATTTATTAAACTCGTTGAGAAAAAGTGATAAAATGCTCGGCAAAGCCTCGCACTCGTTTAATAAATTCAACAATACATGGACACTCATGTAAGATCCTCTATGTAAGATCCTCTATGTAACCTGGAACAGATGTGCCAACATGAAAACATGTTACCAACCCACAGAATGTGTTACATTTCCTTATTTTATTTTAGTTAAATTCGGGCATCTTATTGTTGTTCTAAAACATTGGTTGTGGTCACTGAAAAGAAGCATTTAAATGACATGGCTTGAAGGAGCGCGAGAGCACACAGCCTGTTTTCGAACCAGTAATAAGAAAATATCACACATTTGTATTGCAAAAAGGCTTATTTTTTTCTTATGGTATGTCTTTGGGTGTGTGTATCGCTTATATTTTTTGGTTTTGGATAGACAGTTTGCCATTTTGTGGAAATGTAACTGACCTTTTTGTTAGCCGCTATTGATGTTTCCATTCGGGTCTAGTTATTTAATGTTTGTGTTTCTTTCCCTTTGGTGTCTCTGATGAGTGCTGTGGGTTGTATTGATTCATGATCATTGCCTTCACTTCATATTTGATTGGAAACATGAAATTAACCGTTTCCACAAACAGTTGTGTTGTCTTAATGATTAAATCCACTGCTTGTCTTTTTTGCCTACCTGCATAAATCATCTATAAGTTTGTTGTATTTCTTTTTGAAAGTATTCTCTTGTGTTAAAGATGTTACAACTCTGATGTTCTCTACAGTTTCAGAACATATCTGAAAGAAATCAACATAATGTTAACAAATCCTTGTAATCATCACGAAAACACAACTATGTAAATTTAGCCCCTTTGAACCCCACTTTTATATGGTAAAACTGGATTTTACAGGTGAAAATCTTATTTTTCCTCATTTCTGCTCTAAAATATAGACCACGGGAATTCGTTGGAACCGGAGGTGAGGATCGAGGCGGTGAGGCGGTTCTAACGAGTACCATAATTTATATTTTGATCAGACATAAAAAAATATCATACATTTTCATCTTAACATTTTCATTTTTTCAGTAAAGTTTACACTGTATTTGTAAAGGCGTGTTTTCATAATGGATTTGTTGTTTTTTGTAAGTCATATCGAGCCGGTCAATGTATATATCACACTTAACACATAAGTGGTTTACCAGTACAATTCACATTCTTTCGCCCGAAAATGACAACTGCCCGTTTTGAAACTGTGTGTGTGTGTGTGTGTGTGTGTGTGTGTGTGTGTGTGTGTGTGTGTGTGTGTGTGTGTGTGTGAATTCGGGTTTAACGTCGCTTTTAACAATTTTTCAGTCATATCACGACGGTGTCTGGTTGCGACAGGGAGCTCAATGCTCACTTTTATAGTGCTGCCTCACTGAAGTATCATGTCCCAGACACATTGCATGATACCACACCCAGTCACATTATCCTGACACTGGGTCGACCAGTCCTAGCTCTACCCCGTAAATCTGAGTGCCAAGCGAGGAGCAGCTAGTACCATTTTTAACGACTTGGTATGTCGCGGCCCGGGATCGAACCCGTGACCTCCCGTTCCCCGGAGCGGACACTCTACCAAATGAGCTATCGGGGCCGGTTTTGAAACTGTGAAAAGGAGATAATGACCAAGCAAGATTTACGAAAAATATTTTTTGTTTTGTTTGATTTGAGGTTAAACGTCTCTGTCAACACTGTATAGGTCATTTTTGAGACGTTGCTTCCAATTTTGTGGGACTTTTACCCGACGCTGAGATAAAATGACATCTCCATCCTCATCACCCAACGAAATCAATAGGGATTGGGCAGGCTTAGTAGTACTAAGGCCTATGAACGTCAGCCTTTAGCTTTAGAGATGGCTTTAGTTGATGACCACATTTGTTATTCAGCCATCAAGTTTGCTGTCTGTGTTACAGAAGGCCAAGACAAGCTTCTTACGTTATATTAGTTACCTAAACTTCATTAAAGACCATGCAAAGCACGGTTTATTGCGAATTCAAGCTCTTGTACCACCACTGAAATCTCCAAATTATTAACTTCATGTTTTACTGCCATCAAAAACATGTGATAAGATATTGCGACAAAGTCTTCGTAAGATCAGGTAGATATCTGTTTTGGTCTATAAAATATTCTAATGAATATTTAAATAAATTGAAATCGAGGCGGTTTCGTGCTTTAAGTCTGTCTACTAATGATTTTTCCACCCTTTACACTACACTTCCTCATTATCGTACAAAATGAAAACTTAATGATTTAATTGAATGGGCTTTTCATAGGAAAGACTCCCTGTATCTAGCATGTAATGTAAGAAATGCCTTTTTCACTTCTGAAGCGCATAAAAATTATACTTTATGGTCATATCAGAAAGTGTGTGAAGCTCTCACCTTTCTACTTGACAATATTTACATAAGATTTGGTACTAAGTTATTTAGACAAGTTGTGGGTATTCCGATGGGTACTAATTGCGCAAGACTTGTGGCTGATCTGTTTTTGTTCTGTTGTGAGAGAGATTTCATGATGTCCCTTTCTGCTGAAAACAAGTCTGGAATCGTTGAAGCTTTTAGCTCCACTTCTTGATATTTGGATGATTTATTAAATATTGACAATACCTATTTCGATGGTTTGATCAGTCAGATTTACCCACCAGAACTTCAACTGAATAAAGCAAATTCTTCTGATACCGTGGCCCCGTTTTTGAATTTACATCTGTCTATTGTAGATGGGTTTGTTTCTCGTATGATAAACGCGATGATTTTGATTTTGAGATTGTAAATTTTCCTTTTTTGGATGGTGATGTTCCTCGTGCGCCATCCGATGACGTTTATATTTCGCAATTAATTCGAGTTGCTATATTGTAGTCATGTAACTGACTTCAACACTCGTAAATAATTGTTAACGGCTAAAATTCTTAATCAGGATTATCGGTACCATAAACTAAGAAAAGCCTTTTCAAAATTTTATAGACGTCCTTCTGATTTAACTTCAAAATTCAATATTGGACTTAAATCTCTTCTGCAATAAGGTGTATCGGAACCCGAATTTATGTTGACTTAGTATAATAATTCAGAAAAATATATAACCGCAATGACTTCAACACCCAAATTCGTAAACTCATTCTTCGATATAAAAAGATTGGGTACAACATAAATGTTATACGACAGACTGCATGCATGGTAGTAAACCCAATAACGGTTGACAACTTTGCTTCCCTCTTTAATTCCACGCCGATGGGTCAGGGCTCAGATTCTATGACGTTTCCAACGTAAAGGCTTATGTTGGTTGGTACCTCATGCTCTGTCTCTGGTCGGGCCCATCGGAGTCTAAACTGTTGGTTTTCTTTTGCTCCAGCATTTCAGTGGTTTCTTGCTGTCGAGTCCTCAACGTAGTTTCATCTCTGTGGTTGTTTGATATTTGTGTTCACGGAGATGTTGCACTGATGAGTTAGGAGGCCTTCATGTGGACGGAACAAATTATTTGTCTTAATCGCGACGGAAGTAAGGGCGAGGATTGTCGCCACGTAAAATCGATTTAACCCCCCAGTGGAATTCGTTTCCGCTGACCGTTCCAAGGCGGTTCTTCCTGTCGCGGTTTATTTTTGTAATGGTTTGTCTTTGGGTGTTTGTGTCGCTTATATTATATAATTTTGGGTAGCCTATTGGCCATTTTGTGGGAAAGTGACTGTCCTTTTGGTTTTCCGCTATTGATGTTTACATTAGGGTCTGTTGTTTCATGTTTGTGTTTCTATCCCTTTGGTGTCTCTGATGGAAGCTGTAGGGTAATTGTATCGATTCCTGATCATTGCCTCCACTTTTACTTTATATCATCGATGCGGTATACCAGTCTCGTGTGCGGTCGGTTTCAGCTCTGCATGGAAGTATTATGCCGACCATCTATGTCTTCAAGCCCCGATTGGCGGGGTTGTCGCGTCAGGCATCTAACTTCTGACCTCCCGATCACCAGTCACTGTCCTATCGAGGCCGAGGAGCCCATTCCCAGAAATAGTCTCGAGATTTACGTGGGGTGTGGCCAAACAGTTCGCGAATTAATACCGTATCTCAAAAGCTACAATATATATGGAGTTGGTAAAATAATTAGTTTGAAGCTTAATTTATAACGTTTCAATTACAGCATAAATTAATGACGTCATTAGCATCACGTTTAGCGATATCATCGTGAAATGACGTCAAGTAGCGCGTTACGATATGCAAAATGGCGGATGATCTAATAGAGTAGTCATAAGGGTTCTACGTTAATCTGAATAAATCGTTTGCGGATATAAAACAAGACTTGGAACCTGTTTAAGGAATTCACACGCTAGGTGAAGCAGCAATAAGCAAGTGGATGATGCGTTGCAGAGATGGTAGCAATGAAATTCAAGATGATAGTCGAAGCGAAAGGCCAATAAGTTCAAAGATTCAAAATTTCGTTAAAAGTATAATAGAAGTGAAGGCAATGATCAGGAATCAATACAATTTACCCACAGCTACCATAGGAGACACAAAGGGAAAGAAACACAGACATGAAACAACAGACCCTAATGGAAACAGCAACAGCGGAAATCCAAAGGACAGTTACTTTCCCACAAAATGGCCAACTGACTGTCCAAAATAAAATCATATAAGCGACACAACAACTCAAGATACTCAAACATAAGAAAAACTAAACCGCGACAGAAGAACCGCCTTGGAACGGTCAGTGAAACGAATTCCACTGGGGGAGGGGGGGGGGGGCATAAATCGATTTTACGATGCCACAATCCTCGCCCTTACTTCCGACTGTTTATGGAAGAAGAAGAGTTACTGTGCGCAAAGTAGAGGAACACTTTGGCATTTCATATGTTCTACTCAATCGTGCATGATGCTTCTGCGACCAAACTTGAGTACTAGCAAACCGCTTAGCCTGTAAAAATTCATGAATCTGTAAGAAATGAAGTTGAAAAAATGCGACCAGAACCGGACCTGCCCAGGAAAAGTGGTGCGAGTCGGACCGCTCCTTTAACCCCGGTGGTTTGTTTTCGCGGTCGCGCTTGAGATGTCAGTTCATAGCAATGTCGGGTAAAAGTCCCACAAATCGGAAGCATACCTGAATAGTGCAGAGTGCGGAGAGCAACTGGGGTAGGATCGCACAGATTATGGACAGAAGCGAAGCTTAGTGCCCATATGAACAGTAAGCGTTGCGACTTCAACGCTTAGTGTTAACAAATTGCAAAGCTTACTTCCAACATGAAAATTAAGCGTTGCAACGCTCAATGTCCAACAAAAACACTAAGCGTTACAGTCGCAATGCTTAGTGTTCACTTGGACACTGAGCGTTGGGTGGACACTAAATATCAACACGTTGAGTTGAGAGTTTGCAACAATCACAAGCCGCAGCCAACAACCCGACGCCAAGCTGAGAGAAAAAAGCCCATAATTTGACAAGAAAAAAATGTGCGAGAATCATACAAACTAGTTCTCTCTCTTACACAAGCGAGGTGTCAACGCATTAACATAAAGCATATCAACTGCAACCGTTAGTGTTAACACGTTAATATTTAAAAATGAAGCTGCAACCGCTTTTGTCAATACGTGAACACTTAGCGTTGTAAATCCAACCGCTATTGTCATAACATTACCACTAAGCGTTGCACGTGCAACCGTTTTTTTTTTCTATTCGTGAACACTAAGCGTTGCTACTCCAACCGCTATTGTCCACACACGAACAGTAAGCTTTGCAACTACAATCGTTATTGTCTACACGCGAACACCAAGTGTTGCAACTGCAACCGTTATTGTCCGCACATCAACACTAAACGTTGCAACCGCAATCGTTATTGTCAAACAAGTGAACATTAAGCGTTGCAACCGTTAGAATCCACACGTTATCACTAAGCTTTGCATGGTGACCAACATTCATTTTGAGGTCAACGGTCGGGTTATACTGACTCCAAATAACAAGGTGTGGTGTTCAAATATCATAAAGTCTTCCGGACAGAAGGCAAAATCACTGGACAATGGAATAAAGGTCATGGTATCCTACATTTAATTTGATGTCAAATATCGTGTCATACTGACTAATTAAACCTAGGTATGATATTCATAGATCAAAGTCGTCAGTAGCACTTGGAAGCATGCACGTTCCCCTCACCTGAAAAAGCGTGATTTATGCAATATGCATAAATTTCTTAAATGCAAACCAAATAATCTTTACTCATATGTCACCTGAGAAACAGACTGCGAATGGCTACTATTATGCAGAAGTTCTAAGATATCATCTACAACAGGCACCATGACTTGCAAAAGCATGTGTTCATTTTACACCAAGTTAATGCTCCGGTTCACAAGAGCAAATTTGAAACCGCCACTATGGAAGACACGGGAATAGGACATTTAATTCAACAACAGAATTGTCCAGACTTGCCCCGGCGACCTGCGAGGGACGTGAGATAATGCACGCGAATACCGATACGCTCCGTAAACTTGCACGTGGCGGGATGCAGCACGTGTTTGCTGCGTGGGCATGTCGGTGGGATAAGTGCATTGAATGCAAAAGTGTTCATATTTCCTACAAATAGAATAAGTTATCTTTCTTAAGGTATAAAATCGGCATTTCTACTAAGAAAAGTAAGGCCATTCAAAAAAGGTATCCAAGCGAGCTTACTCCTCCAGGCATATAGAAAGCAAATCAGACCAAGAATTGATGTTATCGTTCTTGATCTTCGTTTCTAGTCATGCTTATAATGGACGTGCTCTTTATCAACCCCACCATTGCATATACTCAGATTCAATGAAAACGCACTACTTTTAGAATTTTGATTTCTTTTGTTAAGGTGAAATGAGTGACTTTTTAAACCAATTAATACGGAATTGTAAAATAGAGGTGAAGGCAATGATCGGGAATCGATACAATTAACCCACAGCTCCCATCAGAGACACCAAAGGGAAAGGAACACATTCATGAAACAACTAGACTCTAATGGAAACATCAATGGTGGAAAGCCAAAAGGACAGTTATTTTCCCACAAAATGGCCTTTTGTCTATCCAAATCAAAATAATATAAGCGATACACATACCCAAAGACAAGCCACAACAAAAACAAACCGCGACAGAAGAACCGCCTTGGAACGATCAGTGAAACGAATTCCACTGTGGGCTTAAATCGATTTTACGTGGCCACAATCCTCGCCCTTACTTCCGTCGCGGGCGGTTTAGACACAATTTGTTCAGTCCGCATGAAGGCCTCCTAACTCATCGGTGCAACGTCTTGGTTGTCACCGAAGCACGAGTTTGTTTGACACGTAAACTATGCGATTTTCATGATGTGCATGTGCACGTGCAAAATGCAAAATGTTCGTACTCACGATATTTTTGGCACTTGCTTTACTGTCGTTATAAGTTCCGGAGCCTTTACGTTAAAAGCCAGCAAAACATTTCATAAGAACAAGTAAATTGGACGTCTAAGTAACTTCTCTGTAGTTAACATGTCTGATTTGACATGACAGTCTACAGATTTAATTTATCTAATTACTTGACGTGCTGCAAACTGTAATATGCAGTACGTCGGTCAAACTAACCGCATGCTTAAAACTAGATTGAACGAGCATTATCGTAGAATGAGTAAGCCTAAGAAAACTGACACTTTCTTATACCGTCACTTTCGACGTACAGGTCATTCTGTAAATAACATTGTTATACAACCATTGGAAAAACTTTATTACGATGCAAATTCTACATCTAGATTCAAAATAATCAAAAGACATGAAGCTGAACTGAAATGGATTAAATTTTTACAGACCCCTTTTCCACTGGGATTTAATGACAACATTTATCATGAGGGTAATATTTCCAGAATGCCGGACTTTGATATTTTCTCACTCCTGGAATGTCGAAAACGCAGAACTAGATCTCAAGGCACCAGGAAAAATGGTAACTTTAAACGTAAATCACGTGCGTTTAAACGAAACAATACTAGACTGAAGTGACTGTCAATTATATTATTAAATCATGGACGCCACTCTATGCTTTCATTTTTAAGTTCATTACCCGTTTCTGTTTTACGTCTTCTGGACAACGAGGCGAATACATTCTACGATAGTTCTCATCAGTTATATGATGCGGCTCTCTTAACTAGAGGCTATACTCAGCATACTCTCCGTCCTTACATTGATTCTGAAATTAATCATAAACGCCATTTCTTCAAAATATCCTTCATTAATAAGGGTACGGATTTTATAGATTTGCCCAGTTTGCCCCCGGTGCTTTCTTCCATTCCTGCTTATTTTCAAAATACTGAAACACCTATAATTTGCTATAAATATAACAAACCTGTTAGATCTATCATTTTTAATTTCAGATCTTGATATTGATACTAATACTCCTGATTCATGTGATTGTAAAAACTCAAAGTATTGCTATCCTGCTGCTGGTCATGTAATTACTGGCAATTTGAAAATTATTCCTGATTCTAGGATAAGGAATATAATTTCTAAAGGACCGAAATATCGGTTTCCTTCTAAAATTGATCTCAGTAAATGTAAAGATGAAATCGCTGCTTCCTTGAATGAATTCGGTAATCGATGGTGTAAGCGAGAGTATGTTGAGCATAAAGCCCTTAAGGACTGGAAACTTAGCATTTTAAAACTAGTGAATAAACGCATTTCTTTCTATTCTCAAAATAATAACTTATTACCTCCTAAGCCCAAGACGTCTTTACGTCATCTTAAACTAGGTATTCAAGAATTTCATAAGAAGTTTGTTTTGGCCCCTGCAGACAAGGCCGCTAACAACGTCGTCGTTGTGTGACGGCTCCACTATGTTAACACGCTTAAGCAGGAGCTTTGTGGTACCAAGGCCTATGAACTTCAGCCTTTAGCTGAAGAGAGAGCTATAGTAGATAAACATGTTTGTCTTTCAGCCACCAAGTTTGCTGTGTGTGTTAACGAAGGCCAAGACAAGCTTCCTACGCTATACTGGTTACCAAAACTTCATAAAAAACCTTACAAAGCACGGTTTATTGCAAATTCTAGCTCTTACACTACCACTGAACTTTCTAAATTATTAACTTCCTGTCTTACTGCTATTAAAACGCATGTAATTAAATATTGTGATAAAGTCTTTGAAAGATCAGGAAGAAATCTGTTTTGGTCTATAAAAAATTCGAATGAGGTTTTAAATAAATTGAAATCTAGACATTTTCGTGCTTCTAGTCTGTCTACCTACGATTTTTCCACTCTTTACACTACACTTCCTCATAATCTTATAAAAGAAAAGCTTAATGATTTAATTGAATGGGCTTTTCACAGAGAAGATTCTCTCTATCTTGCATGTAATGTCAGAAATGCATTTTTCACTTCTAAAGAGCATAAGAATTATACACTTTGGTCATGTCAGAAAGTGTGTGATGCCCTCACCTTTCTACTTGACGATATTTATATTAGATTCGGTACTAAGTTATTTAGACAATTTGTGGGTATTCCGATGGGTACTAATTGCGCACCTCTTGTGGCTGATCTGTTCTTGTATTGTTATGAAAGAGACTTCATTTTGTCCCTTTCCATTGATAACCAATCTGAAATTATTGAAGCTTTTAGCTCTACTTCTAGATATTTAGATGATTTATTAAATATTGATAATACCTATTTTGATGGTTTGATCAGTCAGATTTACCCCCTAGAACTTCAGTTAAATAAAGCAAATTCTTCTGATACCGAGGCCCCGTTTTTGGATTTACATCTATCTATTGTAGATGGATTTGTTTCGTGCAAAATTTATGATAAACGCGATGACTTTGATTTTGAGATTGTAAATTTTCCTTTTTTTGGATGGTGATGTTCCTCGTGCGCCATCCTATGGCGTTTATATTTCGCAATTAATTCGATTTGCTAGAGTGTGTAGTCATGTAACTGACTTAAACACTCGTAATAAATTATCAACGGCTAAACTCCTTAATCAGGGTTATCGGTACCATAAACTACGCAAAGCCTTTTCAAAATTTTATAAACGCCATTCTGATTTAATTTCAAAATTCAATATTGGACTTAAATCTCTTCTGCAACAAGGTCTATCGGAACCCGAATTTTATGGTGACTTAGTATATAAATTCAGAAAAATATATAACCGCAATGACTTCAGCACCCAATTTCGTAAAATCATTCTTCGATATAAAAAGATTGGGTACAACGTGGATATTATACGACAGACTGCATGCATGGTAGTTAACCCAATCACGTTTGGCAACTTTGCTTCCCTCTTTAATTGCACGCCGGTGGGTCAGGCCTCAGATTCTATGACGGCTCCAACGTAAAGGCTTATTGAAAATTAGAGATATAATGTTGGTTGGTGCCTGATGCTCGGTCTCTGGTCGGGCTCATCGGAGTCTAACTGTTGGTTTTCTTTTGCTCCAGCATTTCAGTGGTTTCTTGCTGTCGAGTCCTCACCGTTGTCTCACCTCTGTGGTTCTTTGATTTTAGTGTTCACGGAGATGTTGCACTGATGAGTTAGGAGGCCTTCATGCGGACTGAACAAATTATTTGTCTAAATCGCGACGGAAGTAAGGGCGAGGATTGTGGCCACGTAAAATCGATTTAAGCCCCCCAATGGAAATCTTCCACTGACCGTTCCAAGGCGGCTCTTCTGTGGCGATTTATTTATGTTGTTGTTTGTTACTTACTGTGTGTATCACTTGTGTCTTTTGGTTTTGGATGGCCATATGGCCATTTTGTGGGAAAGTAACTGTCCTTATGGCCTTCCTTTGTTTAGGTTTCCATTATGGTCTGGTCGCTTAATGTTTGTATTTCTTTCCCTTTGGTGTCTTTTATGGGTGGAGTAAGTTAATTGTATCAATTCCTGATCTTTGTTTTACTTCTACTTCGATCGTAATCATGCCCTCGGTATGACTGAAGGTGGGCTTTGATGGGTGGAGTAAGTAAATTGTATCGATTCCTGATCTTTGTTTTACTTCTACTTTTCATACCGCCAAGTTGCAGAGCGTATGGGTTGTTCGCACACTACGATTGCACGATTGGTTGTAAAGGACAACTCTAGGGGGTCTGTGGATGATAGACAACGCCCTGGACGTTAACGTGTTACTACACATCAGCAGGACCGGTACATTGTTTTGAGTCATTTACGCGACCGATTCAGGACGTCTGTAGACAGTTAGAACACATAACCAATGCGTAAGTGCCTTAACTGTACGGCGGCGTCTCCAGGAACGCGGTTTTTCTAGCCATAAGACGTATAGGGGGAACGGTTTGACGGTGGAACGTCGAATCAGTCGCTTTAATTGGTGTCGACAGCGTATCCGATGAACACAACAGCGTTGGCGTGGTGTACTTTTCACAGACGAGTCCCGTTTTGTGTTGAAATGTTTGGTAGGCGGCGTAAAGTATGGCGTCTACGTGAGGAGCGATTTCAAGACTGTTGTGTTAAAAAGGTGTTTTTCCCCCTCAATGTCACTAGGGAAAGAAGTCGAAACACGGAGTGACGACAGTAAACAAACAAAACAGACAACAGGTTATTGAGTCAGCAACTCTTTTCCAAATAGGTGGTGACCTAGAATATCGAAGCCTAACTCAAACGGAGCAATATACATTATACATTATTGGGGTGAAAGAATCAGAATCATCAACATGACAAACATTACACTGGATTGGGCAAACGTTACTTAAAGTGAATAACCAAAAAAAAAAAAAAAAAAAAAGAGAAAAATCAGAGTCAACCTAGTAACAGTTAACATATATAATTAAGGAAAGACTCAGAACCACCGACACAAAACATGAAGGAACCACAGGAAAAGCACCGTCTTGGAACGGTCAGTAAAAATAGTCATCAGAGAAGATGGCAAATCCCCCGACCAAGTTCGATCAAAAGGTGGACATACGATTATATTGGAAGGGGTGAAAAACTCAAATACCCTAGCACCCAGAGTTGGGGTTCTTAGGCATGTTACGCCGCCTCCACCTTGACCACAATTGTGCCAAGTACCAGCAATATATCTCGAAGGGTATTGGAATTATGACCATCACAAGGTTATATTGTCAGGGGAGATAATTAAAAAAATAACAGGGCATCCAGACTCGTGGTTCTTGCATACGACATGCCTGCTTAACATCACGTACACCTGTACTAAATAATATCAATGTATCTCAAAGAGTATTGGAGATATCGCCATCACAAGGTAGTGATTCCTTTTTATTGGAAGGGGAGATAACTAAAAACATGGCACCATGAGTTGTGGTTCTTGCACATGTCACGTCGTCTCAGCCTTGTGAACATTTGTGCCAGGTACCATCAATATATCGCAAAGGGTATTTGAGTTATGGCCATCACAAGGTAGTCATTTTAGTTTTTTAAAAGGGGAGATAACTAAAAAATTATGGCAGCCAGAGTTCTAGTTTTTGCGCATGACATGCCGTCTCAGCCTTGTGAACAATTGTGCCAAGAACGATCAATGTATCTTAACCCTCCTCTTGCTGAATATTCAGTTTAGCCACACCCATTTCTGACTTTGAACTAATCAGATTACTTGATGTAATTTATTCCTACAAATTCATAAATTGAATGTTGAACAGTGTAGATCCTAATCAGATGGCTTATTCAGAAGCCATCTGATCTGGATCTGCACTGTTTGCAAAGAAAGGGGTTGTCGTGATCATGGTTAAAGTGTAATGGATTTATGGCAATCACAAGGTTGCGTCTACGGACGAACGGACGGACGACCGGACGGACGGACAGACGTACGGACGCCAGGCTGATCGCTATATCCCCAACCTATTCGGTCGGGGGATAAAAATGATATAGTGTCCCAAACAAACCCCCATACTCGGCCTAGCGACCATTTGAACTATGTATCTGAAAATTTAGGACTTTTGTGAAGTGGAGGGGATGGGACATAGCCCATGCGGATCCCTGGTTGTTATCACTGAAATGCTCTTTTTTCCAATCCTCAGGGATTACAATTACAATTGCTTATCACCGCTCCTTAATTTGACATCCTTTAGATACCTGTTGCAGGTCTTAATTAGGCCGATGTTCGTACCTCGTTGTATAACAATTGCTTGTTTGATATCTATGGACAGTTTGTAGGCATAGCTGTGTTGTGGGCTTTTGTTATACCTCCTTCTATTTGAAGCTTCAGTTCTTTCGTATACTGTTTAAATTAATAACGGTTATGAATATCGCTTTAACAACCAAAGAGATGAAACAACGGTGAGGACTCGACAGCAATAAACTACTGAAATGCTGGAGCAAAAGAAAGCAGACAGTTAGACTGTGATGGAATATCAATAGAGGAAAGCAAAAAAGGATTTCTTATAAACTGGCCAATTGGCTATCCAAAACAAAAAGATATAAGCGATACACACACTCAAAAACAAACCATTACAAGAAAAAAAAAGTGACAGAAGAACCCATCCACTGGTTTAGGAACAGAGGTCATTAAAAAGTCTTTTATCATTTTTAACGCTGGTTGCCTCCTCGTGATCCCCGTTTTGAAAAGACGTTTATTTTTGTTAGCTCTGGTGGCAATCTTATACACCCGAGCGAAACAGTTTAAGTTATTTCGGTAGCGGGTCACTCAAGCAACATTCCTATAAAATTATTTCAAAATCCATTCACTGGAGGAGAAGTCGTTTACATGTTTTTATTTCTATATTTAGCTTTGGTGGCCATCTTATCGGAACAGAACACTTTTAGCAAGTTTGGTAAATGATTGCCTGAGGTACTGTTTCATAATCCATCCACCGGTTTAGGAGAAGTTGTTGAAAGTTTCTGTTTCTATTTTTGCACGAGTGGCCATCTTATCCAGTCATCCGAGCGAAATGGTTTGAGCGATTTTGGTAGACGGTCACTCACAAAACATTTATGTGAAATTATTTCAAAATCCATCTACCGATTTAGGAGAAGAAATCTTTTAATTTTTTCTATTTTCAGATCTGGTGGCCATCATGTTCTTCAAAGTGGAATGGTCTGAGCAATTTCCGTAGAGCGTCACTTAAAGGAATATTCCTGTGCAATTATATCAAAATCCATCCTCTGGTTAAGGTGGAGAAGTCGTTTAAAGGTTTTTGAATTTTCAGTTCTGGCGGCCATCTTGTTCCTCCGGTTTGAGCAATATTGGTAGACTAAACTGCAAGGACAATTCCTGTGAAATTATATCCAAATCAATTCACTGGTTAAGGAGGAGAAGTCGTTTTTGTACTTTTAGAAGGTCATGTCGTTTATTCGAGCGGAACAGTTTGATAAATTGTGGGAGTGGATCACCCGAGAAACGTTCATATGAAATTATTTAATATCCGTCCACCGGTTAAGGAGGAGTAGGGTTTTCATCTGAGCGGAATTGTTTGAGCAATTTTTGTAGACGGTCACCGTAGGAATATTCTTGTGAGATTACTTTGAAATTGGGCCAGTGGCCTAGAAGGAGCTAGTGTTTTGAAGTTTTATTATTATTATTATTATTATTATTATTTTTAGCTCTGGTGGCCATTTTGTATAGCCGAGTAGAACCATATCGATAATTTTGTTAGAAGGTTACCAAAGAAACATTATTGTAAAATTAAAACTTCATTTACCGGTTAGGAGATGATGCCTTTTAAGTAAATTGTTGACAGACGCACAACACATGATGGAAACCGAACTTCGAAAGGTCACAAAAGCTAACCCTGAGCCAAAGGCTCAGATGAGCTACAAATCGAGTCGACTGGTAAACGATAAACAGAAAAAATCTTATTTCTTCACATACGCATGTCTTTTTTTAGGGTTTCTTTTTCTTGATCCGGTGCAATACGAGTTTGATCGCATAGTCATAAGAAAAAAATGCAGTTTTCTCAACATATATGCAATTTTCTCAACATAATCTCTAATTTTCTCACATGGGTCTGCTTTCGTAATGAAGTTATCATATGACGTCGCGTCTGAGAATGTAATAACGACATGTAATAAATTCGATTATATATGTTAATTAGTTAGATATGCCCCGAAACGTTACACGTACGACGTCCTTAACGACGTCGCGTTTACTAATGGCGAAATACTGACATTTGTGTTAAACAACCGTGAATAAAATGTGTTTAAAATGTCATATGGTAAATAGAATCTTGCATCCGTGCTCATGTATTACTGAATTTATTAAACTCTTTGAAGAAAATATATGAAATGCTCTGCAAAGCCTCGCATTTTATTTCGGCAAAGCCTCGCATTTTATTTCGTTTCCTCCGCTCATTAAATAAATTCAATTAAACATGAACACTCATGTAAGATTCAACTTTTTCTCAGCATAGTATCTAAATATCTTATATGAGTGTGTTTTCTTAACATCTCGCAAACATGCCTAAATCGTTTTGACCCCCTTGAACTCCACTTTTATATAGTAAAACTGGGGTTTACGGGGGTAAACCTTATTTTTCTTATTTCTGCTCTAAAATATAGATTGTGGGTACTCGTTAGAACCGCCTCATCGAGGCGGTTCTAACGAGTACCCACAATCTTTATTTAAGAGCCGAAATAAGAAAAATATCACAACTTTACATCACCATATTTTCATTTTTACGGCGGTAAAGTGTACAATGTAGCTGCATAGGTGTGTTTTCGTAATTGCATCTTACCTGGCCAGCTTCTTCCAATGCTCCTTTGTTTTTCTTCGACAGCCCTATTGTAAGTTTTGTCTGGAATAAGCCCGCTCCTACCAGGAAAGGGAGAAAGGCAAGCAGCACAAATGCTAACTTCCATGAAGCTAAAAATGACACAATGACAGCTGCCGACAAGGTTGCCACCGAGTCTAAAATATAGCCGATCTTTGAGCCCGTTGCCTGTAAATCAATCAATCAAACAATAAATAAATAAATAAATGAATCAATGAATAAATCAATTGATCGATAGATTAACTGATCGATCAACTGAGCTGATGCAGTGGAGAATGGCCCTTGGTATGAATTTCTCTGATTCGTGCTCTTCGAATGTACGAGCACAGCAATGTATTTGTAAAGGTTTCTTTCCCTTTGGTGTCTTTTATGGGTGGAGTAAGTTAATTGTATCAATTCCTGATCTTTGTTTTACTTCTACTTTGCATGAAGGGATCTCACAGTATCTCCTCTACTAGTCTGCGAGTAGCAAAGAAATTAACAATACCTATGCAAAGGTGCGGGGGAGGGTGGGGTTGCGTGCTCCTTTACTAATTCCTATGCAATTATTACCCATCTCTCATGTGCTGCCCCAACAAAATGTAAATAAATAACTTTATCATATGGTTTCGTGTTTGAGAATGTAATAATGCCATGTAATAAATTCGATAATCCACTAGTGGATTAAATATGCAAATAAGTTAGTTACGCTCCGTAACGTTACATGTACGTTGTCCTTAACGACCTCGCGTTTACTAATGGCGAAATATTGACATTTCGTAAGCAAATATTGAATAAATATCATAAGATAAATAGAACCTTGCAGTCGTGCTAACGTATTATTGAATTTATTAAACTCGTCGAGGAAAGAGGGTAAAAGTCTCGGCAAAGCCTCGCATTTTATCCCTTTTCCTCAACTCGTTTAATAAAATCAATAACACATGAACCCTCATGCAACGAAACTTCGATTCGAACTCGTTCTGGAGTAATCTAAATAGTGTTGACTTTGTCATGTAAATTCAAACAAACGAAACCCTAAAATCTCTATTTGCAAAAGAGATAAGACGATAGCATTCACAAATGTTTAAAAGACAAATGTTAGATCAGAAATAAGAAAAAGAAAATTATCATTAATACTGACTTGTGAAATGTCAGTTCAGATGTATGAAAAAATGCTCTTTATCACACAGGTGTCCAAGCAAACAAAACATTTGGCACTCATATGAGCAGCCCCTTATAAGATTCAATATGGTTCCTATACGGCTACCTAACATGGAATCAATACTGGTTTTGCAACATTGATACACCTCCGACCCATATGGGCAGAAATGGTCCTTTATGTGTCTTACCACATTTACCTTCAAGAAAACGCTTTCAAACAAATGAATACAGGCCCACGTCCCAGCCCCATAGTGCAGAGAGAGAAAGCGATCTACATGCGCATCTTACTGCACATGTGCCTTAAAATATGGCATCCACGATAATAATAGGAAATAGTTAGTTCATACGACTCTAGTAGTTTTATGGTATATCTCCTGGTCGAATAATGGTACAGGAAACATTTTACATCACACTAAACTTTAGTTCAGTCATATTCATTAACTAAAAATAAAACCCTGAATACCATCGCTGAGTCATGAGTAATGTTCTGCTAAAGTCACCAGGGATTAGGTGTCAAAAATGACAAAACTGACAGTATCTGTCGCTTAATAATGGGTATATCCACCAGCCTCTCCCCCTACTGAATTTACAAATCAGGCGTAAAAAATAACTGTGTTTGCGCTAACATGCTGAAAAGTTTTTGGTCCGTAGGTGGAAGAAACTTTTTTTTTATTATTTTATGTTTTTCTTCCGAAAAAAAAAAAACCGGGTCGGGCTTATATTTTTATATGTTGTTTGTTTTTGTACATGTTTTTAGTTAATAGAATTGTCATGTTGAAACTTGCACTTTATATCATTATTCATTTTAGATGCTCAAAAATGTCAGCTCTGTGAGGTACTAAATGCCAAAAACTACAAAAAATTACTTAAAACGCGAAATTACTATGGGAAAATGCAAATACGAAATTGGGTGGGCACGGAAATTGAAAATGGTAGGGTCGGTGTTTTAATTGTTATTTTGTTCTTTTATTGATAAAAATAGTAGAGTCGGGGGGGGGGGGGGGTGGGTCTGAAGCAGGGTCGGTCGGGTTAGCTGAAACACGGCTATTATTTAGGTCTCATTGTTTTTGGATCTGAGGAATCACAGCCCATTCCTGGAGAAGTCTCTGCAAGTCTGCCAGTCGTGTTTTCTGGTTAATGCGTTTGTTTACGACTATCCCACAACTGATAAATGCATGATAAGTCTGGAGACAATTGCGGCCACTTAAGTCGCTCAACACAATTCTGTCTCAGAGTCATCGATGAGGCCTCTCATTGTCGACTTGGAAGATGGCGCTCTGGCCAATCTGACGGAGATACGGTACAACATGTGGTCGAAGAATTTCATCAATGTACCGAAGACCAGTCACGCTACCAGGTACGATGGCAAGGACAGTTCTGCCGTTGCTACCGATACCTGCCCTTACCATAACGCTGCCGCTGTCGTATGCCTTTGTTGGTATGACGCAAGGCTCTAAGTGTTTCTCATCGTTGCGACGCCAAACTCTGAGGCGACCGTCGACCTTCCGCAGACAAAACAGAAGTGAAGGCAATGATCAGGAATCGATACAAATAACCCCAAGCTCCCATCACAGAAAACCTGGATTCATCAGAGAAAAAGAGGGGCGACCATTGCTGCCGATTCCATCTGTCATGGCATGTGCAATACTGACACCTGAGAGCTCTGTGGCGTTGAGAGAGATGGGGCTTCCTAGGCGGTCTTCTGGAATTAAACCCCCGAGGCTCGAACTCTATTCCGGACTGTCTGCACAAGGATGGACGCGAACCGGGTACTCCTTGGTGGGACCATCCACAAAGCGTCGCCTTGCTACAGTGACCGCAATGTATCGGTTTTCACGCTGGGTCGTGCATTTCGGTCGTCCGGATCTGGGTCGGTCGGAAACTGCCCCCGTTGCTCGACAACGCTGGCGCCGTTGGAAATTATGATGCGATCAGAGATAAATAGGTTAGCAACATTCTCTGGGTGAATTCTCGCTTCTAAACGGCGAAGAGCCTGGACTCTTTCTTCAACAATGAGTTTTCTTAAAGCTCGAAACGCTCTTAATTCGTAATAATTACCAAACACTTAATGAAAGACAATTTATGCAGTTTTAAATTTAATGAAACTGAGCATTTTTGCAAACTTCCTGCAAGGAATGCAGTTGGCTATGTAATGGGGGTAAACTGTTGTTAATATCATGCAACCTATTAGATGAGAATCATGGTGTGACTCTTGACAGAAAAGTTGGGTGAATTTTTCCGCTTACAGATATGCATGAGAAGAACTTTTGCAGCGCACACGCATTTGTTTCGCATTTGTAGCGTGCGAGATTCGCACTCGTGATTCACGCGTTTCACTTGCGAATGACATTTTCGCCAATCAATTGCTTTTCTGAATAACGCGATATTGCGTGTAAATCGCGATTGTTGACCAGCTTAGCAAACATGAGTGTCGAAAACGCAGATAGTGCACATTCACAGACTGCTTCGCATTTCAAAAGCAACCAACCAGTACTACGTAACTATTTCACACTTATCCTTCTTTTTTGGTTTCTTTTTTCGATTTCTTCAAATTTTCCTTATTCCATTTTTTTCAGTTTGAACATAGCAAATCTGGCGGACTAGTATAATATCCATTTACATTTGCCTGGGGGTAAAGGGTAAAATACAGGTACTGAGTCGTGATTGAAGTTGACTGTCAAAATGCAGGATGTTTATTGACCAAAAGTTTTATGACACCCAGGTGCAATACGGAGTTATAAAGATAGCTGTGTAAAACAACATCTCATTATCGTCATTTATTCTAGATGTCCGAAATAATCAATGTTATTTCACTCACAGAAGCGGCCCAATTTTTAATTAATTATTTTGGTAATTTTCATTTATTTTGTTTAATTAACTCGTAGAATCAAGTTGCGTTTTGTTCGATATTTATTTGGAAATGCCTAAACCCTTTGCATAAAATGTAGGCCCTGATCAGAGGCCTACGTCTGCTGCGTCTGATCTGGTTCTGCATGGCTTTTGCAATTTGGCAACAAATGGAATCTTCCACCTTGTTAATAGAGCAAGTCCGTTTCAAAATTAAAGCGTATGAAGTTTTGTTTTCTTCAATATGTTTATTTTGGCAAACCGAGTAGGTCCTGATCAGACGCCTACTTATGCTAGGTCTGATCTGGATCTGCACATTATTTTGCCATTTGGGATCCTTCACCTGGTAAAAAGCACAAGATCGTTTCAAAATTTAAGAGTGTGAGGGTGTGTTTTCTTCCAAATTTATTTTGAAAATATCTGAAGCATTTTTAAACAATGTAGGCCCCGATCAGGTGCCTATTTCTGTTGCGTATGATCTTGGTCTGCACATTTTGCTAATTGGCACCAAACGGCATCTTCCACTTTGTAAATAGCACAAGACCATTACGAAATATAAGAGTACATGTATGAGGTTGTCTTTTCTTCAAAATTTCCGAAATAATTGATGTTCCGTCACTCACAGAAGCAGCTCATTTATTTAATTATTTATTGTTGTAATTTTCATTTATTTTGTTTTCATTATCACATTTGTTTTACTAAATGGAATTTTCGACTTAACATTCATAACATTAGTTCATTTCAAAATGTAGGAGAATCGTTTTTTTTTTCGAAATAACTGAACATTTTGTAATCTTTTATGATCTAGGCCCTGATCAGACGCCTAATTCTGCTTCGCCTGACCTGGGTCATTTTTACCATTACCATTTTTCCCATTTTCTTTAAAATTTATAATTTGGAAAAATGCCTGAACTTTTTGCAAACAGTGTAGGTCCTGATTAGACGCCTAGTTCTGTTGCGTTTGATCTGGGTTTGCGCTTTTTGCCAGTTGGCGCCAAATAGAATCTTCCACCTTGTAAGTAGCACAAGACGATTTCAAAATTTAAGAGTGTGAGGTTGTGTTGTGTTCAAAATATTAAAAAAAATGTCTGAAGCTTTTGGAAGCAATGTAGGCCCTGATCAGACGCCTAGTTTTTCTGCGTCTGAACTGGGCCTGCACTGTTTGCCATTTGATGCTTAACTTTATTAACTATAAGAAATGTGCTTATTTCAGCCTTTACCTTTTCTTTATTTATATTTAATTACTTATATTTACTTATATATTCATTTATTTGTCTTTGACATAAACAGTGATTGTTGGTACTTCATTGCCATAATACGCCTATAGATCTTTTTTACCACCAAAACTGAACATTATCCGTTATTTTAATTATTCTGCACAAGACATAGGTTGTTGTACTCGTTAGAACCGACTCGGCAAGGCGGTTCTGACGAGTACCCACAATCTATATTTTGTGCAGAAATAAGAAGAAGAATATATACCCCCTTAAATTCCAATTTTACTATTTAAAAGTGGGGATTAGCGGGGTCAAATATGTATACGTGTTTTAAGATGTGTTAGAAACACCATAAACACCCATTAAATGGCGGTTCTGATGAGCGCCCACAAACAAGTAAATAGACGTGACTTTCAAACAAATATCCGCGGATAAACGATTACCCTCTTGGTCCCCTACACCAAATGCCTCAGAATACCCCGAGTGTTTATTATCTCTAAACTGCCAGACATTAGGGTGTTATGCAATCCAAAATATGTCTTTAAATGTAAATAATAGTGTGTGTGTTTATCCGAAGAAATCACTACTGATAAGAGAGGCCAATACCGCCATTAATCTATGAATGAATAAAAAAATAAAATAAAGATTATTGGTCAAACATACGAGCTAAGAGGATTTTGATTGGTTCGTGCTCTTTCGCATTCACGCGGGTTATCTTCACTTACCTGTCTTATTCTTACTGGTTGGATTTCTCTCGCAAAGAAACGCGTATTGAGTTAATCTAACGCGTTACGAATAATCACTTTCATTGGCTGATATTAACCGCGTTGCAATCGCGTATGAACGCGATGAACCGCGTATTGAAACCCAAAAATTTTACACGCACGCAATGCGCGTGTGTCACGGAATATCTGACGTCCGAAGAACCAGAGATATATTTTTCTTGTGTTAATTTCCTAGCAGTTGTTCATATTACCATCGTCTTCTGTTCACATAAATACGCGCAATTAGGTCAAGTATCCACCCGAGTGCACACTACTGCATGACGGGACAAGTTTTCAATCGATTAATGAATGAAAAGTGTATGTATTCGTCTAAGGAGGATCAAACCTGACGTAATGTTTTTTTTTACTATTATTATTATTATTATTATAGCAAAGCTGATCTCTCTGGCAACGGTGGGGTGCATATTGTTTCATGATCTTTAATTGGATTTAGTATTGCACTTTTTCATTACTTTGATTTAGATTGAATAAGAAAATATACATGTATGTCCAGCGCTACAAAAGTATTGTGTTCGAGAAATTTTAGGATTTTAATTCTTTTGTCATCAGAAAATGGCAGTCACGGACCTCATTTGGACCCAAAATCTCATGGCTGGTCACATATGTCTATGTTTAGACATACTAGAACTTCGAAAACTTGAAGATGGATAGCTCGTTTACCATGGGTAATTCAAACTCATTTTAAGTCCTTGGAGATTTCATTAACCCATATATAACAATAGTATATTCCACGTTATAAGCTTGGAGTCATGGACCTCATTTGGACCCAAAATCTCATGGCTGGTCACATATGTCTATGTTTAGACATACTAGAACTTCGAAAACTTGAAGATGGATAGCTCGTTTACCATGGGTAATTCAAACTCATTTTAAGTCCTTGGAGATTTCATTAACCCATATATAACAATAGTATATTCCACGTTATAAGCTTGGAGTAGTCCATTTTCCATTATAGGGGTGTCATGTTTGATTTGTTTAATTTAAGTTGTATAAAAATGTATATTCTTTGAGCAAACAGTGTAGACCGAGATCAGACGCGTTTTACGGCGTCTGATCTGGGTCTACACTGTTTGCCAATGTCCCAAAAAAGGCCGCTAGGCATAGATGTGTTAATTACCGACAGGTATTCATATATTTAGATATTATAGAAATGTTTTCCTGATTTAATCTGTAAAATGTACATTAGATATACTCGTCAGAGCCACCTCAATGAGACGATTCCAATGAGGGTTTGGGTTTTACGTCCCAGCAACAGTTATGGTCATACGGAGACGGAACATAAGTTTAAAGACTCATCCGAAAGTCTGGAGAAGCCCGGGATCAATCCTGAGACCCCTGGTTTACTAGGCGAGTAGCGTAACCACTACACCCCGGAGGCTTCTATGCGATTCTTATGAGTACACACAACGTGATTTTATTTGATATAAGATCGTAAGGATGTTAGTCACCCTATTATGCTTCATGGCATTAAACTATGATCAAATCTCGGTGGTTCGGGATGCCCCTGATTCGGGTTTGGCGTGGTCAAAAGGGTGTTCGAGTTATTGAAGCTCGACTGTATACAATTACCGTGGTCTCTCTCTTTCTCTCACTCTCTATCTTGGTTACCATTTGATATATAACACAACCAAACTAAACACACTGTCTTGCTGTTATTTCACGCTATTTGTCTCAGTCTTATATGCCATTGTAATACCTTAGATGAAGAAATGGGTATCTTTAACAGTTAACTGATATACTAACCCCTTGAACCAAAGCAGCGTCGCTGGCCAGCCTCGTTGATAATATACCTATAGTATTCCTGACATTGTCAAAGAAGGACATGTCCTGTAACACGAGAAAATAATGTGCATTACGAAAACACGCCTATATTGATAAATTTTCACCGCCGAAAACATGAAAATTTTCCGATAAAATTTGTGATATTTTTCTTATTGCTGCTCAAACATAGATTGTGGTTACACGTTAGAACCGCCTCAAAGAGGCGGTTCTAACGAGTACCCACAATGTATGTTTTGAAGCAAAAATAAGAAAAATAATGTGCACCCATATAAACCACAGTTGTACTATATAAATATTGGGCGCGAGGACGTCAGAAGTATATAAGCGTAAATGACTATATCGGCTATAGTGCTTGACTATAGTGCTGTTGTCCATATAATTATCCCTGGCCAATAGAATTAAAACACATGCAAATTTAATGATGTAAGCTAGGACAGTTTTTGTCGATAGTAAACTTAAACTTAACAATACCATATCGACTACAGTGCTGTTGTCAATATGATTATCTCTGGCCAATAGAATTAAAAAGCATGCAAAGTAAATGTTTTCAGTACTGCCTAAACTTTAAACCCTCATTCTGTTGAACGCAGCAACCACTGCTTTCGCCAACAGTGTAGAGACAGAGCAGCTGGCTTCTGAAGCCATCCAATCAGGATCTACAGTGTTTGTCATGCAGTTTATAAATTTGAGGAATACATTATGTCAATTTATTTGGTGGATAGTCAGAGATTGATGTGACCAAATTAATTTATTCAGCAGGATAAGGGAAACTGATCAACTGAATCTTGCACATGTTTCTCGCATATACTCTAAACACAGGTTGAGGGTTTATTGGAGCAGAAATACGAAAAATAATGTATGTTTACCCCCATAAACCCTAGTTTTCTGTATACAGTGGTCCACAAGATAAACCTTCAGACTAAATATCACAGACCTGAACCTTGTGGTTTCACAGAAGACTTTTAAATGCCTTCCCTATATGAGTCCAATTTAAGACTATGTAAAACATGTGGGCTCTGGGGCAAGGCCAAATTTGGCCACATGACTTTAATTTGAACACTATTGGTAGTGGTCCATTAGATGAAGCTTCATACAAAATATCAAAGGCCTGGGCCATGTGGTTTCTGAGAAGAAGAATTTAATGGTTTTCCAAATATAAGTCTATGTTAAACATGTGGGCCCCGGGGTGGGGTCTTGTTTGGTACAAGGGCAATAGTTTGAACAATCTTGGCAGAGATTCACTAGATGAAGCTTAATACTAAATATTAAAGGGCTGTGCCTTGTGGTTTCAGAGAAGAAGATTTTTAAAGGTTTTCCCTATATAAGTCTATGTAAATCCGTTGGGTCAACAGGTTGGGGCCATTTTTGGCCCCATGGCTATAATTTGAAAATCCTGGTAGATGTCAAAAAGACGAAGCTTCATGCGAAATGTCAAAGACCTGAACCTTCTGGTTTCAGGCAAGAAGATTTTTAAAGGTTTTCCCTATATAATTTATGTAAAACCAGTGAGCCCCGGGGTGATGCCATGTTGGCCTCAAAGTGCCTCTGAGGGGAGCTTGGGTTAATTGTATCGATTCCTGATCATTGCCTCCACTTCTATTTTATTTAATTGAAACAATCTTGGTCGAGGTCCACTAGACAAAGCTGCATACCAAATATCAAATAACTGAGCTTTCTGGTTTCAGACACAAAATATTATAAGGATTTTCCCTATTTAAGTCTATGTAGAACAAGTGGGCCCCCGGGAGGGGGCATTTTTGGTCCAATGGCTATAATTTGAACAACCTCGAAAGAGGTCCACTAGACAGAGCTTTATATCAAATATCAAAGACCTGAGCCTTCTGGTTTCAGAGAAGAAGATTTTTTAAAGATTTTCCCTATATAAAAAAGAAGTGAAGGCAATGATCAGGAATCGATACAATTAACCCCAAGCTATGTAAGTCTATGTAAAACCAAAGGGCCCCGGGACGCGGGCATTTTTGACCCCAGGGCTTACATTTGAACAATCTTGATAGAGGTCCACTAGTTGAAGCTTCACGCCAAATATCAAAGACCTGGCAGAGAAGAAGATTTTTAAAGATTTTCCCTATATACGTCTATGTAAACTAGTTAGAAAAGGTCACTCAGGAAAGACCACAATACAAGAACGCAGCCGTCTCAAGTCACCTATAGAAAGTGACACGGAGGCACACACAAAAACAGACGAAACGTGAACAACGGCACCATGTCAAGTAACCGTTAAGACACTGCACAAGAACGACTGCCTACTGGGGGTGGAGGGCTTCAACTCCGATTTTTATGAAATTTCAATCCTCGGCCTCAGTTCGAAGTACATTATCAAAAATAAAAATCACAATTACACATTGATCCGCAGAGATGCTTTCTAGGTCAACAATGAGTCATGATAAAACACATGGTAAAATGGTTATGGTTTATTAAAAACTTTGGTTAAAACCATAGGACCCCGGGGTAGGGGCATATTTGGTCTCAGGGCTATTATTTGAACAATCTTGATAGAAGTCCTCGAGATGAAGCTTCACACCAAATATCAAACACCTAGGCTTTGCGGTTTCAGAGTAGAAGATTTTATATATATATATATATATATATATATATTTTCCCTATATAAAATAGAAGTGAAGGCAATGATCAGGAATCGATTCAATTAACCCACAGCTTCCAGCAGGGACAACAAATGGAAAGAAACACAAACATGAAACAACTAGACCCTAATGGATACATCAATAGCGGAATGCCAAACGGACAGTTACTTTCCCACAAAATGACCAACTGGCTATCCAAAACAAAATAATATGAGAAACAAAAACTGAAAGACAAACCATAACAAAAATAAACCGCGACAGAAGATCCGCCTTGGAACGGTCAGTGAAACGAAAACTACTGTTGGTGGGGGTGGGGGCTTAAATCGATTTTACGCAGCTGCAATCCTCGCCTTTACTTCCGTCACGATTTAGACAAAGAATTTGTTCAGTCCGCACGAATGCCTCCTAACTCATCAGCACAACTTTTCTGGAACACACAAAAAAATAAAAAAAAAAAAACCAGAGATGAAACAACGGTGAGAACTCGACAGCAAGAAACCACTGAAATAGTGGAGCAAAAGAAAACCAACAGTTAGACTCCGATAAGTCTATGTAAAAACAAGGGGCGGGGGCAGTTTTGGCTCCAGGGGTATAATTTGAACACTCGTGATAGAGATCAACTAGATGAAGCTTCACACCAAATATCAAATACCCTGGGCCTTGCGGTTTCAGAGAAGAAGATTGTCTTTAGATTTTCCCTATATAAGTCAATGCAAAACCAAAGGGCCCCGCTGCGGGGGCATTTTTGGTCCAAGGCTAAAATATGAACACTCTTGGTAGAAGTCCACTAGATGAAGCTTCATAACAAATATCAAAGACCTGTGCCATTTGGTTTCAGAGTAGAAGACTTGTTAAGTTTTCAGTAAAAAAATCTATTTTTATTGCTCCTGTGACCTAGATATGCAACGGACCGGAACCATTTGAACAACTTTGACTTGGGAACAACTAAGAATCATTCCTGTGAAGTTTGGTCAAAATGTGATCAGTGGTTTAGGAGCAGAAGTCGTTTGAAGAAACTGTTTACGGACGCACGGACAAAATGTTATCACAAAGCTCACCTTGTCACTACGTGACAGGTGAGCTAATTACGGGCTACGAAAGTTAAAATTATATATGTCTATGGCAAACGTTAGGGTAAGTGACTCTCATTTGAAAAGTCTAATCTGCCCAAAGGCCAATTCGTCCAAGATTAATGTCGGTCCACATGACCTACAAGTATGATGAGGAGCCAATAAAAAAATGCTGTCGCTAGGTCAGACTTTTCCCTTTATATGGCTATGGAACCTTTAGCTTACCGTTGCGGCCATCTCTCTGAATCTCTATGTTGCTTTGCTGCCTCTCACCAAGTTATATCTCATTCCGAGTTAGGGTATTGGAAGAGAGGTTGAAAATGTGAAAATAAAAATAACTACGGATGACGCACCGACGGACACTGAAAAATAGACCACGGCTTATGCTGTCATAGACAGTAAACGACGTAATATAAATCGAACTGTAAATACTATGGATAGATTTCGCCTTGGGACAGTGGGCATTTTAAATGGTTTTATAAGGCGCCTTCTGATTGTGGTGTATATGCAATCTAAGCTAGGAAACTGAAGTACAAGCTATTTTATATTTTGCAAATGCAGTTTGTTAATGTTATTAAACAAAAATTAAAAATGTTTTTACAGAATTGGGGTTATTTACCTATTGAAATGGAATCGCAAGTTTACACTCTACCATAATGTCTTTCAGACTTTTTTATTCTTGTTAAAAAAGGGCTTAGTATTTTTCAATATGTCTCAAAATGTTCATATTGTTTCCTTAGATATACACCAACCGCTGACAGGTAAACGATCGATGCTAATAACTGCATAATTCAGGATGCACCAAATGAGCTTTTTGCCCATAAGCCTCTGCTGCGTCAAGAGTCTGAGGTATTAACCCTTAGCTTGCTGAATATTCATTTAAGCCACACCCATTTCTGTCTATCAACCAATCAAATTACTTGATGTAATTTATTGCTACAAATTTATAAACTCAATGCCAATTCAGAAGCCATCTGATCTGGATCTACACTGTTTGCAAAGATAGGCGTTGTCGTGAACAGCAAGATAAGGGTTAATATTTATTTTCTCCCTGATCACAAAATGTCCACGTTTTTAACTGTAAGAGAAACAAATCTTGCAAAAGACAAAACGTCATGGTTTTGGAATTAAGATTTGAAAAATAAAAATCAATTGCGAAAAATCATTTATGAACAATAGGGCCATTGGGCCCTATATCGCTCACTTGTGTACCAGAAAATCATTAGTGTAGGAGACCACTTGATATTGCTACATACTACACATCTAAGCTCAGGCAAAGCGGTGTGCGTCGGTCCGTCCATGCTTATAACCCCTTTTGGTTTCATTGGGCGACAGGGCTTGAGATGTCATTTCATCTCAATGTCGGGAAAAACTCCCACAAAATTGGAAGCAACGTCTCCAAAATGACTTTTACAGTGTTGACGGGGACGTTAAGCCTCAACTCAAACAAAATCTGGGCCATCTGGCTTTGGAGAAGAAGATTTTTGAAGTTTTTTTTTCATTTTTTCAGTTTAAGTCTATAGGAGATAATGACCCTGGAGCGTGGCCAATTTTGACCCAAAGGGCATGGTTGGCAGGATATATGTAGGCGACCATTTTATGTTGTTATATACTAAATATCTAAGGTCTGTACTTCATGGTTTCAAAGAGGTTGTTTGAAGCTTTTTTTCTACTATAAGTTTATTGGAGTTAAGGGGCCACAGGATCTGGCCAATTTGGACCACAGGGGTATGATTGGCAGGATTTCGTGTAGACGTCCACTTGACATTGCTACATGCTAAATACCTAAGCTCTGGGCCTTATGGTTTCAGAGAAGATATTTGAAGTTTTTTTTCCATTTTATTTTTTCCATTTAAGTCTATGGTAGCTAAAAGGCCCATTGGCGTGGCTAATTTTGGCCCAAAGGGGCATGGTTGGCAGGATTTCTTAAGATGACAATTTCACGTTGCTTCATACTAAATATCTAAGCTCTGGGACGTATGGTTTCAGAGGAGAGAATGTTTGAAGTTTTGTTTTCATTAGAAGTCTATGGGAGCTAATGGGCCCATGGGCGCGGCCAATTTGTACTCCAGGGGCATGGTTGGCAGGATTTATGTAGGTCACCACTTGACGTTGCTACATGCTATATATTTAAGCTGGGCCCTGTCGTTTCAGACTCTTGCAGTTTTTTTCCAGTTGTAAGTCTATGGGAGCTAAAGAGCCCCGGGTGTGGCCAATTTGGATCCCAGGGGCATAATTAGCAGGATTTATGTAGGTGCTACATACAAAATATCAAAGCTCTGGGCCTTATGGTTTCAGAAAAGAAGTTTTTCCATCATAAGTCAATGGGAGCTGATGAGCTCGGGCGTGGCCAATTTTGACCCCAGGGGCTGGGTGAGCACGATTTATGTAGATGACTATTTTATGTTGTTATATACTAAATATCTAAGATTTTGTTTTGTTTTGTTTGTTTGATTTGAGGTTTAACGTCCCCGTCAACACTGTAAAGGTCATTTTGGAGTCGTTGCTTCCAACTTTGTGGGACTTTTACCCGACATTGAGATGAAACGACATCTCAAGCCCTACCGTCCAATAAACCAATAGGGTTTATGAGCATGAACGGTCCGACACTCGCACCGCTTTGCCTGGGCAAAGTCTAACTGTTGGTTTTCTTTTGCTCCAGCAATTCTGTTGTTGTATGCTGTCGAGTCCTCAACCTTGTTTCATCTCTGTAGTTTTTTTATTTGAATGTTCTCGGAGATGTTACACTGATGAGTTAGGAAGTCTTCATGCGGACTAAACAAAATTAGTGTACACCGTGACAGAGGTAAGGGCGAGGATCATGGCCATGTAAAATCGATTTAAGCCCCCCAGTGTTATTCTTTCCACTGACCTTTCCAAGGCGGTTCTTCTGTTACGGTTTATTTATGTTGTTGTTTGTTACTTACTGTGTGTATCACTTGTGTCTTTTTGTTTTGGATGGCCATTTGGCCATTTTGTGGGAAAGCAACTGTCCTTATGGCCTTCCTAAGGTTTCCATTATGGTCTGCTCGCTTCATGTTTGTGTTTCTTTCCCTTTGGTGTCTTTGATGGGTGGAGTAAGTTAATTGTATCGATTCCTGATCTTTGTTTAACTTCTAGTTTAGATCCTCTAAGCGGTTAACCAGTACTCGTGTGCGGGTCGGTTTCAGCTCTGTGTAAGAGCATCATGCAGTCCATCTATTTCTTCAAGCCCCGATGGGCGGGGGCCAGAATATTTAAGCTCTGTGCTCCATAGTATCAGAGAAGAAGAAGTTTGAAGCTTTTTTCCATTATGAGTCTATGGGAGCTAAGGAGCACCGGGGCGTGGCCAATTTGGATCCCAGGGGCATGATTGGCAGGATTTATGTAGTTCACCACTTGCCGTTGCTTCATGCTAAATATCTAAGTTCTGGGCCCTGTGGTTACAGAGAAGAAGAGTTTTGAAGTTTTTCCCCTTATAAGACTATGGGTGCTGATGAGCCCCAGGGCGTGGCCAATTTTGACCCAGGGGCATGGTCAGCAGGATTTATGTAGGTGACTATTTTATATTGCTACAAACTAAATATCTAAGCACTGTGCTTAATGATTTCAGAGGAGAAGATTTATGAAACTCTTTTTTTCCATTATAAAGTAGAAGTAAAACAAAGATCAGGAATTGATACAATTAACTTACTCCACCATAAGTCTATTGTAGCTAACTTGCCCCGGGATGTGGCCAATTTGAGCCCCAGGTGCATGATAGGCAGGATTTTAGTAGGTGACCACTTGAGTTTGCTACAAGCTAAATATCTAAGCTCTGGGCCCTGTGGGTGCAGAGAAGAAGATTTTTTAAAATTTTCCCATTGTAAGTCTATGGGAGCTATATGTTGCCACGACAACCAGAATTCCAATCCGATCAGCCCAAAAACCTAATGCAGCCTTTCCCTCTACCTGATGATGCTTCTCATGAAATTTGATCAAGATTGGCCGTGTGGTATTAGAGATATACTTATTTGAATTTGTTTACGGACGCACGCACGGACGCATGCACGACGGACGACGGACAAAAAGTGATCACAAGACCTCACCTTGTCACTTCGTGACAGGTGAGCTAAAATGCACAAACAAATACTGGTAAAACTGTGTAGTCTATCCTTAGCATAATCATTACATTAAGTCAAAAATGAGGCACAAAATGTGAAGCAAAAATGAAGAGCAGATATTAAAATAATTAAAACACGAAGTCATCTAAAATGAAGTGAAGATATAAAAATAAGGCCAAAACTCTCACTGTCGCGTACTGAGGGCTAGGTATTTTTTCATTTTTTCTACTCTTCCTGCAGTTTTGTAGGAAAGTGATTCCTAGCAATACCTTCCAACCTACTAAAACGTAATAAAACGTAGCAAGACATAGTAAGACGTAAGAAACAGTAGGAAATGCTTCGTGTAATACATTGAGGACCTCCAGGTATATGAATTATTCGTTTTTGTACGTACTGAATGCGTTTCGATTACGTTTTATTATGTTTTGCAACGTAAGTTGCTACTATAAGCTGGCAGGCAGGCGTATATCGCAATGCCACGCATTTTTTTTTAATTTTAAAACAAAGATAGCTGGGTCACATATATATACATATATAGCCGGTTGGCTACGTTTGCACAACTTTTTTACTGCGATTATTTCCGTTCCGCCTACATAGTGAATCCTACATTGTAGCCCTCAACACGTACCAGTGAATTGGTGGCCTATGCAGCTATAGCTCTATGTGATACGTTTTCACTACGTTTTACTGTGTGTATTACCGTCCCTCTACGTTTTACAAAATGTAGTAAGACCTATTCCTTAATACGTGAAGGTGTGACTGTGGCCTAAATACTTCACAAAGTCATGTTACAAGGAAAAGCAGATTTCAAAAAATTGACATTTTACACCAAATGATGCTAAAATTTAGTACAACTATCAGACTAAATGATACAGTAATGTGAAAACGAAGTGCAACTATAAAACTTAACTCGTGATGAAATTGAAGTGGGTGGAGATACAAATCAAGATAAAGATTTTTTGTTTGCTTCAAGCACTTGGAGCGACCACCATTGTCTGAATTACAAAATAAAGGTTGAAAATGACAATGAATAAAATAAAATAATAAATAAAATAATAATAATAATAATAATAATAAAAAAACAGAAACAATGCAGGAAAACAACAAAAGATTGTCAAACCGTATATTCACATATGAGAATCTCATGACTGAAAACTTACCTGTCTTAGACATGACTTGAATGTCAGACTTCTGAATCTCACCGTTAGCTTATATCCAGCATTGGCAAAGCTTACAGACTGAAACGGGATATACATGATAGTTTTATGTTAAATTAGCCTAGCAGTAGTTTGAATACTAACAACCCTTCCCAGCGTGCATACGACGTATGCGCAATGTCAAATCAACATTAATGCAACGTCTTGACGTTGCACCGACGATGATACTAGGTTGAACAAGCGTCACATGCTACTGGTATTTTCGTTTATTTTGTGTTTTCTTTGCTTCCAAAGGATCCAACTATACAGAACTTATTTATCTTCACCGCAGGTGGTGGTGTGCCGTGTGGCGGCCGTAAACTGACTCCCCGTATATCATCATAGTGCAGATTATATTTTCTGGTCCTTTGGAACTTTGAAAATAGAGTTCTGCTAAAGCCGGTGCTAGAGAGCGTGGCCAAGTGACCATTCTGTAGGAAAGTAACTGTCCTTTGGGCTTTCCGATATTGATATTTCCATGGGGTCTAGATATTTAATGTTTGTGTTTCTTTCCCTTTGGTGATTTTGTTGGGGGCTGTGGATCAATTGCATCGATTCCTGATCAATGCCTTCATTTCTATTTTGCATTGTACTGTGGTATTATTGTTTTCATTATGGATAACCGTTTTACCTTTTTTCTGGCGAAAGAAACTGTCCTTTTGGCTCTATACTTGCTGTTTTAATTAAAATGGTATTACTTTATTAGTTCGCCTTTCTTTGGACAGAAGAAATGTACAATATTATAAACAGACAGCATGATCAAAGGTATGTTTTAGCGACGACGTTGTGCGGTCTGGGTACCCACGCAGTCAGAATTCCATCTGTCATGTTAGCATTGAGAAGTTTAACTTCAACATATATGTTCAAGAAAGGGTTATCCTTTGGTAGCAAGGAATACACCACAGAACTGGAAAATATGGAGTTTATATGTTTTCTGGGACAGACTAGCTAGTTTCGGCCATTTAGGCCTCATCAGTGACCCTCAAATATTTTCAAAATTCCACAATGGAATCAATTATCCCAAACGACAAGAAAAATATAAACTACACTATGATTTAGGGCAGGAAGACTTTTTACGACCGGCTCACATTCCTAGACAACAGCTGTAGTGACGTCAAATATGTTCTAGAAAGTGTTATCCTTTGGAAGCAAGGAATACACCACAGACTTAAAAATATGGAGTGTACATATTTTCTGGGCTAGACTAGCTAGTTTCGGCCATTTAGGCCTCATCAATGACCCTCAAATATTTTCAAAATTCCACAATGGAATCAATGATCCCAAAGGACAAGAAAATTTAAACTACACAATGATTTAGGGCAGGGAGACATTTTACCCGCACCACACATTCCCAGACAACAGCTGTAGTGATCTCAAATATGTTCTAGTGGAAGCAAGGACTATACCACAGAACTTGAAAATATGGAGTGTACATGTTTTCTGGGCCAGACTAGCTAGTTTCTGCCAAATAGACATCATCAGTGACCCGCAAATAGTTTCAAAATTCCACAATGGAATAAATGATCCCAAAGAACAAGAAAATATAAATTACACTATGATGTAGGGCAGGGAGACTTTTTACGACCACCTCACAGTCCCAGACAACAGCTGTAGTGACGTCAAATATGTTCTAGAAAGGGTGTAACCTCCATTTTACACACAGCAAAGACTCCGATCAGTCTGCGTTGATACGCCGGCTGATCTGAAATGATGTGCACTAATGCCAGAAGACATATATTCATTAGACGCGGTCCGGTAATAGTATGACGGAAGCTATTGCCATACCCCGACGTCCATCGGCATCCGCATCTGGTTTAAGTTTACCTGTGTGCATTTGTTTGTATTATTGAATTTTTACAAAATTAACTTAACAGCAGGAAAAAACAATATTTAACAAATTCCGTCGTACGCCTTTTCCCTTGGATCTCGCCCTTCGGGACCTGGAGAAATATATTGAGCTGCATGATGCTTCCACGCAGAGCTGAAACCAACAGCATACAAGTACTGGTAAACCGCTTATAACTCCTAAAACAGAAGTGAGTGCAATGTTCAGGAATCGATACAATTAACCCACAGCTCCCATCAGAGACACCAAGGGGAAAGAAACACAACTTTGGAATAACTATACCTTAATGGAAACACCAATAGCGGAAAGCCAAAAGGATAATCACTTTCCCACAAAATAACCGATTGACAATCCAGAACAAAAATTTAAGCGATACACACTCTCAAAGACAAACCATAGCAAAAATAAACGGCGATAGAAGAACCGCCTTGGAACCGTCAGTGACACTAATTCCACTTGGAATTTTACGCGACCGTTAACATGCATATAAACCCTCTTGGTTTCTTTGTGGGGGCGGGGCAGGGATTGAGATGTCATTTCATATTGATGTCGGGTAAAATAAGGTCTACGAGGACTGTTCAAATATGAATGCAAGTAGAACGTTTTCTTATGCACTAGTGCGAAAATCACCTGGAAATTAAATATCACAGCGTAGAAAAACATTTTACCTATACATTGATACCAAACCTGTCAAAATCCGTCCACTTAAGCCATGTATATCGTTCGATAAACACTGTCTACCCTTGTATACTAATACAAAACATGGTTGGAAGAAGGTCAGAGTACGCCGTTGAAATACGGTCCTTTATTAAGAATCGTTTTATTCTTGGTATACGGTGCAAAGACATTTTTGATAAAATATGTTCGTTTTATGGGCATAATGAAATGTCTTTTCCGACAGTGTTTTGTTGGTGTAAGAAATTCAGCTGTTGGCTAGGCTCAACAGAAGATGCACCACATGATCGTCGGCCGAAAAGAGCAACATCTGCCAAGATGGTTGCTAAAGTGAAAGAAATAGTTGTTACCAATGCACGATACACCACTAGGCAAATAGCTAGTATGGTTGGCATCTCATTAGGAGCAGCTCATACAATTCTGAAACGGGATTTGAAAATGAGCTAGATGGATTTCCCATCTGTTGACAGATGAGCAGAAAAAGAACGCGTTCAGTGCGCCAAGAAGTTGCTTAAAAAGTTTCCAAATTACAATGCACGGTCTTTCGCTAATGTCGTCACAGGTGACGAGACATGGGTTCACTTTTTTGAGCCAAAACGAAAGAGTCAGAACAAAATATGGGCAACAAAGTATTGCAAAAGACCATGCATTGCAAAGCGGACCATGAGCGTCAAGAAGGTAATGTATGCCATATTCTTTTCAAATCAGGGTCCTGCTATTCAGGTTGCTGTGCCTAAAGACAAATCTGTAAATGCAAAGTTTTACAAGAATAAAGTTCTTCGAAAATTGAAGAAATATATCAAGGAACGAAGACCCGCAACTGGTTTGGCCAATGTCAGATTGCTACATGACAATGCGTCATCGCACAAGGCGTTCATTATGCAAGACTATCTGAAGCAGGAAAAGGTTGTTGAACTCCCTCACCCCCCGTATTCCCCTGACCTTGCCCCGTGTGACTTTTTTTTTGTTCCCGCGGCTGAAAAAATACCTTTCTGGTCGAAAATTTGTACAGGGCAAACACCTCGGTTCGGCAATATTCCAGTGCTTCATAGTATACCTCGAAAAGACTACCAAAATGCATTCAATTATTGGATCAGAAGACTGAAAGTTTGTAAATCTGTTAAAGGGGGATATTTTGAGGGGACAAAATAAATTTTTCATCGCAATCTATCACGGAATCATTTTTATGTGCTTAGTTGCATTCATATTTGAACAGTCCTCGTATTCTCAGACGGTAGTTCTCGTGTTATTCATTCATTGTTGCTTTGTTGTATTCCAACACAACAGTTGTGAGCTTTGAAATTGTATTGCTGCTTGTCCCGCTTGTTAAGGGGAATGGATACACCTTCATGGGAAGCAACTCATGTAGTTTTGACTCGAATGCCAATAGGGGTCAACTCTTGAAGGAATGAGCATTTTTGTCCCTGTTTTTCAGCGGAAAGGGCTTATCGAAAAGCAAACAGGAAGTTACGAAAGTTGGCTCTCTTTAAAAATGGCGGAAAAATCTGCCAGGTGTATACATTCCCTTTAAGTGCTTATTGTTGTGGTCGTTCCATGAGAGACTGCTTTTACGTCCTCCTGGTGCATAGGGTGGCTAACGTCTCGTGATTCTTGCTCCGGATGTTTCGTTTAACCTTGTTTTCCATCAGTGGCCCTCAAATATTTTCAATACTCCGCAATTGAATCGATGCTCCAAAAGGAAGATAATATAACCCACACTAAGATGAAAGGCAGCGAGATATTCGGCCACCACACATTCTCTTTTCAGGACTGTATATCATATCATATCATATCATATCATATAATTTTGTTTGTTCGATTTGAGGTTTAACGTCCCCGTCAACATTGTAAAGGTAATTTTGGAGACGTTGCTTCCAATTTTGTGGGACTTTTACCCGACATTGAGATGAAATGACATCTCAAGCTCTGCCGCATAATGAAACCAACATGGTTTATAAGCAAGGTCGGTCCTACTCTCACACCGCTTTGCCTGGGCAGGCTTAGATCCTCTAAGCGTTTACCGGTACTCGTGTGCGGGTCGGTTTCAGCTCTGCGTGAAAGCAGCATGCAGCTCGTCTATTTCTGCAAGCCCCGATGGGCGGGGGCCTTCATATCATATCATGTCATATCATATCATATCATTATGGAATCCGAATAGTCACATTTCTAAAGATAGAATGTTATGTACAAGTTTACTCACCACTGCTATTCTCGCTACTGTAGTTAAGACACCAAGTCCCAAGACGATGCCTATAAGTGTCCAAGTAGCTGATTCCTGGTCTTCTTTTGGTTTTGTAAACACCTGAAAAAGTTCTTAGGATTTCATTGAAATTCACTTTATAATATTACAACTATGATAACCAAAGCACTGGAAGCACTAGTGAGTTGATTGTCTTCAGTGTAGGCTTTAAAATCGGTTCCGAATAGGCACTAAGATTGCTCATTTAACCTTCCAATAGCCGAATTTTAAGCAAAAATGGCATACCCTGGCCAGACGCCGCGTTCTGCATCGGACATGGGCTTACATGTGTGGCGGCCGAAAAAAGTCTCCCCGCCCTACATCATAGTGTAGCTATATTTTCTTGTCCTTTGGGATCATTGATTCCATTGTAGAATTTCGAGGGTCACAGATTACAGACTGATAGTCTGAAAATCAATTATGATGATGAATACTTGCAACTGAAAATAAATTATGATGATGAATACTTGCAAGCAATTTCGAGTGATAAGATTTTGGGTGTTAATGTGGATAATAATGTAACATGGTCTGAACACATTAAACATATTTACAAAGAAAATGGCTTCAAACATATGGTTGCTTTCAAAATTCAAGGCCTTCTTATCACAAGATCATCGTTTTACAAGTCTTATATCAAGCCACATATTGATTTTTGCAATATTGTTTGGGGAAGTACTTCTGAAACAAATAAACTAAAAATTTTCAGACTGCAAAAGAGGGTCTGTCGTGTTATTCTTGATTATAATGTTAATGACTCCCGTGAAGCCATGAAATCTTTAAAGATCCAGTCACTTTATGACCGTCTTTTTCTAAGAAAAGCACAATTTATGTTTAAAGTATATCATGATATTACGCCAGTGTATATCAATGCACAATTCAAACAACGTGACAATTCAAATACAACAATTAACATAAGATCATCAACTTCAGGGAGTTTTGTCCCACCAAAGCCAAGGACAGAGTGCTTTAAGCAGAGTATGAGCTATTCCGGGTGTTTAATATGGTACAGCTTGCCTGATGAAGTTAAAAGTGCCCAGACTATTGAAATATTTCATAAAAGATGCCTAAATTGGCTAAATGGTGACTGACTGAATTTAAATGACTGTACTTGTCCTTTTAGTTCAGGAAATGATCACTCAGTCAGTGCAATAAAAGTATGCAAACACATGCATCATGTGAATATATATAAATTTCCTTATTCTTTCTTTTCTTCTTTTTTTAGCTTTGAATATTATCATTTATTTTCTTCTATGTTCTAACATTCTGTGGTTGCTTTCTGATCAATGCGTGGCACAGAAAGGGCTGACATTATATGTTAATGAAAATTGGGAATTTCTAGCTCTTTCGGGTTAGTAAGCAGTCATTAAAAACAATGTCTTATTTGACAGATATATGTTTTTCAATATGGTTGAGTAGGGTTTAGCATTGCGTGTTTTGATTTATTTTGGTATAATATTGCATATTTTGACGTATTTTAATATGACTATTTGATATAGCGTGTTCAAATATAGCAGATAACGCGGTTGTATTTGGGTGATTTGGGACATGCACTGTCGGCCTTATTTGCATATGGGTATTTTATACCCCTCATTTCTGTTTTCTTTTTCTTTTTTTTTTTTTTTGTTGTTGTTTTGTTTGTATATGTATATTTTGAGGGCCTCATGGAAGATTAGCCATAATGCTAAATGTGTAACCCTCGTTAAATAAAGCGATTACTTACTTACTTACTTACTTACTTACTTACTTACAGCTGGTGTCTGGGAATGTGTGGCGGCCGTAAAATGTCTCCCTGCCCTACATCATAGTGTAGTCCTTTGGGATCATTGATTCCATTCAGGAATTTTGAAAATATTTGAGGGTCACTGATGAGGCCTAATTGGCCGAAACTAGCTAGTCTGGCCCAGACAAATGTGCACTTTATGTTTACCAGTTGTGTGGGTTATTCCTTGCTTCCAAAGGATAACCCTTTTATAGAACATATTTACCATGTTTGCCTAATAGAAGTCGAATAAATGATATTCTGAGGCCTTTAGCTCTTATGGTTCTCGAGAAATATTGTCCCAAAGTAGAAGTAAAACAAAGATCAGGAATCGATACGATTGACTTACTCAACCCATCAAAGACACCAAAGGGAAAGAAACACAAACATGAAGCGACCAGACCATAATGGAAACCTAAACAAAGGAAAGCCATAAGGACAGTCACTTTCCCGCACAATGGCCAAACGGCCATCCAAAATTAAAAGACACAAGTGATACGCACAGTAAGTTACAAACAACAATATAAATAAACTGCAACAGAAGAACCGCCTTGGAACGGTCAGTGGAAAGAATTCCACTGGGGGGCTTAAATCGATTTTACATGGCCATAATCCTCGCCCTTACCTCTGTCGCGGTATACACTAATTTTGTTTAGTCCGCATGAAGGCATCATTAAAAAGGTTTTATTTGTGGAGAAAGATGCAAAGGAACAACAGTCAAATGAACAGGCAGAGAAAAAGAAGTGAGGCAATGATCAGGAACCGATACAATTAACCAACACCTCCCATCAGAGACACCGAAGAGAAAGAAACACAAACCCCTAATGGGCACATCAATAGCGGAACGCCAAAAGGACAGTTACTGTCCCACAAAATGGACAATTGGCTATCCAAAACAAGAAGATATGAGCGATACACATTCAAACACAAACAATAACAAAAATAAACCGCAACAAAAGAACCGCCTTCGAACGGTCAGTGAAAAGAATTTACTAGGGGGCCTAAAACGGTTTTTATTCGGCCGCTAGGCTCGCCCGTGATTCCGTCGCGATTTAGACAAATAATTTGTTCGGTCCGCCTGGTGGCTTCCAAACTCATCGTCAGCCTCGATAGCGCCGTGGTTAGCGCGTTCGACTCATGATCGAGAGGTTGTGCGTTCGAATCCGGCCACCGGTATCGAGGTGTGTCCTTGGGCAAGACACGTAATGACACTGCCCAACTCCACCCAGGTGTAAATGGGTAGCAGTGGTGTAAAAGCAACTGCCTCTCTCTCGCGCGCGCGTGAAAACACCCGGAATGAGTGTTCGAGAGCGATTCAATAAGCTTGAAGCTTTCATCGCAATCGAACTAAAATAAATTAGTATAAACAATAAAATAACTCATCAGTGCAACATCTCCGAGAACACAAAAAATCAAATAACCCAACAAGGTTGAGGTCTCGACAGCAACAAGCAACTGAAATATTGGAGCTAAAGAAAACAAACTGTTAGACTCCGATGTGCCAAACCAAAGACGGAGCATCGGGTGCCAACGAACATTACATTACGCGGGAACAGTTATAGAATCTGGGGCCTGACCCACCGGCGTGCAATTAAAGAGGAAAGCTAAGAGAAAACCGCGTTTGGGTTAACTACCATGCATGCAGTCTGCCGTTTAACATTTGTTGTACCCACTTGTTTTTTTTATCGAAGAAAGATTTTACGAAATTGGGTACTGAAATCATTGCAAGTATAATTTCTGATTTCATATACTAAGTCGCCATAGAATTCGAATTACGATAGAACTTGTTGCAAAAGAGATTTAAAATAGAAGTGGCGGCAATGATCAGGAATCGATACAATTAACCTACAACTCCCATCAGAGACACCAAAGGGAAAGAAATACAAACATGAAACAACAGACCCTAATGGAAACATCAATAGCAGAAAGCCAAAAGGACAGTTACTTTCCCACAAAATGGCCAATAGCCTATCCGAAATAAAATAATATAAGCGACACAAACACACAAAGACAAACCATAACAAAAATAAACCGCGACAGAAGAACCGCCCTGGAACGGTCAGCGGAAACGAATTCCACGTGGTGGGGGGGGGGGGGGGGGCTTAAATCGATTTTACGTGGCCACAATCCTCGCCCTGACTTCCGTCGCGATTAAGACAAATAATTTGTTCAGTCCGCATGAAGGCCTCCTAACTCATCAGTGCAACATCTCCGTGAACACAAAAATCAAACAACCAAAAGATCAAACAACGGTGAGGCCTCGACAGCAACAAACCATTGAAATATTAGAGCTAAAGAAAACAAACTGTTAGACTCCAATATGCCCAACCAGTGGCAGAGCATCAGGTACAAACCAACATTACATAAATTAGCCTTTACGCGGGAACATTCATACCGTCTGAGGCCTGACCCACTGGCGTGCAATTAAAGAGGGAAGCTAAAAGGGAACCGCGTTTGGGTTAACTACCATGCATGCAGTCTTCCTTTTAACATTTATGTTGTACCCATTTTTTTTTTTTTATCGAAGAATGATTTTATGAAATTGGGTACTGAAATCATTACAAGTATAATTTGTACTGATTTTCTATACTAAGTCGCCATAGAATTCGGATTACGATAGAACTTGTTGCAAAAGATATTTAAGTCCAACACTGAATTTAGAAATTAAAGAATGACGTCTATAAAATTTAGAAAAGTCTTTGCGCAGTTTATGATACTGATAACCCTGATTAGTTAACAATTTATTGCGAGTGAGGAAGTCAGTTACATGACTAGAAACTCTGGCAAATGGAATTAATTGCGAAAAAATAAACGCCATATGATGTCGCACGGGGAACATTACCATCCAGGAAAGGAAAATTTACAATCGCAAAATCAAATCATCGCGTTTATCATCAATTTTACAGGAAACAAACCCATCTACAATAGACAGATGCAAATCATAAACGGGGCCTCGGTATCCGAAGAATTTTCCTCATTTATCTGAAGATCTTGAGGGTTAATTCGACTGACCAAAACCATCGAAATAGATATTATCACTATTTAATAAACCATCCAAATATCTAGAGGCTAAGCTGAATAAGGGCTTCAATGATTTCAGATTGATTTTCAACGAAAAAGGACATCATGCAGTCTCTTTCATAATGAAAAAAGAACAGATCAGCCATTCGTACACATTGGAATACCCACAATTTGTAGTACCAAATCTTATGTAATTATTTTCAAGTAGACAGGTGAGAACTTCACGCACTTTCTGATATGACCATACAGTACAATTTTTATGCTCTTCAGAAGTAAAAAAACATTTCTTTCATAACATGCAATATAGAGGAAATCGTCCCTATGAAATGCCCATTCAGTTAAATCGTTAAGTTCACATTTTATAAGATTATGAGGAAATGTAGTGTAAAGGGCGGAAAAAACATAAGTTGATAGACTTGAATAGTGTCAATAGCGCTGTTTATTAACTCAGCTTATAAAACTTCGAAGTTGAAAGTAACTGTCCTTTTGGCTTTCCGCTATTGATGTTTCCATTAGGGTATGTTGTTTCATGTTTGTGTTTCTTTCCCTTTGGTGTCTCGGATGGGAGCTGTGGGTTAATTGTATCGATTCCTGATCTTTGACATCACTTCTATTTTAACTTCCTAGGTCGACCCGAAATGGGCGTTGGATCTAGAAATTTTTCACAGTAGAGTGGTGGATTCCTAGTTCTTTTATGTTCCGCGAATGGTAGTCCCAGTTTCTGAATCGCCACCCTTCTCTTCTATTTTTCGAATGATTATTTCTCGGAAGTCCGAACATGGTGCTGTTTATTCACATCTCTAGAGTCATTTTATTATGACGGTAAAATTTAGCGGACGATTAAGCAAAATATAGAAATGGACTATAGATAGTCATCAGTGACGCGCTTGCACAAAACTACCTCTGATTGGCCATTACGCTTGAACAGTATGACGCAGTAATACACGAACTGTGATAACGCGAGCCTTTTAGTTTTACAGGTGTCCGGCTGTTTTGCTAAATCTTTTTGCAAGCGATAATATGATATACCAAACATTATAGAGTTTACTTAAAACAAACATTATCTGTTACAGACAACTTAACATATAATCAGATGATATAGATCCAAGTATGTTTCTTTCTTTCTTTTTTGGGAGGTTGGGGGACGGGGGTAGGGGTAGGTTTACGGCCAAATTAAAATTATTTCACTTATTTCGAGCCGATCATTAAATCAGAGTACTCGGAGAAACACTACCTGAAAGGAGTGATTTTAAATGGAAACCAAAGCAGATTATTAGGTGTCTTTGTTCACGTTGAAATCAACACCCAGTGGCGCCAAAGTAAAAATAACATTAACTCTGACGGACCGGACGTCAATAACTCAACGTTGGCATTTCCCAACGAGAGGTACTATTTTTTGTTTCGCGAAGTTCGAATTATTCCTTTCCCAAAAAATCTGAATTTTTAAAACAAAACGATTCAAAATTTTTGGGGGGAGGTGGGGGGGGGGGAAGGTGGTATTGGTTTTACGGCCAAATTAAAATTATTTCACATATTTCGAGCCGATCGTTTAAACCGAGTACTCGGAGAAACACTACCTGAAAGGAGTGATTTTAAATGGAAACCAAAGCAGATTATTAGGTGTCTTTGTTCACGTTGAAATCAACACCAAGTGGCGCCAAAGTAAAAATAACATTAACTCTGACGGACGTGACGTCAATAACCCAACGTTGGCATTTCCAAACGAGAAGTACTATTTTTGTTTCGCAAAGTTCGAATTATTCCTTTCACAAAAAAATCTGAATTTTTAAAACAAAACGATTCAAAATTAAACCATACATATTACAGGTAGATCATATTTGATAGCGTAACATGCGCTTTATCTGTAACTCTCAGTCTGTGATTTTTATGATTTTAGTTCTTTCCGAATCCACGCTGAACAAATGAATTTTCTTCTAAAAATGAAATATTGCTATACATAATACAGGAAAAGTATAAGTATAAATAGGTTATTGACTTAAAATTGAGAATTGTTCGGCATCAGCTCTTATTGCGAAGGACGCACGACCTTGAGCGATCGTCTCCAACATATGAACGAGTACCAAAATTTCGCAGTATTATATCTGTGATTCCATGCTACCAGAACGCATTTTGTGGTAACTGACTTCAACTACTATATTCATCCGCTCAAAGAAGAGCGATATATAGGAGTTTGTTTTGTAATACGAGTATATAGGTATTTTCTTGCTAATTGTGTTGTATGCGGCCTAGAACATGTAAAATGAAATTTGAATTATTTAAGTGATGTCGCAATTATTGCAAACAAAAAAAAACTGAGTCAAGTATACACCATGTACATAATTTTATGTGCTTGTAATATATGCATAAATATCTTAATAAAATATCGAATATCAGTACGCCATTATTCTACGCTTCTTATTATCCACTCAATGTATATATGCACTCTACATATACATGTAGATCAGGTCATGTATTTGCTAACGAAGGGATTGAATACCTAACAGTTGGGGGTCCAAATGATTGCCAAGTGCTTCAAAATGCTCTTGAAAGCGTATCTGTGTGGGAAGCCGTATATGAGACACGGAGTTCGACCCATCCAAGTGACAATGTGTAGCAAAAACAATAATCATACGTCGGTATGAAAATAAAATTGGCCTTTTCCAGTCGGATGTCAGATGTCAGATGTGAAAGCATTTGTCATTTTCAGTGCTATTCCGGGCGTTGCTATTCCCAAAACTTGAATGTCCGAATGATGGCCGAGTGCTTCAAAATCCTTTTGACAGTGCGTCTATGTGGGAAACCATATATGGGACATGATGTTCAGCCCCTCCAAGTGACTATGTGTAGACAATACAACTTTTCGGATAATAAAATAGAAGTGACGGCAACGATATTAACCCACAGCTCCCATCAGAGACACCAAGGAAAGAAACACAAACATGAAACAACTAGACCCTAATGGAAACATCACTAACGGAAAGCCAAAGGACTGTTACTTTCCTACAAAATGGCCAATTTGCTATCCAAAGCAAAATACTATAAGCGATACATACACTCAAAGACAAGCCATGACAAAAATAAACCACGTCAGAAGAACCGCCTTGTAACGGTCAGTGAAACGAATTCCACCGGAGTGAGGCGGGGAGCTTAAATCGGTTTTAGGTGGCCACAATCCTCGCCCTTACTTCCGTCGCGATTTAGACAAATACTTTGTTCAGTCCTGACTCAACAGTGCAACATCTCGGTGAACACCAAAATCAATCAACCACAGAGATGAAACAACGGTGGGGTCTCGACAGCAACAAACCACTGAAGTGCTAGAGCAATGGAAAACCAACAGTTAGACTCCGATGGGCCCAACCAGAAACAGTGCATTAGGGCTTTTCTCAGTCACTTGTGAGTATCTGTCATATTCAGGGCTATTCAGGCCTTTGGTTATGATATAGCTATGTTCGATGTAACTCTGTCTGGCATAGAAATCTTAAACATGAAATCAGATTATAAAGCTTCAAGTGTTTTAAATGGAAAATAATGCAGGCCATTCTGTACCATCCAATACTTGAAATCAACATCCAAAAGCACCAACGTGATAATGATGTTAAAGTTGACGAATGCGTCATTAGTATAGAAACACTTTCGTTTTCAAATGAAAGAAGCCAATTTTACGGATTTTTCTTTTTATTCCAAAATAATCAGGATTTCCTGAACGAAATAATTAACAACAAGCAAATTCCATAGGGAATTTAGGTATCCGCATTGTTTTTTACTGTGCTGTTAAAATGAGTAAGTTAACCAGACGGCCATTGGTATCACTTATCTGAAACTTGCAAACAAGAGGTCCATGATGGACCATAATTAAAACACCTCTTAAGATTAAGAAGATTGGTTATTGGTTATAAACTTTAGGAGGGGTGGCGCACACAAGGTAACTACAACATATACTCTTTCCTTGTAGTTATGCATGAAAAAGGTCTAAGTTACCAATGTGAAAAAGTGAACAACAAAATATAATTCAAGAATATATATGAAGCATATGCATATCTTCAGACCACGAGTTAAACACATGTAAAGATTTTGAACTGTAAGAGGAGTTCCGCTCTCAAGGTACCTACTACGAATTCGAAAAAAATGTCTAAGGAAAAAATGTGAAAAAAAAAATTCTAGATTCTGAAAAAAGCACATGCACATCTTTAGATCTTGATACAGACACCTGTTAAATTTCAAACCGATCGGTTTAAAACTGTAGGTAGAGTTGCGCTCATAATATTACTACAAATTGGGAACCATGCAAAAAGTCTGAGTTAAAAATGTAAAACATTACGATAACACATCCGTGCGAAATAGTGCATTATTTCATATCTCCAAAATGGTGAAATTTCTTATGAAAAAGTATTAAATTTTCTTATTTTTACACCAAACTTGGGTTGTGGGTGCTCGTTAGAATCGCCTCATTGAGGCGGTTCTAACGAGTGCCCACAACCTAAGTCTTGGAGCAGAAATAAGAAAAACAATGTATATCCCCGTAAACTCAGTTTTCTCTATATAAAGTGGGGTTTAGGGGGTCTTCATTTCACGGACTTGTTCCCGTGATGCAAGTGAAAACCATTAAAATATGGATTGTGAAAAAAACACATGTACATCTTTAGACCACGATAAAAACACATGTACAATTTCAGAAGGATAGGTTTAACACTGTAGGAGTGAGTGAGTGAGTTTTAGTTTTATGTCCCACCAACAGCTAAGGTCATACGGAGACGGGACCTCGGTTGAAAGACTCATCCGAAAGTCTGGAGAAGCCCGGAATCGATCCTGCGATCCCTGGTTTACCAGGCAAGTAGTGTAACCACTGCACCACGGAGGCTTCTAACAACACTGTAGGAGTTGCGCTCAAAAGGTACCTACTTCAAACTCGGAACCATGCAAAAATGTCTAAGTTTAAAACTTTGTAAAAAGTGAAAAAAATGAGAAGTCTGAAAAAACACACTTGCACATCTTCAGACTACAAATAAAAAACTGTAAAATTTCTAAAGGATCGGTGTAAAACTATAGGAGGAGTTGCGCGCACAAGGTACCTACTTCGACCAAGCACCACGCACCAAGGAAAGCCTAAATACTATGCCCCCAAAGACGGGGAACAAAGACCTATATAGATTTCAGGTAGATCATGCCTGGTCATAGTCTGAAAGTGTTATAATTTTCGTTCTTTCCTTCAATACTCACGACAAATGGCTGAATAAGTTTCTTTTAAAAAGTAAATATTGCTGTACGTGAAATCAGATTAAAAAGCTTCAAGTGATATTAAATGTATAATAATGCAGGCCATAAACTAATTGCTTAAACTTTGAAAACCACAAAATTTATCGCCAAAGTGAAACTGCTGTTAACTTTGGCTCATGTGACGACAGAAAAAAACATTGACGTTTTATAATTCAAGGTTTGTTTTTTGGAGTTTAACGGCCCAGTCAACACTATTTTAGGTCATTTTTGAGCCGGTCAGTTTACCTAGCCACACTTTTCCTGGAAGGCTTAAACGTAAGCGGTTAACCAGTACAGTGCACATTCTTTCGCCAGAAACTGACAAATGCCCTTCTTGAATCAGCGGAAGGGAGAGAATGACCGTAGAAAAGATTTCATGATCACTCTCCACGAAAGAATGTTGCCGACCCGGGCGGGAATCGAACCTGCTTTAACTCAAGGTGAAATTTTCCGGACATTTCGTTTTATTCCTTTTAAAATAATTCAACTTTTCTAATAGAAATAATTTAAATAAACTATACAGATTTCTTGTAGATCATATTTAATAGCATAACGTGCGCTTGATGCACTTCGTCAAAGTCTGTAATTTTCGTTTTGTCTGTGAATACTCACGACAAATGGCCTAGGATTTTTCTCGTCTAAATGTACACGTTTGAAAGATATATGACGGTGAACGGGAATGCTTAACATCGTAGGATATGGGCTTGTCTGCTGCAATATACATGTTCTTGACTATGGGCAATGTGAAAAGGTATTGACCGCCTACTCCCATACACAGTAAACAGGGCATTGTCTGGGTATGTAATAAGCCAAGATACTTACTTCTAAAAAATTACTCATTACAATAGAAGAAGCGGGCCGCAAAGAACCTGAGACTACACTAAATAGGCATCCGATGGTAATTGATAACCACTCTGGGGAATTAAGGCGTAGAATTCTCTTCATGGAAAACTTGGATAGAATCGCCTCAATGTCTTCCTCCTCTTTCAGCTGCAAATTCTGAAATATGTATATGAAATTTAACCACTTTAAAGCGCAAAACAGAATTTCAGAGCACATGACCTTGTTAGTTTCTCTATTACTTTACACCCCTAAGACGCCAATAAAAATTAGGATGCCGATGGCATCGTCAGTTTCTTCGATTATTGTTTGAGAAAATCGCATTTGACAAGTTCTAGCCTATGATTAACATAAAATACTAAAGCTTATATTCTCTGAGGCTTGCACTGGCCTAAATCATTTGCTACTGTCGTGATTAGTGTCTTATGTGTCAAAAACAATCAAATATAAATCTTTAAAGGCTTACACCTGGTCGGGCTCATCGGAATCTAACTGTTGGTGTTCTTTTGCTCCAGCAGTTCAGTGGTTTCTTGCTGTCGAGTCATCACGGTTATTTCATCTCAGTGGTTGTTTGATGAGTTGGGGGGCCTTCATGCGGACTGAACAAATTATAAGTCTAAATCGCGACGGAAGTATTGGCGAGGATTGCAGTTTCGTAAAATCGATTTAAGCCCCTCTCCCTCCCCAAGTGGAATTCATTTTTGGTAAAGTAATTGTCCTTTTTGCTTTCCTCTATTGATATTTCCGTTAGGGGCTGGTTATTTCATGTCTGTGTTTATTTCCCTTTGGTGTCACTGATGGGAGCTGTGGGTCAGTTCTATCGATTTCTGATCATTTCATTCACTTCTGTTACGTTAAGTAATGTGGATAGTATAAACATGAAAATTAAAAAGAAAAACGATCAGGAACTGATATAATCAGATCCCAAATTCTTCCCACAATATCACCAGAGAAGAAGTTGAAACATGGAGTGATGAGAGTAAACAAAACGGACCACAGGAAAACCTAGACAGCAGCTCTTTCCCAAACAGTTGGTGACTCAGAATATCCAAACTTAACTAAAAAGGAACAATATACATAATGGGGGAAAGAATCAGAATCACTTCCATGACAAACATTAATGAAACTGGAAGGACAAACGTAAATAAAAACAAGAACACCACATGTGGGTGCCAACGATCGGCTGCAGCCCCTTTTCATAATGAACAACTAGTTCGAGTTTCAATTAAATATGTTCAGTAATGACAGAGATATCACAAAATGTCCAAGTTTTGCACGACGTCGACGCAAACAAAATGTCCAAGTTTTTGCACGACGTCGACGCAGACAAAATGTCCAAGTTTTTGCACGACGACGACGCCAGAGCTATGACAATACCTTGTCGTTTTCTTCGAAAACAGCCGAGCTAATGAACAAACAAAAAGGGGGAAACAATCAGAATCATCCACGTAAAAACATATATAATTAGTGAAAAAATCAGAACCACCAACACAAAACATGAAGGAACCACAGCGAACGCTACGGCTTGGAACAGTCACTAAAATTACTGGTGGGTGTAAGTTAACTTTACGGGATACCCACCCTCTCCCTCACTTTCACTGTGGTTCAAACAAGTATTTGTTTGATCCGCGTGACGGGTTTTCTAACTCATCAGTGAATCAACTCGATAAAAAAAGAAATCGCAACTAAAGCCAAGTTGACACAAGGATGCGGAATCGACAGTTTAACGCGCTGAGCCATCCGGTGCTGAAAACAACGCCATAGGCACACTCGAGCAAGAAATCCAACAAATGAACCATTTTGACCAATTAACAGATATACAAGTTCCGGCTCCGACCAATTAATAAATAGCTTTAAGACAAAGCCATCATGGAACCTGAAGACCGATCCACTGGCGTGCAATTAAAGAGGGAAGCATAATGTCTGACCGTTATTGGGTCATACACAATTGAAAAGCATTTATATTATATAAATGAGTCTTTCAATGTATAACAACCGAATGTACATACAACAATACATCTTTAAATTGTTTGCTTGTATATCATAGCTACCGAAAGTTGGAAGCTGTTGGTGCGCCCATCAATATACCTGCGCAAATATACAAAAGGCTCAACACGATTAGACGCGGAACTATGATCAATACTGCATCAATAGTATGCGAGCGCGGACATTGTTCAAGAAGGTTACACGTGTTAACAAACTTGAAAGGAGAAACGATCAGGAACTAATACAAGCAGATCACAAATCCGCCCCACCCACAATACTACTAGGGAAAGAAGTCGAAACATGGAATGAGTAAGCAAAACAGACCGCTGATAAACCGAGTCAGCAGCTCTGTCCCAAACAGGTGGTAACTCAGAAAATCCAAACGTAACCAAAGTGGAAAAACATACATAATGGGGGGGGGATAGAATAAACAACATGACAAACATTAAACAGGAAGGACAAGCGTAAATAATAATGAACAACTAAAATGGGGAAGATCTCCATTACGAAATCCGCCAAAACAAATGCGTTGTTAATGTTCATCTCTGTGGTTGTTTGATTTTTGTGTTAATGGGGATGTTGCACTGATGAGTTAGGAAGCCTTCATGTGGACTGAACGAATTATTTGTCTAAACCGCGACGGAAATAAGGGCGAGGATTGTGGCCACGTAAAATCGATTTACACCCCCTTCCCACAGTGGAATTCGTTTCACTGACCATTCCAAGGCGGTTCTTCTGTCTTGGTTTATTTTTTATGGTTTGTCTTTGAGTGTGTGTGCTTATATAATTTTGTTTTGGATAGCAAATTAGCCATTTTGTGGGAAAGTAACTGTCCTTTTGGCTTTCCGCTATTGATGTTCCCATTACGGTCTAGTTGTTTCATGTTCGTGCTTCTTACCCTTTGGTGTCTCTGATGGGAGCTGCGGGTTAATTGTATCGAATTTTTTTATCAAATCTTGTCAGCAAAACATCTAAGAACTGTTGAAATTAGAGACATGAAAGTTATTAACTGATTAAATTTTTAATATATCCTGAAAAATACTTTATGTGATAATGCCCTTTGTAACATTGGGTATTTGTATATTGCATGCTTGTTTATGCACAGCAAAACGTTTTGAACAATTCATGCTAGGGTTGAAGTTCCATATATGGATTCCTCATGAAAAATGGCTGACACATATTTTTTTTCTCATCAGAATTATCCCTCTATCCTTATTAATGGTCCTTTAAAAATAGATAAAACCTTGTCAGCACAATATCTAATCAAAGCGCCAAATGCACTGAAATGACATATTCTATGAGAAAATCATGACACTCTTAATACTTACAGACAGCCTTTCTAAAAAGATATCAAAATTAAGAAAAGCAGTTCTACAAACTCAATTATGAAATGTTTGCAGATACCTATTCACCGGTGGTATAATCAAGTGCCATTCGATGTTTCAAATTCTTAAAAGAAACTGTTTACGTTTTCAAAATCAAACATTAGTAACCTGCCAAAATAGGAAGTTCACAAAAGAAATGATAACGTAAGAAATATGTCTTACGTTATGTGTAATTTCGAAGATTGTGCATTTATTTTTACACTGGATGAAAACCGCAGTTTGCGTAATTTTCAGTCTCAGAGAAGCTTTGGTTAGGTTTTAGTGATATATACTGAACAGCGAAACAATGCGAAAAACCATTTCATTTTAATATATTTTGAAAAAAAAGCGTATCGTATTCGTTTTTTATGAATAGAATAATTTTTTTTATTTTCTGCAAAATCTGGACAAAATTTTTATCGTCATCAAAACAACGGAAGTAGTGAAATTCAAGATTTAGCAATGCTACTGTCGAAATCCATAAACAACAGTTTTGTCTGGTCGGTTGTGGATACATCTCCAAACACGCGCTAAGGGAGATAGGAGGAGAAAGGCTGGCTCGTCCAGTTCATGGTTTCTATTGGCTTGAAGAAATGTTTTTGTATAGAACATATTTGAGTAGGAACAGAACTGTAGGCCCGCGTGCTCTCCTGGTGACAAAAGATACCCCGGATTCTGAGCTTAAAAATAAAAATATGCAACCACGTGAGGCCGAAACACTTGATTGATGTAACGTCGCGCTGTTAAGTCCAAGTCCCAGCCATGGTCTTGAAAGTTCTTAATGACATTAAGCTGTGTTTGCTAAGCATATGCGATACCTCCCCATACAATTATGTTTGTTCCATCCCATCTGTCACGCTCTACTAAGCATGCGTAGCGTCGGCATACCTTACACTTGTACGTCGAAACACCCGGAAACTTTCATCGGCTTGATTCAAGCAGAAGTGTGAGTCGTCGGTGAAACGCATATCATGTCAGTCGCTTAGACGCCAATTTACGTCGTTCATGCACCAGACGCCACGGCTGAATGATTTAACATTCTTTGCTTAAGGTAATGGCGCCCGATGTTTCTGAATTAAGCGTGTCGCAATGATACAATTGTTTGATTGTCTTTGAAAACAGTTAAATAGTTTGTCGTTGGGTTCCTGATCATTGCCTTCACGTCTATTTTTCATTTCATTCGTTACATTCCGGTATTTCTATTCGTCGGAAAATTATTACTGTTATGTTTACATTTACTCCAGACGCATTTAAGAAAAGGTCACGACTGGTTGAATGTTATTTTCTACTGACACTGTCATCATTGTAATTAGTCAAAATTATTAAACCGAACGTTTTCTTAAGTCTATCACACGCTCTCATGCCTACAAAATAAACATATATACAACTTCCTTTCCATAATAACGTAGATCTCTTTTTTTGTCTATTTCGAAACAAAGTAAGACAGCTGGGTGGCATTTTTCGCACAAGGTTAACTACAATATCAGAGAATATTAGGTATATGATTTACTTATAGTGGCCTAGTGGGTTTTCACCGCCGGGGTTCAAGCCTGGCTTGGGTCACATGCGAGTCGTCAAGTTCTGCAATTAAGCCGTAACTATACCAAATTTAGTGACACAGAGGCCTTTCTGATATTTAATCTTTATCAGTGTGTCTCAACCCCAAAGTTTTGAAACCGAAACGGATGATAGACTAGACCTGACAAACACAGCACATCCCCCTCCGAGCACACACCGAGCGACGTAGCCTATGAGGCAGGTCAGCTGGAGGCATCAGGCAAGAGAGCCTACCCGCCGACTTATAGGCGTCCCCCACCGAGCCAACATCAGCAAACATGACCCACACTCCACGGAAGTCCCGGACATCAGGAAGGAGATGTCCAAAGTAGCGAGACTTGCAAAATTTAAAATATAACAAAAAGTGTAAACCAACTCCGCTAGGATACATGTCTCGCCTGACAAGTCAGTCTTAGTTTTAGAACAATTAGAATTTTATGCTGGAAAAATTAAAGATATAAATATAGTTATTTAAATAAGTATTTGAGCACTGACGTCAACACCGTAACGGAAGGTCTGGTGTTTTATTCTGGGTACTCCGATTTCGTCCATCTCTGATGAACGATCGGCTCGATATTAGTAAAATAATCTTGAAAGGGTCGTAAAACCAACCCCAGCCTCCGCTAAAACTGTACCTGTCTTATGGATGTTTCGTTTCGTTAGTGAAAGTCTTAGTCATGGTGTTGGTTTGTAGTCTTGTGCAAAAACCTGAGGTGAACAGTAGTTTAGGTCGAAGTACCAAAGCGTTAATCCAAAATCGTCCGTAGACAAACTGGCAAATATCAATGTACGAATCTTCAGCTGTTATACACTATCATTTTACTTGAACATTAACCCATAATTGACAATGGAATATTCCACCTAATTAGTTTAGAGGGGTACATTTTCTCTTATACGGGGTCATTTCTGTTTTGTGTGTCGTAAGTTTTACAAACATCTCCGTCATTTAAGCAAACAGTGTAGACCCAGATAAAACGCCGCTTTATACGGCTTCTGATCTGTGTCTACACTGTTTACCAATGTCCCCAAAAAGACCACAAAGTATACATGGGTTAATAAACATACACATGACCAGACAACACAAGCCGTAGACTCACCCCTTGTTGTAAAAGCTTATACTTGTCGAAGAGGCGTTAAAATAATGGCGATGTGAAACCTATTCTATGGCATGCGCTACAAATGAAGGAAAACACTTTTTGATAACTTTATTGCTGGCTAGCTACTGCATGGTTGAGGTTTTTTCTCGTGCCAGGTCTTTAGTACTTGAGTAGAGTAGGTTGTGTAAACGTAGATTTATCTTACCCTTTCAACCCTTTAGCCCGGTGCAGATACATAAGCAAACAGTGTAGATCCTGATAAGATGGCTCATCTTATCTTGGTCTACAAGGCTTGTCAGTTGGCTAGACATCCAGTTTATCTTCTTTGTTTGTTTTTAGTTTTAACGTCCCGGTTAACACTATATAGGTCATTTTGGACACATTGCTTCCTTTATCCGACATTGAGATGAAATGACAGACCAAGCCCTGTCGTCCAATTAAACCAATAGGGTTTATATGCATGGTTTATGTGAACTCCAGGGCTTGCCTAGAACCTCTATGTGGTTTACCAGTATTCATGTGCGGTTGGTTTCCGCTCTCCGTGGTACCATCGTGCAGCCAAGTCTATTTATTCTATCCCCGATGGGCGGGGTCGTCAATTTACATGTAGTAGAATGGACGTGTATAAATTCAGGGGTAGGAGAGTGCACTTGAGAAATTTGTGGGTGAAAAGATAAAATCAAGCTTAATCTGATCATTTGGACTATAGCAGAGGTAATGTCATATTATTATTATTATTATATTTCGTCACAGAAAACATGACTTCACATTTCTAACGACTCACCTGCTAACACGAAATACAGAAACTAATTTCTGAAAGATAAGATACAATTGTAAAGTCGTCTGCTTCAAACGGCTTGTTTAGGTTTGTTTACTGTGCCTAAAACTGAATGAAAACCGGACTACATTTTGTGCGGACTCATATTTCTATCGCGGTCAAAGCCGGAAGAAAGTCGGAACTACTTTAAAACCTTTAGAAATGACAAATTGAATCTGTCATTAAAACTATTGAAGCTAGAGCCTTAAAATAATAGAAGTAGAGGCAATGATCAGGAATCGATACAATTAATCCACAGCTCCCATCAGAGACACCAAAGGGAAAGGAACACACACATGAAGCAACAGACCCCAAGGAAAACACCAACAGCGGAAAGCCAAACGGACAGTTACTTTCCCACAAAATGGCCAAAAGGTTATCCAAAATAAAATAATATAAACGACACAAACACCCAAAGACAAACCATAACAAAAATAAACCGCGACAGAAGACCCGCCTTGGAACAGTCAGCGGAAACGAATTCCACTTCGTGGGTGGGGGGGGGGGCTTAACTCGATTTTACGTGGCCACAATCCTCGCCCTTACTTCCGTTGCGGTAATCATTTGTTCAGTCCACATGAAAAGTAGAAGTAAAACAAAGATCAGGAGTCGATACATTTAACTTACTCCACCCATCAAAGACACCAAAGGGAAAGAAACACACAAATGAAGCGACCAGACCATAATGGAAACCTAAACAAAGGAAGGCCGTAAGGACCGTCACTTTCCTATAAAATGGCCATATGGCCATCCAAAATAAAAAGACACAAGTGATACACACAGTAAGTAACAAACAACAACATAAATAAACCGCCACAGAAGAACCGCCCTTCCACTGGGGGGGGGGGGGGGGGGCTTAAATCGATTTTACGTGGCCACAATCCTCGCCTTTACTTCTGTCGCGATTTAGACAAATAATTTGTTCAGTCCACATGAAGGCCTCCTAACTCATCAGTGCAACATCTCCGTGAGCACAAATAATCAAAGAACCACAGAGGTGAGACAACGGTGAGGACTCGACAGCAAGAAACCACTGAAATGCACAGCAAACTTGGTGGCTGAATGACAAATATGTTTATCTTCTATAGCTCTCTCTTCAGCTAAAGGCTGAAGTTTATAGGCATTAGTACACCCAAGCTCCTGCTTAAGCGTGTTAACATAGTGGAGACGTCACACGACGACGACCTCCTAACTCATCAGAGCAACATCTCCGTGAACACAAACATCAAACAACCACAGAGATGAAACAACCGTGAGGACTCAACAGCAAGAAACAACAGAAATACTGGAGCAAAAGAAAACCAACAATTAGACTCCGATGGGCCCGACCAGAGACATATCATCAGGTTGACTAATAGATTTAGAAAGCCAAAAGGTCAGTTACTTTCCCACAAAACGGCCAATTGGCTATCCAAAACAAAATAATATAAGCGATACAAACACTCAAAAACAGACCATAACAAAACAAGAGGCCCAAGAGGGCCTGTCGCTCCACCGGCTAACTTCAGACAATTGTCATATTTATTACATTAACCAATTGTATACTAGTGGACTCTTCTATTGCTATATGTTGGACCAGTCCATTTGTCATATAAGGGGTGTCAGGTCTATTTTTTTCTATTTTTGATGGAAAATTCTGTTAGCAAATAGTGCAGGCCCTGATCAGACATGGTGTTCTGTGGGGTCTGATCTGGGCCAGCACTGTTTGCCAAGGTACCCATTTAGGGTTTTCCCGCATGCAATGGGTAAAAAATAAACAAGTGATCCACCCAAGGAATGTCCATTCTATATTTTTTGGACCCCAGAGCCATGGTTGGCAGGATTTATGTGAGTGACCATTTGGCATTGCTCCGTTCTAAATATCTAAAGCTCTGGGCCTTATGGTATCAGAGAAGACTTTTTTTAAGTTTTTCCTATTATAAGTCTATGGGAACTAATATGCCTCTGGGCGTGACCAATTTTTTACCCCAGGGGCATTGTTGGCAGGATTTATTTGAGTGACCACTTGACGCTGCTGCATACTTACTATCTAAGCTCTGGGCACTGATGGTTTCAGAGAAGATTTTTGTCAGTTTTTCCCAGTATAAGTCTATGGGAGCTTATGGGCCTCAGGGTGTGGCCAATTTGGACCCCAGGGGCATAGTTGGCAGGATTTATGCAGTTGAATACTTCAAGTTGCTACATACAAAGCTCTTGGCCTTATGGTTTCAGAGGAGAAAAGTTTCAAGATTTTGTCATTATTAGTCTATGGGAGCTACTAAGCACCGGGGCGGTGCCAATTTGGACTCAAGAGTTATAGTTCGCAGGACTTAGTAGGTGACCACATAACTTTGCTACATACTACATGTAAATGTCTTAGCTTTAGGCTTTATGGTTTCAGAGAAGAAGTTTTTCCGTTTATTGGTCTATGGAAGCTAATGAGCCAAAGGTGGTGGCCATGGCGGCCATGTTTTTTGTCTCATCAAAATTTCTTCAATGAATCTGACAATGGTAGACACAAGGAACATTCATGAAAATTAAGAACGAAATCCATTTAGCGGTTTTGGAGGAGAAGATTAAAAAAAAAGATCCCTTTATGAGTCTATGGAAGCTAATAAGCCAATGGGCGTGTCCATGGCGGCCATGTTTTTTGTCTGATCAAAATTGCTTCAAGGAATCTGACAGAGGTCCACCCAAGGAACATTCATGCAAAGTAAGAATGAAATCCATTAAGTTGAGCGGTTTTGGAGGAGAAGGTTTTTAAAACTTTTCCCCATATAAGTCTTTGAAAGCTAATGAGCCAAGGGGCATGGCCATGGCAGTCATGTGGGGCATGGCCATGGTGGCCATGTTTTTTGTCTGATCCGAATTTCTTCAAGGAATCTGACAGAGGTCCACCCAAGGAACATTCATGCAAAATTAGAATAAAATCCATTGAGCGGTTTTGGAGGAGAAGATTTTTAAATTTTTTTTTTTTGGTTTGGATGCCATTTTGTTCTGCATGTAACAAAATTCTCTGAAGGAATTCAGAAGAGGACTATGTGAGAAACATTCCTGTGAAGTTTGGTTACAATCGACCAAGTAGTTAAGGCGGAAATGTTTAAAGAAAAAAGTTAACGCACGGATGCACAACCGCACAGACGCACAACAGACACAGGGCCATAACATATAACATAAGACCCGCCGGTCTTTGGCCAGTGGAGCTAAAAAATGAACAGATTTATGTTTTTATTTCTTTATTTATTTATTTTTTCCTTTCCTCCGTCGGATTCGGTATGCCTCCCTTTTCAACTAAGCCATTTTAACCCTCACAGATCTGGAGAACTGTTGACACTGCAGTATAATTAGGTCTAATAAATCAATCTCCCTCAGTATTTTGAATTTATTTTGAAACATCAAGTCGTATAGATAGAGTTTGTGTTGAAAACATCAGTTCTATCACCAGTTTGATGGGCAAGTGAAATTTCTGATGTTTTGAATTTTAGAATGACAATTTGTAGGTGGACCTCTATAGATATGTGATAGTCAGCAAAATTGGAGGAGATTAATTCAGATACAGGAAGGTACTTTTAAATAAATAAATAAATAAATAAATAAATAAATAAACAAGAACTTTTGAAGAAGAGAAGACTTTTTTAACATTACACTACATGTTATATAGTGAAAATAAACCCCGCCCACTGCAGCCATGTTTTTTGTTGGATCAAAATTTCTTCAAGGAATCTGACAGAGGTCCACCCAAGGAACATGCATGCCAAATAACTATGAAATAAAACAAGAACTTTAGCAGAAAATATTTTTAGCATTACACTATATGTTATATAGTGAAAATAAGCCTCGCCCATGGCGGCCATGTTTTTTTGTAAGATCAAATTTTTTTCAAGGAATCTGACAATAGTCCACCCAAGGACAATTCATGCAAATTACAATGAAATCCCACAAGTACTTTTGCAGAAGAAGATTTTTTAGCATTACATTATATGTTAAATAGTGAAAATAAGCCCCGCCCATGGCGGCCATGTTTTTTGTCGGATCAAAATTTCTTCAAGGAATCTAAAAGAGGTCCACCCAAGGAACATTCATGCAAAATAAAAACAAGGCATCGCATGCGATACAAATCCCCTCGCACTAGACAACTTCGTGTGTGGAAAACACTGAAATGGCAATAGTCCAACTTGCTTGAGATATTATCATATGCAACATTTGTGTAAAGTTTGTTTAAAAATCCTCCAATAAATGTACATTCTAGAGTGATGACGTTTCTCTAAAAATAGCCATAGTGACCTTGACTTGAGGCCATGACCACGAAAGTAGATCTTGCTCAAGATATTATCATAAGCATCTTTTGTGTGAAGTTATATTAAAATCTGTTAATAAATGTAGGCGGTAGAGCGATGACAAAGTTTTTCTAAAGATAGCCACAGTGACCTTGACTTTGAGGTCATGACCTTGAAAGTCGAAGTAAGTCGAGATATTATCATAAGAAACATTTGTGTGAAGTTCTATTACAATCCATCATTAAATGTAGGTGCTAGAGCGATGACAAAGTTTTTCTAAAAATAGCCACAGTGACCTTGACCTTGAAAGTCTAAATAGCTCGAGATATTGTCATAAGGAACATTTGTGTGAAGTTATATTGAAATTGGTGAAAAAATGTAAGCACTAGAGCAATGACAAAGTTTTTCTAAAAATAGCCACAGTGACCTTGACCTTGAAAGTCAAACTCGCTCGAGGTATTGTCATAAGGAACATTTGTGTGAAGTTATATTGAAATGGGTGAAGAAATGTAAGCGCTAGAGCCATGACAAAGTTTTTCTAAAAATAGCCACAGTGACCTTGACCTTGAAAGTGGAACTCACTAGAGATATTGTTATAAGGAACATTTGTGTGAAGTAATATTGAAATTGGTGAAAAAAATGTAAGCGCTAGAGCAATGACAAAGTTTTTCTAAAAATAGCCACAGTGACCTTGACCTTGAAAGTCGAACTCGTTCGAGGTATTGTCATAAGCAACATTTGTGTGAAGTTATATTGAAATCAGTGAAGAAATGTAGGGGCTAGAGCAATGACAAAGTTTTCTAAAAATAGCCATAGTGACCTTGACCTTGAAAGTCGAAATGGCGAGATATTGTCATAAGGAACATTTGTGTGAAAAAAATGTAAGCGCTAGAGCAATGACAAAGTTTTTCTAAAAATAGCCACAGTGACCTTGACCTTGAAAGTCGAACTCGTTCGAGGTATTGTCATAAGCAACATTTGTGTGAAGTTATATTGAAATCAGTGAAGAAATGTAGGGGCTAGAGCAATGACAAAGTTTTCTAAAAATAGCCATAGTGACCTTGACCTTGAAAGTCGAAATGGCGAGATATTGTCATAAGGAACATTTGTGTGAAGTTATATTGAAATCGATGAAGAAATGTAAGCGCTAGAGGGATAACGAAGTTTTTCTAAAAATAGACACAATGACCTTGACCTTGAAAGTGGAACTCGCTAGAGATATTGTCATAAGGAACATTTGTATGAAATTGGTGAAGAAATGTAAGCGCTAGAGCGATGACAAAGTTTTTCTAAAAAAATAGCCACAGTGACCTTGACCTTGAGGCCTTGATCTTGATAGTCGAACCCGCTTGAGATATTGTCATAAGGAACATTTGTGTGAAGTTATATTGAAATCAGTGAAGAAATATAGGCGATAGAGCGATGACAAAGTTTTTTTCTAAAAATAGCCACAGTGACCTTGACCTTGAGGCCATGAGTTGGAAAGTCGAACTCGCTGGAGATATTTTTATAAGGAACATTTGTGTGAAGTTATATTGAAATTGGTGAAGAAATGTAGGCGCTAGAGCGATGAAAAAAGTTTTTCTAAAAAAAGCTACAGTGACCTTGACCTTGAAGCCATGACCTTGAAAGTGGAACTTGCTCGAGATATTTTTATAAGGATCATTTGTGTGAAGTTAATTGAAATTGGTGAAGAAATGTTAGCGCTAGAGCGATGACAATGTTTTTCTAAAAATAGCCACAGTGACCTTGACCTTGAGGTCATGACCTTGAAAGTCAAACTCGCTTGAGATATTTTTATAAGGATCATTTATTTGAAGTTATATTGAAATTGGGGGAGAAATGTAGGCGCTAGAGCCATGACAAAGTTTTTCAAAAAATAGCCAGAGTGACCTTGACCTTGAAGTCATGACCTTGAAAGTCGATCTAGCTCCAGATATTGTCATAAAGAACGTTCGTGTGAAGTTATATTAAAATCGGTCAAGTAATGTAGGCGCTAGAGCGATGACAAAAGTATGTACTTACGTACGCGGCGCTAGAGCGATGACATAAGTACGTACGTACATGGCGCTAGAGCGATGACAAAAGTATGTACGTACGTACGTACGGGACAAATGCTATATCCCCCTTCACAACTATGTTGTGCGAGGGGATAATGAAATCCAACAGGTGGGTTTGGAGGAGAAGATTTTTAAAGATTTTTAATTTTTTGTGTGGCTTTGTTGCCATGGCAACCAGAGTTCTGGGTGTAACAAAATTCTTTGAAGGAATTTAGAAGAAGACTAAGTAAGGAACATTCCTGTGAAGTTTGGTCACAATTGGCCCAGTAGTTTAGGAGGAGAAGATGTTTTAGCATTACACTTTATGTTAAATAGGGAAAATAAGCCCCACCCATGGCGGCCATTTTTTTGTCGGATCAAAATTTCTTCAAGGAATCTGAAAGAGGTCCACCCAAGGAACATTCATGCAAAATAAAAATGAAGTCCAACAGGTGGTTTTGGAGGAGAAGATTTTTAAAGATTTTTAATTTTTTGTGGTTTTGTTGCCATGGCAACCAGAGTTCTGGGTGTAACAAAATTCTTTGAAGGAATTTAGAAGAGGACTATGTAAGGAACATTCCTGTGAAGTTTGGTTACAATTGGCCCAGTAGTTTAGGAGGAGAAGATGTTTAAAGAAAAAGTTAACGCACGGACGCACGACCGCACGGACGCACGACGGACACAGGGCCATGACAATAGCCCCGCTGGCCTTCGGCCAGTGGAGCTAAAAACGGCGACAGAAGAACCGCATTGGAACGGTCAGTGAAATGAATGTCACTGCGGGGCTTAAATCAATGTTACTTGGACACAATCCTCGCTCTTACTTCCGTCGCGATTTAGACAAATAATTTGTTCAGTCCGGGCCGCATGAAGGCCCCCTAACTCATCAGTTCAATATCTCCGTGAACACTCTGCTTATCAGAGAGGAACGCTTTAAGCGTCAGCTAAGCAAAATGCCTATGCAGTTTGAATACAATTGTCCTAAGGGTTGAGGAGGAGTTGTCGTTTAAAGGTTGTTTCAAATTTTAACTCTGGCGACCATCGTGTTCATCATAGTGGAATGATTTTAGCTACGAGTATTTTGGTAGGCAACATTCCTGTGAAGTTTAAATCGAATTGGACTAATTGTTTAGGAGGAGTTCGCGTTTGAAGCCAATTTATGACGTTTTGTTTTTTGTTTCTTTAGCTCTGGTGGCCATTTGGTTCTGCGAAGCAGAACCGTTTTATCAATTTTTGTAGAATGGCATCTAAGCATCTATGAAGTTTGAATGAAATGGGTCCAAGGGTACAAGGGGAGTTGTCGTTTAAAGATATTTCTATTTTAGCTCTGGTTGCCATCTTGTTCTTCGGTGTGGAACGATTTTAGCTTTTTTATAGGGAGCCACCTGGGAAACATTTCTGTGAAGAGTAGTAGTAAAGGCAATGATCAGAAATCGATACAATTAAACCACAACTCCAATCGCAGACACCAAAGCGAAAGAAACACAAACAAGATATGACCCCCGCCAAGCGAATTTGTGTCTTCGAGCATTACGTCATGACAAATTTTAACTGCGCATGCCCAGCCATTCAGAGAGGCCAGGGATATGGCTTTCTGTCTGAAGGTTCCTCTTGATTCAATGCTTGTATGAGCGAGCAGCGAAGGTTCTGGCGAGACTGCGCGGACGCGCAGGCTCGCCTGAACCGTCGCTGCTCGCATAGGCGATAAGTACCAAAATCGCTTGACAGGGCCCATATGATGTGTTTAAATCCAACTGGCCTAAAGGTTCAGGAGGAGTTCGCATTTAAAGCAAATTGTAGACGACGCAGGACGGACGACGGACATTCACTGATCAAAATAGCTCACCATGAGCACTTTGTAGCTGATCATAAAACTAACGTTCGATTTCGGAGATGATAAGCTCGTTCGCCTCTCATATTTAGGTGTCTTCCTTGTAGGTAGATGTGTATTCTCTCCGTGACTGGCTTCTTTTGAGTCCAAAATTTGATGTTCAAGCTCTACCACAACTAAAGAAGGGAAGAAATGATAACAATATTTACAAGTACAATATTAAAACGAATGGATACAACTTTACAAGCATTAAATCTTTGAAATCTAATGTGTCTCTGATATCCATAGCAGTATACCTTAAGAGAGAAGAATTTGCTACTAACAAACACATTCCCTTCTCTCAGAGGAGACTCATTTTTCATTAGGCTTAACTTATGTTGTACCAAATGGAATCTTCCTTCTCATATATAACAGGATTCCCATTTCAAACTTTTGGGGTGTCAGAATGTGTGTCCTTCAAAAACTGTTCGGAAATTGGCAAAAAAAAATGCAAACAGTGTAGGCCCTGATCCGACGCCGCGTTCTGCGGCATCTAGGCTGGGCCTGCGCTATTTGTCAACTACACGTTTTTGGGTTACGTATAGAAAAAAATACACTTTCCTGTACCATTACTTCAAACGTAAATGTTATTCTGTACTTACAATGATAGAGACTACTTCAATGCTTGTGAATTCGATGTATCCTAAAAATAACATGTATTCTCTTATGTGAAAAGTCAATTAGTTAATTTAAAACCTTATCAGAGTGTTACAAAAATTACGTCACGCTCGTTTTCACGTCATTTCGACATTGGTGACGCCACCTTTTTCACCTACGCGACCTAAATAATGCATGCGACGCCAAACAAGCTTAGCAACTGCGAACATTATTTAAATGCAAATTTCAAGTGAATCATTTGATGATCAGGAATCGATACAATCAACCAACAGCTCCCATCAGAGACACCAAAGGGAAAGACACACAAACATGAAACAACATACTCGTATGGAAACACCAACAGAGGAAAGCCAAAAGGACATATACTTTCCCACAAAATGGTCAATAGGCTATCCAAAATAAAAAATCAAAGTCCCAAAGACAGACCATAACGAACATAAACCGCGACAGAAGAACCACCTTGGAACGGTCAGCGGAAACGAATTCCACGGAGGGGGAGGGGGGCTTAAATCGATTTTACGTGGCCACAATCCTCGCCCTGACTTCCGTCGCGATTTAGTCAAATAATTTGTTCAGTCCGCATGATGGCCTCCTAACTCATCAGTGCAATATCTCCGTGAACACAAATAATCAAACAACCACAGAGGTGAAACAACGGTGCGGACTCGACAGCAAGAAACCACTGAATTGCTGGAGCGAAAGAAAACCAACAGTTAGACTCCGATGGGTCCGACCAGAGACAGAGCATCAGGCACCAACCACCATTACCTTGAATAAGATCTCTCTAATTCTCAATAAGCCTTTACGTTGGAACCGTCATAGAATCTGAGGCCTGACCCACCGGCGTGCAATTAAAGAGGGAAGCAAAGATGGCAACCGTGATTGGGCTAAATACAATGCATGCAGTCCGTCGTATAACATTTATGTTGTACCCAATCTTTTTATTTCGAATAATGATTTTACGAAATTGGGTGCTGAAGTCATTGCGGTTATATATTTTTCTGAATTTATATACTAAGTCATCATAACATTCAGGTTCCGATAGAACTTGTTGCAGAAGAGATTTAAGACCAATATTGAATTTTGAAATTAAATCAGAATGACGTCTATAAAATTTTGAAAAGGCTTTGCGTAGTTTATGGTACCGATAACCCTGATTAAGAAGTTAAGCCGTTAACAATTTATTTAACAATCGATATATAATATTGCCGCAATAAATCCTGACGTTTTTTATGCTTTAAGTCTGCCTGCGTATGATTTTCCCACGCTTTAACTACATCTCCTATTAATCTTATAAAAAAAAATTAATGGTTCAATTGATGGGACATTACATAGAGGAGATACTCTGTATCTTGCAATTAATGTAAGACATGTTTGTTTCCACTTTTGAAGAGCATAAATGTTATACACTATGGTCAGACATATCCGAAAGTGTGTGAAGCTCTCACCGTTCTACTTGACAATCATGGATTCACGGAAGATTAGCTAATACATGTAGAGTGTTTTCATTTTTTGTATGTGCTAAATGTTTCCACTGTCTTTAAATAAACACTTTACTTTACTTACTTACAATATTTATATAAGATCTGGGCCAAGATTACAATGCGTGCTTATATTTTAAGTGCCTGCTTTAACTACGTATTTACTTAACTATCGTATTAAGTGAACTTTAAATAAATTTTTCGGTTAAGTGGTTACTTAATCTAAGAAAATGCATGTACTTAAATATCTAAGGTAACAGGTGGGTAACTTTTAAGATTTGACACTAGCACATGAATGTATATCAACAGCGGCAAAAATTAGGACTTTTATTTGCACGAGAAGAAGGCATCAACTACGGCGAAAAAAGTAAAGTTTTAGACGACAGAGAGATGCAAATGCCGAATCGGAAATATGGGATCGGTATCGCTTCTCATCTAATATCTTAGATCCACACTGTATACAATGCAGTTGATTCGGCCACGAAACGGAAAATACATGAAACGTAATCAAGTTTTCTGCAAACGTAATAGACTGACCGTGTGGTAGCTGGATCTGGAATGGTGTTTGCACGATATGCGAGAGGCCCTGGGTTCGACTTCGTGCCGGGCCATTTCTTGTTTCTCCCGCTGGCGCAAGCCAACTTGGCGATGAGGTATTATGTCACCGGGGTGTATTTTCCCTTGGTGTGTCGAAGTGTGCGACGAATAGATCTCTGTGAAAACGTCGTGAAATAGTATGACGACACGGGTATTTAAGAAATGAATTTTATTTTTATGTTGTTCATGAAAGTATGAACGCAGTGGGACGTCTGAGAAGTAAATGAACGGGGTCCATGTTTTTGTTTGTTTGATTTGAGGTTTAACGTCCCTGTCAACACTGTAAAGGTCATTTTTGAGACGATGCTTCCAATTTTGTGGGACTTTTACCCGACATTGAGATGAAATGACGTCTTAAGCCCTGCCGCCCAATGAAACCAATATCGTTTATAAGCATGGACGGGCCGACTCGCACCACTTTGCCTGGGCAGGCTTAGATGCTCTAAGCGGTTTACCAGTACTCGTGTGCGGGTCGGTTTCAGCTCTGCGTGGAAGCATCATGCAGCCCATATATTTCTTCAAGCCCCGATGGGCGGGGGCTATCGGGGTCCATGTAAACTTTGCTAGCGACATGCAGTCGTTCAAATGTGTTGTTTCATGTTTGTGTTTCTTTCCCTTTGGTGTATCTGATAGAAGCTGTGGGGTAATTGTATCGATTCATGTTTGTGCCAAAAGGACAGTTAATTTCCCACAATCATTCCAGAACAGCAGAAAATATTATTTCTTATATTTACATCGTTTTTCTTTTCCTCATCAATGGGTTAAATAATGTTTATAGGGCAAACTTTTAAAGCTGAAAAACATTTAAACGTTGTTTTTCTACAAAGAGCGGGACCGCATTGTCGCCGCCAACCCCCAGTGAGATCAAAGAGAACCATGGTTTAGACTGACGACACTTGACGTTACTGAAAATTATGGCATTACACTTGAAATGTAGTATTAACAATTTGGCATGAAAAAGTAACGTATGTCAACGATGTACTTTTGCTGGGCAAATGGTCAAGGCAGTGAAATCCAATTTGAAATCCCATTCGAAGGCCCGTTTTGTAACTTTCATATGAAAGGACCGTTTGTGTAAGATTCTCGATATAAAAATTCATAGAAATACAAAGATGTTTTGTTTGTTTGATTGATTTGAGGTATAACATCCTCGTTAACACTATTTAGGTTATTTTGGAAGCATTGCTTCCAATTTTGTTGGACTTTTATCCGACATTGAGATGAAATGGTAGCTGAAGTCCTGCCGCCTAGTGAAACCAACAAGATTTATATGCGTGTACGGTCCGACTTGCATCACTTTTCCTGGGCAGGCTAAGACCTTCTAAGCGGTTTACTGGAGGTCACGTATGATCGGCTTGAGACCAAGTAAATGGTATTAACCCTTATTCTGTTGTTCACGACACACCCTACCTTTGCAAACACTGTAAATTTGAGATTAGATGTAATCTGATCAGGATCTATGCAGTTTGTCATTCAGTTTGTGAATTTTAACAAAATCATAATATCACAAAATGTGTCGGCTGAGAAATGGGTGTCGTTAATTAAATTATTCAGCAGGACAAGGATTAAAGTATAAGACAACCTTGACTGACACTGTCCGAAATTAGCGGCGACAAGAGAAATGTGTATTCGAGCATGCACAGAGAGCAACTTAGTCGCAAGTCTTTCTTTGCAAACCTAAAAAAAATTGATCAATAGCTATCCACGTAACACACAGCTGAAACACAGGCTTATATAAGTCTAGGCACATGGCCGAAAAAGCCTTCCGCCTGTCGCGGAAAAATTATTAGTAGATTTTTGTTTCGTTTTTACATACCCTCGTTTTCAGTTTCCTGATGCATCTGCAAAAATGAATAATACTGGATTATGATAACACGCCAATACAAGTACATTGTGAAGATGAAAAAAAAAATCTTATATTTTTCTTATTTTGCTCAAAATATAGATTGTTGATACCCGTTAGAACCTCTTAATCGAGGCGGTTCCAACAAGTTCCCACAATCTATATTTTTGAGCAAAAATAAGAAAAATAAGGTTTACCCTTGTAAACTCCAGTTTTACTATGTATAAAGTAAGGTTTAAGGGGGCGCTTATTTCACGGACCTGTTTACGTGTGTATCGGATAAATACACTGATATCAGTGATTACTGCCCCGAAATGGGATATTAACCCATTTTGTACCAGAAACTCCAAAACGAGTAATTGCCAAACAGTGTAGGCCAGATCAGACGCCGCAGAACGCGAATTTTCAATTTTACCCATTACAAGTCTATGGAAACTTTTAGCTGCCATAGCAACCAAGCTAAAAAAGCTTAATTTCATAAAACAACAAACACACACACACACCAACAAAAGCACAAACGCTGTTATAAGGAACAATATGGTGAATATTTTTATAAGCTCTCAGCCTCATAGAACAAACGGTTTCTGAGACGATTTGAAAGTGTGTTTTGGGGGTGGGTGGAGGCATTTTGCTTTCCATTGCCTATCCTATAAGCATCCCGGAGCCTTCGACTCTGGTGAGCTGAAAACTGATATTTTTGTGCCATACAAATTGTTGGTTAGAAGGAATGACATGTGGACACAATTTTATGATGGACAAAACTCCAAGGGAAATAACACAAAAACTAGAAAAGCAAGAATTATAATTCTTGCGCTCTGCATGTAGTCAAATACAGATTGATATTTATTTGAAGTTTCAAGTTATAAAGCGGACACCAGTTTAACAAAACAGCATAAATGCAAGAGTTATGGTTCTTGCGCTCCGCATGTCAACTAATGTGGATTGATATTTATATGAAGTTTCATGAAGATAGTTTGAACGGTTTCCAAGTTATAGAGCGGACATGATTTTTTGACGGAACAAACTCCAAGGAAAATTACTCAAGAAGTACAAATGCATGAATCATAGTTTTTGTGCACTGCACGTCGTCTTATGTCAATTGATATTTATATGAAGTTTAATGAAGATAGTTTGAACGGTCTGGGAATGTGTGACGGCCGTAAAAAGTCTCCCTGCCCTAAATCTAAGTGTAGTTTATATTTTCTTGTCTTTTAGAATCATTGATTCCATTGTTGAATATTGAAAATATTTGAGGGTCAATGATGAGGCCTAATTGGCCGAATCTAGCTAGTCTGACCCATAAAACATGTACATTCCATATTTTCCAGTTCTGCGGTGTATTCCTTGCTTCTAAAGAATAACCCTTTCTAGAACATATTTCAAGGTATAGAGCGGACTCGATTTTGATACGGAAAAACTTCCCAGGGGAAATAACTCAAAAAAGTATAAATGCAGGAGTTATAATTCTTGCGCTTTGCACGTCGTCTAATGCTGATTGATATTTACATGAAGTTTCATGAAGATAGCTTGAACAGTTTTCGAGTTTTACAGTGGACACGATTTTGGGACCAACAAATTTATAAGGAAAATAACTCAAAATATAAATGCAAGAGTTACAATATTTGCGATCTGCACATCATCAAATGTTGATTAATAATTATTAAAGTTTCGTAGAGATAGCTTAGATGGTATACAGCGGACATGGTTTTGTGAAATACAGACAAACAGACAGACAGACGCCCGGGGAAAAAGAACATGGGGGAGACATAATGACCAATAGACCACAAGACCACAGGAGAAACAGCAACAATAACCGTCCATTACGAGCTTTTAAAATTGACAATACTAGGCTGACGTAACTGTCCATAATAGTATTGAGTAACGGACGCCAATTAATGCTTGCATTTCTCAGTTCATTACCCATTTCTACATTACGTATTCTGGACACCGAGGCGAATAAATTCTTAGATAGTTCTAATTAGTAATATGATGCACTCAGATGCAGCTCTTTAACTAGAGTTTATACTCAGCATGCTATTAGTCCTTTCGTCGATTCTAAAAGAAACCACAAACGTCAGAACATCAAACTATATTGCATTAATAAGGTGTTGAATTTTATAGATTTGTCAGTTTTTTTCGGTGCAGTTCCGAATCGGTGATTTCATCCATTCCTACTTATTTTCAAAATCTGAAACCATAATTTGGTATAATTACCACAAAACAGAAATGATTAAGAATCGATACAATGAAGCAACACCACGCATCAGAGACACCAAAGGGAAAGAAACACAAACATTAAATAACTAGACCCTAATGGAAGCACCAATAGCGGAAAACCAAAGGGACAGCAACTTTCCCATAAAATGGCCAACTGGCTATCACGGTGTTCACGGAGATGTTGCACTGATGAGTTAGGAGGCCTTCATGCGGACTGAACAAATTATTTGTCTAAATCGCGACGGAAGTAAGGGCGAGGATTATGGCCACATAAAATCGATTTAAGCCCCCCAGTCGAAATCTTTCCACTGACCGTTCCAAGGCGGTTCTTCTGTGGCGAATTTTTATGTTGTTGTTTGTTACTTATTGTGTGTATCACTTGTGTCTTTTTATTTTGAAGACTTTTTAGTCTGTAAATTTAAAGACTGACACAAATAAAATAATGAAAATGGTGTAAAACGGAAAAATCGCACTTTGCTGTTTATAGTAAGTTAGCCGTTATCTATGGAATATTTAATTATGTGTAACTGCAAATTATATAGTCGTCTCTATTAAATTAAATTCCTTCCACCATAATTGAAGAGTTCTCAGAAAAACAGGTTTTGTAATAAGATTCACTCGTAAAATGAACCAAGGAATGAATGTGTATAACGATTTTATCATTTTGTCAATATACCGACCACTCGATTCGACACAGTTTTTCTGACAACTAAAATTGATGAAAGTTTCAGACGGACTTCAACAGTAAAATGTCCGAAAACTAAATGACGTCAGTACAAAACTTATCTTATGTTCGACCTTTAACAGATATTTCCTCCCTTACTGCGAACTTTCCCGGCATTTGTGGTCTAAGGGAAGGAACTGTGTTGTTTTATTTCTTAATTATTTCTATCATTAAAACGATATTAAAAAAACAATAAAATACATGCAGTCTATAGCAACGCACCTTTTATTAATGAGACGAAGACTGAGGCTGCGTATGAGAATGCGATTTTTCCGTGTTACATCATTTTCATGATTTTCCTTTCTGTTACTCAGTGTTACTCTTTAAATTTACAGACTAAAAGTCTTTAAATTTAAAGACAGTCTTTAAATTTAAAGACAGTCTTTAAATTTAAAGACAGTCTTTAAATTTAAAGACAGTCTTTAAATAAAACAACGTTCTTCTACCTGTTTATTTGTCCATGTGTTCATTTATAGATTTAATTTTCTTTCATTTATTACAAAGGCTAAAAATCTCTCGAAAAAAAAAACGAAAAAGGGCGTTTTCATTGAAGAATTCTGTTTGCTTTCAAATGGTGTTGCCGGTAACGCGTATTCAGTCAGGCGACAACGTCATTTACGTAATCTTGACCTAAGGTTTCATTAGTTGTTTCGACCATATGTCCTCCTTTTGATGGACTCATTAAACAAATTATGCCAACCCAATAACCATGCTGTTTTGAACAAGAAATATGTACTAGACAATTTGAAAAATGAAAACTTGTAACAGCCCATAAAAGTCTAAAATATAAAAGTCCATGTTGATTTCTCTAAACATGATGCAAACAAACAAAATGAGCAAAGATACGCCAGAAACTGATTCACTCAGAACTCAAAACAGAAGTGAAGGCCATGATAATTAATCGATACGATTAACCCACATCTACTATCAGAGACTCCAAAGGGAAAGAAACGCAAATATTTAGTAACTAGACCCTAATGGAAACATCAATACCGGAAACGGCCCCCGCCCATCGGGACTGGAAGAAATAGCTGGGCTGTATGATGCGTCCACACAGAGATGAAACCGACCGCATATGTGTACTGGTAAACCGCTTAGACGATCGAAGCCTGCCCAGGCAAAGCGGTGCGAGTCGGGGCGTCCATGCTTATGAACCCTATTGGTTCCATTGGGCGACACGGCTTAAGAAGTCATTTCATTTCAATGTCGGGTAAAAGTCCCACAAAATTCGAAGCAACGTCTCCAAAATTACCTACACAGTGTTAACGGGAACTTTACACCTCAAATCAATCAAACAAACAAACAAACAAAATCAGTGTTGACGGCGACGTAAAACCTGAAATCAAACAAACTAATCAATACCTGAAACCCAAAAGGACAGTTACTTTCCCATAAAATAGCCAATGGCTATCCAAAACAAAAAGATATACTAGTAAGTGATACACACATTCAAAGACAAACTCTACTAAAATAAACCGCGACAGAAGAACCGCCTTGGGACGGCCACATCTCCGAGAACACACAAATCAAACAACCACAGAGATGAAACAAACGGTGAGGACTCCACAGAAACAAAACACTGGAATGCTGGAGCAAGAGACAACCGACTTAAGACTAACCGAAAAGTTACAGTGAAATCATCTAAAACTAGGACAGCACCGAACTTACAACAAATGAAAAGGCAACAAAGTGTCGCCTTGGAACGGCAAGGGCCAATTTTTGAGAGTTAAACAGAAGTAAAGACAATGATCATGAATCGATACAATTAACCCACAGCTTCAATCAACGCACCAAAGGGAAATAAACACGATCATTAAATAACTAGACCAAAATAGAAACATCACTTCCGGAAAGCCAAGAGGACAATTACATTACCGCAAAAGTTAATCCGTATTAAAACCGATAGTATGTGGCCCGTGCATTCACACTCACATTTCGCAGCGTTTTTACAATTTAGTCGGCTAATCGGCTCGCATGGAGGTCTCCAAGCACATCAATGTGTCATCATCGGCTACGATTAAATGAACCAAAACACTGTGATGAAGCAAGGATGAGGACTCGACAGTACAACGCGTTAAGAAACCTGAAAACGCAACTGGACATGGAGCAAAAATAGATAAACAGTTGAACCCCGAAGGGCAAAAAACAGACAAGTTCCCAGTCCTAACAAACCAAATTATTAGGTTTATGTTAGGGCTGTCACAGAGTCTCCACCACGATCCTACAGCATGCAGTTGGAGAAGACAGCAGAGTTGTCAATCGGGATTTGATAAACCACCCAGCATGTATACTTTCCCAGAAAATCTGCATAATAGCGTGTGTATCGCATGATAATTTACTAAATTTGATCAGAATATTTTGTTTATTTTGTTTTGTTACTTAATATGCTAAGTCATCACAAAATTCAGGTTACGACATGCCTTGTTGCAAAAGTGGTGCACTTAATCCAGTATCATTGCCTTCACTCCTATTTTATATTTAGAAATCAATTCAAAGTTTCTATGATCAAATTTAGAAAAAAAAAGCTTTCCGCAGTTTTCGTTACCAATACCTTTATTGTATAAATTCGGCCAGTAAGCTTTTTGCGAGCATTGATATCAGCCATTGATATTAGCCAAATGACTGAACAACCTAATAAGTAGAAGTAGAGGCAATGATCAGGAATCGATAAATATAAAGCGAATAAATCGAGAAATGTGAACACCATAAGAAGTGGTGCAGGGAACATCACCGTCTAAAAATGGAAAATTAAGAATGTCTGAATAAAACAATCAAGTTTTTCATAGATTTTAGATGAAGCAAAAAATAAAGAACTAGATGTCCAGGAAACGCCACAATTAATGGTTGCAGCCAACGAAAACTGATAAATATATATCTAAAAACGGCGCCTCGGTAAAAATAATATTAGCTTTGTTTATCTGCAGTTCTGCGGAATATATTCGACTAAGAATTGCTTCAAAATTAACATCATATATATCCAAAAATGTCATCCAAATATTTTGTCGTTGAGTCATATGTTTCAATAATATCAGCTTGAGTATCATCAGAAAAAGACATAATGGAATCACTTTCATAGCAAAATAAAAACAGACCATACACGTGAAGAGAACAGTAAGTATCCATCGGAATTCCTACACTATGCCAGTGTAAAGTAGTACCAAATCTGATAGAAATTTCTAAAACGTATGTTGAAGTGTGAAAACATTATGACAATGACAAATCCTTGATTGGTCATCGGAAATAAAGAAAGCAATTCTATAATTTACAAACAAGCTAAAGAGTCCTTTATCTCTGAAAAGTACCCTCAATTAAATTATTAAGTTTCGTTTTAAGTAAATCATGGGACAAAGTTATACTAGTGTTGCAAATTGCTATGAAGACAGCCTAGACCCCAAGATTCTCTAGATTTCAGTTTCACAAAATCCCCAGTAGAATTTTAACGGAAAAAACTAAGTGTTCCTGACCATTCGTTCACTTATTTTGCAGTACCTAGTAACACGAATTTTAATAGCGGTATTGCAGGAAGTTAATGATTTGGAAGGTTCAGAAATGGTACAGGCATTAGAATTAGCAAAAAAAAAGTTTGCTTTTTACGATCCTTTATGAAATGTAGGTAAACAGTGCTTTGAACGAAGCCTGTCGTGTTGTTAACTTACTTTTGCGTTTTATTTGTAACCAAAATAGAAGTGAAGACAATGATCTGGAAGCGATACAATTAACCCACAGCTCCCATCAGTGACACCAAAGGTCAGGAAACACAAGCCTGAAATAACTAAACCCTAATGGAAACATCAATAGCGGAAAGCAAAAAGGACAGATACTTTCCCACAATATGGCCAATTGGGTATCAAAAACAAAAATATATAAGCGATACAAACATACAAAGACAAACTATAACAAAAATAAACCGCGGCGGAAGTACCGCCTTGGAACGGTCAGTGACAAGAATTTCACGCGGGGCTTAAATCGATTTTACGCGGCTTACTTCCGTCGCGATTTAGAAAAATATTTTGTTCAGTCCGCATGAAGGCTTCTTTAACTGTATGCATGGTAGTTATCCCAATAATAATGACAACTTTGCTTCCCATTTTAATTTCACGACGGTGGGTCAGGCCTCAGTTTCTATGACGGTTCCAGCGTAAAGGCTTACTGAGAATAAGAGAGAATCTAATTTTATGTAATGTTGGTTGGTACCAGGTGCTCTGTCTCTGGTTGGGCCCGTCGGAGTCAAACTGTCGGTTTTCTTTTGCTCCAGGATTTCAGTGGTTTCTTACTGTTCAGTCCTCACCGTTGTTTCATCTCTGATGTTGATTGATTTTTGTGTTCACGGAGATGTTGCACTAATGAGTTAGGAGGCCTTCATGCGGACTGAACAAATTATTTGTCTTAATCGAGACGGAAGTAAGGACAAGGATTATGGTCACGTTAAATTGATTTAAGCCCCCTCCAACCCAGTGGAATTCGTTCCACTGACAGTTCCAAGGCGGTTTTTCTGTCGTGGTTTATTTTTGTCGTGGCTTGTCTTTGAGTATGTGTATCACTTATATTATTTTGCTTTGTATATCCAATTTGCCATTTTGTGGGAAAGTAACTGTCCTTTTGGCTTTCCGCTAGTGATGTTTCCATTACGGTCTAGTTATTTCATGTTAATGTTTCTTTTCCTTGTTGTCTCTGATGGGAGTTGTGGGTTAATTGTATCGATTCCTGATAATTGCCTTCACGTCTATTTTCCTGATACAGCGCAACATCTCCGAGAACACAAAAATCAAACAACCACAGAGATGAAACAACGGTGAGAGCTCGACATCTCCCTGGGCTAAATGAAAATTGATAGTGGCTGTATTTGCAAATAATCTGTAAATTAATTTAAATGTACAGATTATTTGAAAATTCATCTACTTACAATTTCATTTAGTCCAGGTTTGGATATAAATAACTGGCACCCAAAATAGATGTAAAGACTGTAGCCCAGGCAAATAAAAATCGTTACTGGCCCACTGTATTATAAATATAACCTATAGATTACGTTTGATTGATACTTTTATATCATATATTTGAATCGCAATACAACCCTCATAACGAGGCTACAAATCTATGTACCTGATGCTCCACCAACTGATGATAAAGTCCTTTTCTCTCCATAAGATCACTGTGAGTGCCTTGTTCAACAACGCTTCCATCTTCCATGACAATGATAGTGTCAGCATTCTTTATTGTAGACAGTCGATGGGCTATGATAAGTGTAGTCCTTCCTTCTTGTGCCTACAAAATCGGCGCAGGTGGTAATTAATGGAAATTAGGTCATGTTCCTGGACCTATTAGTTATATTAGTATATGCATGCTTATACATGTTACGAAAGAATAAGACACTTTCGATAAAACCAAACGAATCCAGCAGTATGTTTTTTTCTTTGCTTTGGTTGAATAAGGTTAATTTAAACTTTCCATCCAAGGTTTGGTAGAGAAAAAGATAAAATACGAACTGAATCTGGGACATCCAGGACAAAGGTCAGTAAATGACCGCGACCTCTAAAATTGATAAAATAAAAAGCTAAAGGGTTGCCTTTGAAAACAAAGAACACATGCAAGAACGGAAATCGGAGTCTCGGTTTTATTGAGTTTCTTCATACACAGCAATGTACTTTGCAAGGCTGTTCATTCACATTCATTCAGCTGATTGCAAATCGTTTTTCTAAAATCTTTCGTTGAAATATGAAAAAATACATTGCTTTTCGTTTTAACCATACAGATGCCTAAAGTAACATATGACATGTAAAATAGGTCAGGGTAAGCAAAAGGTCGTTATTAAAACAAATTAACAGGCCTGCGTCCCTAATGTAGCATACCCAATTTCAAGATCACCAGCTATTTGGTTCTACAGAAGTTTCTTTCATGTATAGTCATGGCAGCCATCTTGGCCATGTAAACAAGATCCCAAAATCAAACTTCATTAACCCATCCGTAGAGGCTCCTCTTGTCAGTCTGTTTCAATTGGCCCGATAGTTTTAGAAGAGAAGAAGATAGAAGTTGTGAATTTGAGACATGCAGGACAAAGGATGACCTTGGCCTTTGAAATTGATAAACATTCGTTCAGCTGATTTCAAAGCAAATAGCATTTCTGATGCCTTAATGCCTTAAGTTCAAATGGAATCAGAAAAATCCAGTTATCTTTATGAAGTTTTCATTATAGAGATTTTTTTGCTTCTTTCCCTTTGGTGTTCTGGGTGAGAGGTGTATTGATTCCTGATCATTGTCTCCACTTCTACTAATTTGCCTTCTTGCCATACACATGCCTAACTGACCAAAGTTGACCTTTATGTAAAATAAGTCAAGGTTAACCAAAGGTCATCAATTATACAAATTTGTTAGGGGGGGCTGAGTACGTTAAGCCGCGTAGCATGTTTCAATGTCATAACAGAGGAGAAGGCAATGATCCGGAATCGATAGAATTAACCCACAGCTCACATCAAAGACACCACAAGGGAAGAAGCACAAAGATGAAACAACTAGACCCTAATGGAAACATCAATAGCGGAAAGCCAAAAGGACAGTTACTTTCCCAAACAACGGCCAATTGGCTATGCAAAACAAAATAATATAAGCGATACACACACTTCAAGACAAACCATAAACAAAATAAACCGCGACAGAAGAACCGCCTTGGAACGGTCAGTAAGCCATTTGGTTCCCTGGCAGTAGATTTTTAAAGGGGTCTTACCATATATGGGCACTGCGGCAATCTTAGTCATGTGACCCAAAGCCAACAATTAAACTTTCACTGCCTATCCTAAAGAGGCTCCACATGTCATTTTCTTTGAATTGGTTAAGTTTTTTTAGTAGAGAAGGTGTTGAAAGTACTGAATCTGAGACATCCAGAGCAAAGGTCAGTGGGTAAATGAAACTGACCTTTGAAATTGGTTCAATTAATTATAAATAGCAATTCTTGTGCCTTATTATTCATCAGAATCTGAAAAATCCTCTGTTTTGCCTTTTGTCCCATACATTAGTCTAAGTGGTCAAATTTAAACTTGATGCTATTATGTCAATGTCAACCAAACGAGTTCATTTGAAAACAAATTTACAAGGCCCGAGTCCCTTATGATACACAACAAGTTTCAAGGTCATCAACCATAAAGTTTCCGAGCACATGCTTTTCAACCTTTTTTTTGTTGTTATATATGGACAATGTGGCCATCAAACTTTCTTTGCCATATACTACAATGGCTTCATATGTAATTTGCTTTCAATTAGCCCAATATGTTTAGTAGAGAAGAAGATATCAGTACTGAATCTTAGACATCCACAACAGGATCAGTAACTGACCTTGATCTTTGGAATTCATTCAGAGGAGTGCATATATCATTCTGATGCCATAAGTCAAATAGAGTCTTGAAAATCCACGAGTTTGACATTTTCCCATACAAAGCCTAAGTGACCAGATTTGACCGTGACGTAAAATAGGTCATGGTTAGCCGAAGATCACCAATAGAAAAAACAAGTTAGGGTTCAACACCCTAATTTGGCAAACCAAGTTCTAAGGTCATTGGCCGTTTGGTTCCTGAGAGGAAGACGATTAATTTTTTTAACATATACGGGCATGGGGGCCATCCTGGTAACGTGATCGTTATCTTACTAACAATAGTTTGGTCATCTGACATAGTTCTTACGAACAATAATGAAGTCTCTGTAAATTGGGATCAATCCGCCTGGCAGTTTCATCGCAGTTACTGTTTGAAAATGTTGACGACATCGCAGAAGACGGCACCGATTGTCGATTGTCTACCTTATAAGCTCGGCTCTGGTGAGCTAACATCATGAACAATATCCGTGAAAAAAATGGTTGCCGAACCGGAAGGTATCCGACCCGCGTCTCGCTCATCAGTCTGAGCTACCGAGGCCGACATTGTTTGCTTAAAATAAATCAATTATGGTTAAATTAAAACAGCTTTAATCCCCGTTCCTAGCCTGTACTCAGAAACTTCGACCCACCTATGATTTAAAGTACTTTGATTACAATCAATTCAAACTTGAGGACATTATGGTTTGTTTCAAAATGGACCCGAAACCTAAAGAAATATACCTTCCCGAATGATTTCGGTAATACCTTTTCCAACGCTTTCTGTACAATGGCTTCACTTTCATTGTCTAGTGCCGACGTAGCTTCGTCTAGCAACAGTATCTTCGGGTTTCGTACCAGTGCCCTTGCAATTGCTATCCTCTGTTTCTGACCCCCGCTCAGCTGAGTGCCTTGATACCCAACCAGTGTGTCGTATCCCTGAAAAAAATATTCTTACACTGAATATGTTCTAATAAACTAACGTTTATGATATGAATTAAGGAAAAAACGACTTAATGCATTCGGACGGGGTTTTCAGACTTAATGCATTATTTATAATTTTGACCCCCTTGAACCCCACTGTTATATAGTAAAACTGGGATTTATAGGGGTAAACCTTATTTTTCTTATTTCTGCTCTAAAATATATATTGTGGGTACTCGTTAGAACCGCCTCAGTGAGGCAGTTCTAACGAGTACCCACAGTCTTTGTTTGTTTGTTTGATTTGATGTTTAACGTCCCCGTCAACACTGTAAAGGTCATTTTGGAGACGTTGCGTCCAATTTTGTGGGACTTTTACCAGACATTGAGATAAAATGACATCTCAATCCCTGTCGCCCAATGAAACCAATAGCGTTTATAAGCGTGGACGGGCCGACGCGCACCACTTTGGCTGGGCAGGCTTAGATCCTCTAAGCCGTTTACCAGTACTCGTGTGCGGGTTGGTTTCAGCTCTACGTTTAAGATCATGCAGCCCATTTATTTCTTCAAGCCCCAATGTGCGGGGGGCCGGTACCCACAATCTATATTTGGAATAGAAATAAGAAAAAATATCAATTGAGGCGGTTCTAACGAGTACCCACAATCGCATTTTTCATCTTAAAATTTTCTTTTTTTGAAGGTACAATTTACAATGTATTTGTATAGGCGTATTTTCGTAATGTACGGCAACATACCTGTGGTAACTCAGAAACAAAATCATGAATATTAGCTTCCTTTGCTGCTGCTACAATCTGTTCATCTGTAACGTCTTCATTGCCATGTTTAATATTCTCTTTTATTGTCGTAGCAAACAGTACTGGTTCCTGGCTCACTAGACCAATCTGCTGTCTGTGCCAGGCAACATTCAGATCCTTAACATTCCGTCCATCCAGCAAAACCTGGTCAAAGGTAGACATGTAAACGTACATTGGAGTAAACTTAAGGGGAATGGGAACACCTTCTTGGGGAGGCAACTCTTGCAAAAGTATTTTTGTCTCCCATGGCAATAGGGGTGAACTCTAAAAGAAAAAAAATCTACTCCATTAATAGTTGACCCCTGTTTTCAGTGGGACAGGACTTACAGAAAAGTGAACAGGAAGTCCCGAAAGTTGTCTCCTTTTGAAAAATGGCAGAAAAATATGCCAGGTGCTCCAATTCCCCTTATATACTAAACACATTGCGTTTTCAAATTTAGCAAAAGAAGTTATGAACGAAGTTGTACGATCAAGATAACACGATATATGTTGGTAACCAGAAGATTTCTTTTCATTTTAGACAGTCATATCTAAAGAGATGCCTGACTGTTTTAATATTTTTTCGTGTCTTAGAAAATGTAATAAAATCCCTAAAAATAGCCCAGGGCTGTATTATCAGTATCTTCCCTATTAGGCATAGTTTGAAATGTTGGGCATAAATGGAATAAATTCAATATAGTGAAGTAGTGTCGTCTACTGTAAATAAATGACGTTGACTGTAATATTTTCTTGTCATAAAGAAGTTAAGAAAAGGAAGAAAACAATAAATTCCACAAATTCGGGTACTAAACTAGAAATGCTGTTTGTAAAACACTATGTCCCAACAATACGCTTGTCCGTAAATGCCAAAAGTTTCAAAGGGCCATACTCGTTATCGAGCCGTATCGAAGCGGTTCTAACGAGTATTTACAATCTATATTTCAGAGCAGAAATAAGAAAAATAAGGTTTACCCCTGTAAATCCTAGTTTTACGATTGGCCCCGTCAAGCGATTTTGGTACTTATCGCCTATGCGAGCAGCGAAGGTTCAGGCGAGCCTGCGCATCCGCACAGTCTCGCCAGAACCTTCGCTGCTCGCTCATACAAGCAGTGATGCAAGAGGAACCTCCAGACAGAAAGCAATTTCCCTGGCCTCTCTGAATGGCTGGGCATACGCAGTTAAAATTTGTCATGACGGAATGCTCGAAGACACAAATTCGCTTGGCGGGGCTCATATAAAAGAGGGGTTCAAGGGGTTCAAAGTTATATAGGCGTGTTTTGGTGATGAAATCATGACATACGCTTCGGAATTCAGTCTGAAGTTAATCAGGTCGTCTACTCATTACTGCCAATCTATTCACCAACTTTCAAGGCTCTAGCTCCAAAAGTTTTTGAGATATTTTACTGACAAGATTTTATCAAATTTTATTCAAAGGGCCAAAACTCTAGATAGAATCATAATCTGGATAAGCAATAAAATACTATCAGCTATATTGTTATGAGGAATCCATAAGGAATTTTGAAAGTAGAAGTAAAACAAAGATCAGGAATTGATACAATTAACTTACTCCACCCATAAAAGACACCAAAGGGAAAGAAATACAAACATTAAGCGACCAGACCATAATGGAAACCTAAACAAAGGAAGGCCATAAGGACAGTTACTTTCCCACAAAATGGCCATATGGCCATCCAAAACCAAAAGGCACAAGTGATACACACAGTAAGTAACAAACAACATAAATAAATCGCCACAGAAGAGCCGCCTTGGAACGGTCAGTGGAATACTTGGTTCTAACGTTATGTTATGCATCTCAAAACTTGCACTGTACAAATACCCAAAGTTACAAAGGGCAATAATTGATGAAATATTTATCATAATTTAGTTAAAAGTTAACCAGGTCATCTACTCATCACTGCAAATCAATTTACCAACTTTCATGGTTGTAGCTCCAACAATTATTGAGTTAATTACTGACAAGATTTTATCATTTTTTTTCAAAGGGTCATCTGCTGATCACCACCAATTTATTCACAACTTTTCAAGGCTCTAGCTACAGGATTTTTTTTTGGATATTGGTGCTGACAAGCTTTAATCATTTGTGTCTTCAAAGGACCGCAACTGTTAAAAATCACAAAGAGCCATAACTTATGATGTATATTTTGGAAATCAGTCAAAGTTAACCAGGTCACCTACCCATCACCATTTTTCAAGGCTCTAGCTCCAATAGATTTTAGGGTCTTTTTTGCTGACAAGAGTTCATCAAAATATTTTCAAAGGGCCATAACTCTTAAAATTTGGTATAATCCTGGCAAGACAAAAAACATGTCAACTATTTTTTCACGAGGAATTCATATTTGAAATTTCCAAGCCCTAGCATACATGGTTCTAATGCTATGCCATGCATCATAAAGCATACACTATGCAAATGCCAAAAGTTACAATGGACCATAACTCATCTGATCATATGATGTCGCATCTTAGAGTGTAATAACGCCATGTAATAAATTCCGTAATCCACTAGTGGATTAAATATGGATTAAAATAAGTAAATATGAATTAAAATTAGTAAGGTACACCGCGTAACGTTACATGTATGACACCGCGTTTACTAATGGCGGCATATTGATATTTTTGTAAAACAATCGTGAATAAAATGCGTTTTAAATGTCATATGATAAACAGAATTTTGCATTCGTGCTCATGTACTATTGAATTTATTAAACTCGTTGAGGAAAAGGAATAAAATGCTCGGCAAGCCTCGCATTTTATCCCTTTTCCTCAACTTATTTAATACGTTTAATTATACATGAGCACTCATGTACGATCCTCTATATCAACAAGTTATTAAACTCGTTGAGGAAAAGGGATAATATGCTCGGCAAGCCTCGCATTTCATCCCTTTTCCTCAACTCATTTAATAAATTCAATAATACATGAACATTCATGTAAGATCCTCTATATCAACAATTTATTAAACTCGTTGAGGAAAAGGGACAATATGCTCGGCAAGCCTCGCATTTTATCCATTTTCCTCAACTCATTTAATAAATTCAATAATACATGAACACTCATGTAAGATCCTCTATAAGTATGTTTTTGAATTTAGTCAAAGTCAAAAGTTAATATCATTACCAATCAATTCAGAACTTCCAAGGCTCATGGCACAATAATTCCTAGATGCTGACAAGATTCTATATCAAGATTCAAAGGGGCATATCTCTTGAAAGAAGCATAATCCAGATGGGAAAAGAAAAAGCATCATCTTTTTTTTAATGAGAAATCAATATATGAAATTTCAAAACCCTAGCATACAGAAACCTCGGAGATGTAGCACTGATGAGTCAGGAAGCCCTCATGCGGACTGGACATATTATATCGGATGGGGATGTTCTGTGTTTGCCGGGTCTTGTCTATCATTGGTTTTGGTTTCAAAACTTTGGGGTTTAGACACACTGATGAAGATTAAATATCAGAAAGGCCTCTGTGTCACTAAATTTGGTATAGTTACGCATTAATTGTCTAAATCGCGACGGAATGCAGGGCGAGGATTGCGGCCCGTAAGATCGATGTAAGCCCCCCCCCCCCCACTTCCCCACAAGTGAAATTCCGGTAATTCTGTCGCGGTTTATTTTTGTTATGGTTTGTCTTTGAGTGTGTGCATCGTTTATATCTTTAGAGCTTTGATAGACAATTTGCCATTTTTGCGGAAAGTATCTGTCCCATTGATGTTTCAATTAGGATCTAGTAATTCATTGTTTGTGCTTCTTTTCCTTTGGTGTCTCTGATGGGTGGTGTGATTTAATTTATCGATTCCTGATCATTGCCTTCTCATCTATTTGAAACAAGTTCTGCAATACTCAAAATACAGAAAGACTTAACCACGTAAAGGTTTTTTAGAGCTGGGGCTCGGCGAACAATCCGAGCATCCAAACAAAGGTCTTGAAGGGATTACGTTTCCAAATTGATTTCTAAAACACCCATCCATTAAAAAAGTTTTGGGTCCGTCGATGTATTACTGTTCATTTTCGTTTTCTCCAGCATTTCAGTTACTTCTTGCTGTCGAGTCTTCACCGTTGTTTCATCTCTGTGGTCGTTTATTTTTGTGTTCTCGGAGATGTTGCACTGATGACTTAGGAAGCCTTCGTGCGGACTGAACAAATCATTTGCCTTAATCGCGATGGAAGTAAGGGTGAGGACTGCGGTCTCGTAAAATCGAGTTTAGGTATATACAAATGTCAACCTGACACGTGAGCTAAAATTAACGGTTGTTCAGAATGTCGACAGGTTTCTAGAAAAGGAATTTATAATGTTCCAACTTATATGACTAATAAAAATATGCTTATTTAAAAGTGTATTTTTGTTGTAAGAAGAAAGAAATAATACTTCTATTAGAAAATTACCTTTAAAAATAGTCAATTTTTGAACATCGGTTTCTCCATTGTCCGTCCCCGGAAACATTCAGTTTTTACATCAACCTAAAGTATATTCCATGTCCTAGCGACGACGAGAAGTAGTTTTTTTCCAAACACTTCCATAATAACATTATATCTATCCTTTTAAACACCCACCGAACGGTCATTTTGACAGCCATTACTGTAAACATGGTAGGTAAATTCTCCAGGTGAATCAGGGGTATAAACATGCTTATCGTCGGTAAAAAATATCCTGCAAAGTAGAAGTAAAACAAAGATCAGGAATTGATACAATTAACTTACACCACCCATAAAAGACACCAAAGGGAAAGAAATACAAACATTAAGCGACCAGACCATAATGGAAACCTAAACAAAGGAAGGCCATAAGGACAGTTACTTTCCCACAAAATGGCCATATGGCCATCCAAAACCAAAAGACACAAGTGATACACACAGTAAGTAACAAACAACAACATAAATAAATCGCCACAGAAGAGCCGCCTTGGAACGGTCAGTGGAAGATTTCCACCGGGGGGGCTTAAATCGATTTTACGTGGCCACAATCCTCGCCCTTACTTCCGTCGCTATTTAGACAAATAATTTGTTCAGTCCGCATGAAGGCCTCCTAACTCATCAGTGCAACATCTCCGTGAACACAAAAATCAAAGAACCACAGAGGTGAGACAACGGTGAGGACTCGACAGCAAGAAACCACTGAAATGCTGGAGCAAAAGAAAACCAACAGTTAGACTCCGATGAGCCCGACCAGAGACAGAGCATCAGGCACCAACCGACATTATCTCTCTAATTTTCAATAAGCATTTACGTTGGAGCCGTCATAGAATCTGAGGCCTGACCCACCGGCGTGCAATTAAAGAGGGAAGCAAAGTTGCCAACCGTGATTGGGTTAACTACCATGCATGCAGTCTGTCGTATAATATCCATGTTGTACCCAATCTTTTTATATCGAAGAATGATTTTACGAAATTGGGTGTTGAAGTCATTGCGGTTATATATTTTTCTGAATTTATATGCCAAGTCACCATAAAATTCGAGTTCCGATAGACCTTGTTGCAGAAGAGATTTAAGTCCAATATTGAATTTTGAAATTAAATCAGAATGGCGTCTATAAAATTTTGAAAAGGCTTTGCGTAGTTTATGGTACCGATAACCCTGATTAAGGAGTTTAGCCGTTAATAATTTATTACGAGTGTTGAAGTCAGTTACATGACTACACACTCTAGCAAATCGAATTAATTGCGAAATATAAACGCCATAGGATGGCGCACGAGGAACATCACCATCCAAAAAAGGAAAATTTACAATCTCAAAATCAAAGTCATCGCGTTTATCATAAATTTTGCACGAAACAAATCCATCTACAATAGACAGATGTAAATCCAAAAACGGGGCCTCGGTATCAGAAGAATTTGCTTTATTTAACTGAAGTTCTAGGGGGTAAATCTGACTGATCAAACCATCAAAATAGGTATTATCAATATTTAATAAATCATCTAAATATCTAGAAGTAGAGCTAAAAGCTTCAATAATTTCAGATTGGTTATCAATGGAAAGCGACAAAATGAAGTCTCTTTCATAACAATACAAGAACAGATCAGCCACAAGAGGTGCGCAATTAGTATTAAACCGATTTTATTCTGAATAGTTTTATGCCCAGTTTATGCTTTCCTTTATTCTTCCGTTAATTTGGTAAATATTATTGTGCATGGAATAGATACAAGAGGGAAAAAATGACACAATGACACCCCAGTGGTAAATTAATCCGTGCGTTATACTGTGTACATGGATGGCAATGTATGGTGAATTGCACATGTTGATAGGGGTTCTGTCGGCATGGATATAATATGTTATAATGCCAGTTTTTGGAAAAATCAAGTCTCGTCGTTGCTAGTACACATGAAGGACAATGGAGAAAGAAATGTTCAAAAACGGACCATTTTGAAATGAAATTTTCTTACAAAGTGAATTATTATTTTTTTCTACCAACAACAAAAATACATTTTTAGAATGCATGTTTTATATTTATTCATTTAATTTGGAACATTATGGGTTGTTTTTTCCACCAATTTGTCAACATGCTCAACACGTGCCAGGAAGACATTTTCACAGTCCTTAAGCCGCCCGACCTCCCACCCTAGTGAAATGCTTTTCACTGACCTTTCCAATGCGGTTCTTCTGTTGCGGGTTATTTCTGTTATATTTTTTTTCTTTTTGTTGGGGATAGCCAAGTGGCCATTTTGTGGGAAAATAGCTGGCCTTTTGGCTTTACTTTATTGATGTTTCCATTTGGGTCTAATTATATAGTGTTTGTGTGTCTTTCCCTTTCGTGTCTCTGGAGGTGGTGTGGATTACTTGTATCGATTCCCGATCATTCTTTTCACTCCTATTCTAAAGTTATGCTATGCATCACAAAGCAAATACTTTACAAATCCCAAAGGTACAAAGGGCCATAACTCATTAACTACTTTTTGGAATTCAGTAAAAGTTAATCAGGTCATCAACTCATCACCATTAATATATTCACCAACTTTCAAGGCTCTAATTCATGAGATTTTGAGATATTTTGCTGAAAGAATTCCATCAAAAAATTTCAAAGGGTCATTAATCTTGAAAGCGTCATAATCCCGACGAGATAAAATACATGTCTGTTATTTTTTCATGAGGAATCAATATACGAAATGTCAAAACACTAGCATACATGGTTCTAACCTTATCCTATGCATCACAAAACATACCATTACGAAAACACGCCTATACAAATACATTGCCGAAAAAAGGAAAATTTTATGATGAAAAATTGTGACATTTTTCTTATTTCTGCTCAAAATATAGATTGTGGGCACTCGTTAGAACCGCGTCATCGAGGCGGCTTTAACGAGTACCCACAATCTATATTTTAGAGCAGAAATAAGAAAAATAAGGTATACCCCCGGAAACTCGAGTTTTACTATATAAAAGTGGGGTTCAAGGGGGTCAAAATTATATAGGCGTTTTTTCGTGATGAATGTACAAATACCCAAAGTTACTATGGGACATAACTCATGAGGTATTTTTCGGAATTTAGTTTAAGCTTTATCAGGTCGTCTTCGCATCACTACCAACCCTTTTACAAACTTTCAAGGTTAATGCTCCCATCACAAAAACACGCCTATATAATTTTGACCCCCTGAAACCCCAATTTTATCTAGAAAAACTGGGGTTTGTATGGATCAACGTTATTTCTTTTATTCCTGCTCCAAAATCTAGATTGTGGGTACCCGTTAGAACCGCCTCGAAGAGACGGATTTAACGTGTTCCCACAATCTATATTTCGAGCAGAAACAAGAAAACTATCACAATTTTCATCTTAAAATTTTCCTTTTTCCGGCGATAAAATTTACAATGTATTTGTATAGGCGTGGTTTGGTAATTGATATGTTTTTTATACTTTGCTGACCAGATTTCTACAAAAAATTTAAAGCTGTAACTTTTGAAAGGGGCACAATCTCGACAAGAAAAAAATATATGTCTTCTTTTTTTCACGATGAGATAAAATACCTGTCAGTTATTTTCACATTTCAAAGTTCTAGCCTACATGGTTCTATTGGTATGCTATGCATCACAAAGTATACATTGTGCAAATGTCCAAAATGGTAAATAGAGGATCTTACATGGGTGTTTATCTATTATTGAATTTATTAAACAAGTTGAGGAAAAGGGATAAAATGCGAGGCTTTGTCGAGCATTTTATCCCTTTTCCTCAACGAGTTTAATAAAATCAAAAATACATGAGCAATGTATTATTTAATTTATTAAACGAGTTGAGGAAAAGGGATAAAGTGCGAGGCTTTGCCGAGCACTTTATCCCTTTTCCTCAACGAGTTTAATAAATTCAATAATACATGAGCACGAATGCAAAATTCTATTTATCATATGACATTTAAAACGCATTTTATTCACGACTGTTTACAAAACATATCAATATTCCGCCATTAGTAAACGCGACGCCGTTAAGGACGTCGTACATGTAACGTTACGGGACGTATCCAGCTAATTTGCATATTTAATTCACTAGTGGATTATCGAAAATATTACATGACGTTATTACACTCTCAGACGCGACGTCATATGATAAAGGGCTATAAATCATAAAGCATGTTTTCGAATTTAGTCAAAAGTAAATCAGGTCAGCTTCTCATCACTACAAATCCATTCACCAAGATTATAAGAATCTTATATGGGTGTGAGGGGTGGATGGAAAAATCCGTCCCGAGGGTTACTGTCCGACATCTCGAGGCTTGCCGAGTGATGCCCGACAGTGATCCCGAGGGACGGATTTTTCTATCCACCCCTCACACCCATATAGGAATCTTTTTCTTCCATAGCATCCATTTCTTTGCGCGGATTTTTAATGCTGAAGTCACTTCGGTTACCAACGTCCGCCATATTGTGTTGACACTGCAGGAATGTTTAGTGACGTTGCTGTGAGGTCAACCTTAACTACGGCGCATAAGAGGTCGTAATCAACCAGTGCATTTATCAAACACGCGATTATATTCGATTTTGGGTCGGACCAGGGTCAGAACATACATTTCTATCCCAGGATAAAATCACGGATTTCCTTGTCTGGTGTGCAAGAAAAAAGGCTCTAGCTCCAAAAGTTGTTTAGATATTTTGCCGACAATGATTAATAAAAAATTCAAAGGCGAGTATAATCCAGATGAGAATACATACGCGTCATCTATATTTAATGAGGAATAAATATATGAAATTTCAAAACCCTGGCATACAGATTTCTAAAGTTATGCTATGCATCACAATGCATACACTTTACAAATGGCCAAAATACATAGGGCCATAACTCATTAAGTCTTTTTTGGAATTCAGTCAGAGGCTAATCAGGTCATCTACCCACCAGCGGTAATTTATTCTTCAACATTCAAGGCTCTAGCTCTAAAAGTTTTTGAGATTTTGTGCTAGAAGTATTCAATCATGATTCCGACGAGACAAATAGCAATGTTCTCATGAGCAATCCATATACGGCATTTCAAAACCCCAGCATACATAGCTCTAAAATTATGCTATGCATCACAATATTCTTCAACTTTCAAGGCTCCAGCTCTAAGAGTTTTTGAGATTTTGTGCTAGAAGTATTCAATCATGATTCCCCAACGAGAAAAATAGCAATGTTTTTATGAGCAATCCATATACATTTCAAAACCCTAGCATACATAGTTCTAAAGTTATGCTATGCATCACAAAGCATAAACTGTACAAATGCCCAAAGTTACAATAAGCCATAACTCATGACGTATTTTTCGGAATGTAATCTTACGTTTACCAGGCCATCTACTCATCACTACTGGTTTATTCACCAACTTTCACGGCTGTAGCTCTGAATGCTTTGAGATATTTGGCTGACAATTTTTTATCAATGTTTGATTTGAGGTTTAACGTCCCCGTCAGCACTGTAAATGCTTCCAATTTTGTGGGACTTTTACCCGACATTGAGATGAAATGACATCTCAAGCCCTGTCGTCCAATAAACCAATAGGGTTTATTAGCATGGACGGTCCGCCTCGCACCGCGGTTCCTGGACAGGCTTAGATCCTCTAAGCGGTTTACCAGTACTAATGTGCGGGCCGGATTCAGCTCTGCGTGGAAGCATCATGCAGCCCATATATTTCTTCAAGCCCCTACGGGCGGGGACCTAAGTTTTTTATCAAGACATTTTAAAGTATCAAAAATCTAAAAAGGGACATAATCCCGGCAAGAAAAACAAATATATACTAGGGACAAAAAATAAGGGAATCCCCAAATTCAAATAGAAAGAAGCGAAACCTCAATGTCACAGGGAAGGTTTATATGCAAAGGGGATAAGTATCTGGTCAATGCACCACGAGCATTGATGCATGCACGACACCTTCTGGGCATGCTAGTGATTGTGCGAAAGATTATCTCCCGTGGTATCCGTCGCCATTCTTCTTGCAATGCTCGGCCAAGCTGTTGCAGATTGTTACAACGCAGCGTTTGTTGCACACGTGGCGACCCAAGACATCCCAAGTGTGCTCGATCGGCGACATATCAGGGAATTTGGCTGGCCACGGCAGTGTCTTTACACCTTGTTGTCTCAGAAATTCGACAGCCACACGGGCTCGATGTGGGCGTGCGTTGTCGTCTTGGAACTCGAAGTTCACACTTATGCGCCGGGCGAATGGGACAACCACTGGGCGTAAAATTTGGTCTACGTCACGTTGGCTAGTCAAGTTACCTTGAACTATCATGGTGACTTGACTGGCCAGCGTTACGTAGACCAAATTCCAAGACGAACATCAAACAAACGAACACCGTCATCAGTTGTACTATGTGTAGTGAGCTTTTTTGTCTTAGGCATACAAATGCTTACGATTTTAGCTTCATATAGTCTAAATATAAAATTGATATTTAGGGCTCAGCTGGACAAAGCAAGGTTACCTTAACACGCACTTTAAAGGTCAAACTAGTAGCTGTAGTAGCAAGTACAGTATCATACACTCTAGTATTCTGGCGCACGATTTGCTAGAAGCTTTTGCATTTCAAAACTACTAAAATATTAGAGTGTTTGCCATTAAATTATGACAATATGTTAACTAACACTATTGTTTGTTTTTCGGTCTTCACTGGGTGAAAATTGTTAAAGACAGCATTCATTGTTAGTGCACATCACAAATGAAACACGGTTTTTCACTGGCAAGAATCGCATCACGTGCAAGTCGCATATCTGCGATAGGTGCACAGCGTGTGCTATCACATTTGAATCGGAACCGTACAAGTACAGTTTCATTGTGCCCGCTACATAGTAACCGGATAATTTTTACGGACAATCACGATTGATTTACTGGACTTTGTTTCTGGTTGTCGCTCCGTTAAATAGCAGGAAACCAGCCTGAAACACACGTTATTCGCTAAGATGTCAGTTTTGTTGAAATATTCCTTCATGCCTAATAGTTTAAGAAACAGCAGCAGATTTTACACTTCAAATCCTAATACTGTTAGTCTTGACACCCGATGCCTGCTAAAAGTTTACATTTATAACTGTCGTTAGTCAATATATACTTATAGAGTAGTTGTTCAGTGCATGTAAATGTTTAATATTTAAGCAATGGCACCAAAGCTGAGGGCACTATCAAGGTTTATGGACTGCCCACGGACCAGGGCATTGACCGTCGGGTTGATATGGCCCTCGCCTGCGGCTCGGGTCGTATCAACACGGCGGTCCGACCCTGGCCCTCCATAAAACTTGACAGTCCCCTCATCTTGGATTCTACTGCTTAGATACAAAACATTGACATGCAGAACTACGTTGACCCTGGGAAACAATAGCGTGCTGTTTGAGCTGGAAACACTTTCATGCTTCTCTTTTCTGGGCTTTTTGGCAACGTTTTGTCTTTAACACAAACCTCGCCATCATTGGTATCATAGAATCTTTCAACAAGCTGAACCACTGTGCTTTTTCCACACCCACTATGTCCAACAAGTGCTAAAGTCTGGCCAGGATCTACACTGATGCTGAAGTTCTTCAAGACCTGAAATATATTGCACCGGACACATTCAAGCAGTTAATGTACGTGCATATGTCTATCTTAAAACGCATGGCTCTTTTCTTGTGTATTATTCATGATCGTAAAAAAAGCTAATTGAAGCAAATAGAAATTGCCAATTTCAGAATCATTTTCTGCGCATGTCATGTTCTTCGAAGAGTGCAAATCGATACCTGATGACGTCATTGATTTAGAAAATGAAAAGGTGCTGCTCTTAGAGGGAAATTAAACTGGTCTGGAGGAATCAAACTATTTTCTTTTACCATTTTTGTATGTATGGAATTTTCCACCTTATATAAAGTACATACTCATTTCAAAATTTTGGGGTGTCAGGTTCCTATATGAAAAAGAAATTAAGCAAAACGCATACAATGCGCAAACAATACGCGTGCAATACGCTGTTTTGCGTGTTGTTTGTGTGGTCTGTTGCTACACGCTTAACAAAACGCTTTCAAAACACAGCTTGAATAAGCGCATTCTTAGCGTTTTGTTTCTCTTAGTTTTCTAACATTAAACTTGTTAGTGATTTGTTTTACTTAGTTAAATTTTAGATGTATTGAAAGCGTGTTGTTTAACTTAACTTTTCAAAATTGCGGTTTGTTTGTGTTTCACTAATGATTTGTATTTCATTGGTATTTTGGTTCTCAGTATCTTGGCAGTATTCGCATGACTCACTTCCTGTTTCCAAAAGCTTGTCAAAAGGGAAGCGTTCTTCTTGTTTTGAATTGGATTTTTTGTTGAACTGGTTGACAAAACTCATTTCAAGTACAAGTCAGCATTTTAATTGCTTTTGCATTGTATGAAATTTATCATGGGCATTTCAGTTTATTAACATATATCACATCTCATTCAGTTGCATGCAAGATAGGCATTTTTTCTGGACATTTATTTATAGATGGGCATTTTTTTCTGGACATTTATTTATATATAAGTGAACAAAATGTTAAAGGCTCTTATGAAACTATATTTTGGTCTCATGTATATAGTCACTGGAAAGGGTGTGAAATCGGAAAAGTACCAAATCGTTAAAGCTTGGCAATTTTGTATTGTATGTAGAAAACATTTAAACAACAGAGTTTATGCAGGTCAAGGACATATGTGTACTTCATTTAACACTGACTCATAGTTCACTTTTCACGTTTTGTTTGCGTCTTGCTGGCTGCGTTTTATTAGCGTTTTATTATAACTGTTTCATTAATGTTTTGTTGCAGCGTCTCATTAGTTTTTTTTTTTTTTTTTGCTTAGCGCGTAGTTAGCTCATTTGTATACCAATTTCAACGTTATCAGTTAAAACACGTAAAACAGTGTCATATTAGCGTGTTGCTTGTGTGTTTTGTTCCCTTCGTTTTTACATAAAGGTTGTGTTTTCTTCAGAATTTATTTGGAAAAAAAGCTGGACTTAATGCAAAAAGGTTAGACCCTGATCTGGGCCGGCACTGTTTGCCAAATACCCCTTCAGGGTTTCCAGTACAAAATGGGTTAAGGTAATATTTGGGCGCAGTAACTTTCCATTTTGAATACTCTGACCCCACTCCCCACTTCTGCCACAACCGAACAGACTACAGAGAAGCTTACTTATATGTTAACCCTTTTCCCATAGGTTTCTGAAGTTTTCATCCATTAATTTGGACACGCACATCTCAGTGACGATTTTTTTTAGTTAAAAGTAAATGGCATTAATATTAATAATGTTGTTCCTAAGCTGAATCTACACTCGTTGCACAGGAATCTGAACAAAGAAACCCGTAAAAGCAAAGCAGGGAATCCTTAACCCAAGCTAAAGTGATTGAGAGACATATATAGAGGATCTTACATGAGTGTTCATGAATTATTAAATTTATTAAACGAGTAGAGGAAAAGGGATAAAATGCGAGGCTTTGCCGAGCATTTTATCTCTTTTCATTAACGAGTTTAATAAATTCAATAATACATGAGCATGAATGCAAGATTCTATTTATCATATGACATTTAAAACGCATTTTATTCACGATTGTTTACTAAAATGTCAGTATTCCGCCGTTAGTAAACGCGACGTCGTTAATGACGTCGTACATGTATCGTTACGGGACGTATCTAGCTAATTTGCATATTTAATCCACTAGTGGATTATCGAAAATATTACATGGCGTTATTACACTCTCAAACGCGACGTCATATGATAAATAAGAATATATTATTGATTCGTACTCCAAGAAAGTAAATGTTTTAGATTTTTGTCAAATATAATCACAATATATAATTTTTTGGAGTAATTAAAAGTAAAAAGGCCCTTTATTACCAATTACCAAGCTATTCCTTATGGGATTCTTTTTATTATAACAGCAAACTGTTTATAAAGGCACAATCTATCACATATCTATATCATTTGTTTGCTATTCCTCATTCGGATTTTTAATAGCAGTTAATTGTTTGTAACGGCAGAATTAAGAGGTAACTATACCAGATTTAGTGACACAGAGGCCTTTCTGATATTTAATCTTCATCAGTGTGTCTCAACCCCAAAGTTCTAAAACCAAAACGGATGATGGACAAGTCCCGGCAAACACAGCACACCCCCTCCGAGCACACACCGACCGACGCAGATCATGAGACAGGTCAACTGGAGGCATCAGGCAAGAGACGCCTACATCAGGACTAATAGGTGCCCCCCACCGAGCCAACATCAGCAAACAGAATGTTAGGTAACAAATATTGGCGTTATAACGGGAGCGTCCTCTGGATGCAAGAAGTCAATGTTTGAAAGCCGGCTCCTAAATCAATTTTTATCAATATTTATTTTTGGTTTACAAGTTTATCAAACATTATTCTGTATATATCCGGCGATACTGAAAAGTGGATCTAATGTACACTCATATATATGCGAGCTTTTGTTTCTTATTTAAACGTATTAATTAAAGAAGTAACATCATTGCAATATGAGACAAGTAGATTCAGATTGGGATAAGAACGAAACCACAACTACTTATATAGTTATTCTCTTCTGTTTTTGGAAATTTAAACGGAATTTCATATGAAATGACCACGAGTGTAAGATTCTTTTAATCATATCACGATAAAAATTGGATTTTATTGTCGAAGAAAATCAAAATAATTTCACCCAAAACATATCATTCTCTGAAAAATCATTAGCATTTTGCGGCACTAACCATGTGCTCTGACATAATATGTGGTCATTATGTGTAGTCCGCGTAAAGTTTTGCACCTACAAAGTCATATTTAAATGTATTATTTTCAATCAGTATACAAATCCTTATATGCTGTATGAACATTGTTCTGACATATCAAGTTCATGACAAGAAATCACCCGCTGAATAACAGAGGCATTAAATGACACAGTCGATTTTGCAGTGCAAAATGCAGGGACAGTTCGACCCAATTAGTGTAACTCATTGCGCCATATCGAGAGATAAAAACTGAGTATTGTTTCGGTTTCTAAGAAGATAAAGATAAAACTTGTGTACGTATTGGACTCGTCACATCCAGAAGATTTTAGTGAGTACCCACATTGCGGCGATTCTAGTGAGTACATACAACATACATTTTCAAGGTAAACTAAGAAAATTCTCCCATAATTATCTGGAACATATTTTGAAGATATATTTTCTCATCATGTTAACAAATCCGGGTCATGAAAATCCCTCTAAACCCCTCTTTATACAGAGAAAACTGGGGTTTACAGGGTTATACAATATTTTCCTTTTTTCTGCTCAAAGCATAGATTGTGGGTACTCGTTAGACCCGCCTCGCCGAGGTGGTTCTAACGGAGTACCACATTCTATCTATTGAGCACAGCTAAGAAAAAATATCACAGGTTTTCGTCTTAATATTTTCATCTTTTCGGCGATAAAGTTTACCATGTATTTGTATAGGCGTGTTCGTAATGCTACTCACTCGACTGCCGTGGTAAACGAGTCCTTGGTGTTCCAGCCGTCCATTACGAAAACACTCCTATACAAGTACACTGTAAATTTTACCGCCAAAAACACGAAAATTGAACGATGAAAAATTGTGATATTTTTCTTATTTCTGCTCAAAATATAGAATGTTGGTACACGTTAGAACCGCCTCATCGAGGCGATTCTAACGAATACCCACATTCTATATTTTTGAGCAGAAATAATAAAAGTAAGGTTTACCCCTGTTAATGTGGGGTTCAAATGGGTCAAAATTATATCGGCGTGTTTTCGTGGTGAAAATTCCACTGCAATACAATTTACACCCCTTACCTGGACTTCTCCGCCCCCGCCCAAAGGGGCTTGAAGAAATATATGGGCTGCACGATGCTGCACGATGCTTCCACGCAGAGCTGAATCCGGCCCGCACACTAGTACTGGTAAACCGCTTAGAGGATCTAAGCCTGTCCAGGAACCGCGGTGCGAGGCGGACCGTCCATGCTAATAAACCCTAATGGTTTTCATTTGGCGACAGGGCTTGAGAAGTCATTTCATCTCAATGTCGGGTAAAAGTCCCACAAAATTGGAAGCAACGTCTCCAAAATGACCTTTACAGTGTTGACGGGGACGTTAAACCTCAAATCAAACAAAATTACCTGGACTTCTGGTCTAGCTGGATACGTAAAAGACACGTCCTTTAAGTCTAATCTTCCAGATATCTTCACCGGTCGATCTCCATCGTTTGATGAGCTGTCAATGACTGGTTTCTGTTCGATAATGTGAAATATTTTTGCTGCTGCAACTTTTCCGTTTGCCAAAGTTTCTAGGAATGGAAACGCATGTCCCATGGACATTGATCCTAACATGACTGCTATGAATACCTGTAAAACAAAATTTATTGACATTTATCACATTTCGAAGCTCGTATATTGTAAAACCCTTTTTCAATTGCGAAACATTGGAGTTTAATGGGTAAACATAAAGTTTTTTTATAATCTTGATTTTGTTTGAAAAACTGGATTGTATGTACTCATAAGAAACTCCTTCGTGAAGCAGTGAAGCGGTTCTTACGAACACATACTAGAATATATTCTGACGGCCTCGGCAGCCCAGTCAGATGCGCGTTTGACTGGTGATCATGAGGACGACGTTAAGATATCTGCCGAGGTCGGCAACATACTTTCGTGGAGATAGATCATGAATTCTTTTCTACTGCCATTCTCTCCCTCCCGCATATTCAAGAAGGGCAGTTGTCAGTTTCTGGCGAAATAATGTGCACTGTACTCGTTTACCGCTTACGTATAAGCCTGCCCAGGAAAAAATGTGGATAGGTATACTGACCGGCTCAAAAATTACATAAAATAGTGTGGACTGGGCCGTTAAATTCAATACAAACAAACAAACAAGAATATATATTAGCGGTTCCTGTATATGTACCAATCTTGGCACAAATTTGCGTTCACTACAGTGTTCTAGTCAGGTCCGTTCAGATTTATATCGCTAGTGTTAGCATAACTCTGAACCCTACCATGCTTGTCGTGACCAAGAAGGCACAGTGTAGGCACTAGTGTGAATACAACCGATGCTATAATGTCCAACAGGCCGGCCAGGAATGCCGACGTTGGTCCGCTTTTTGAGCTGACTCGGATCGATTTTTATCAATCGATTCAAAGATGTAAATATTCAATAGCTCTTATACTGGTGATGCTCGACCAATAACTAATGGTTAAACCGCACACAAATTAAAATAAAGGACCATGCAATAAGAAGCGCAGAGTAATTCATATGGCTGGAGTCCAAAACAGGGAGGTAGCAAACAGTGTAGACCCAGGTTAGATGCCGCCAAAAGCGGCATTATTGTATGCAATCATTTATCATATGACGTCGCGTCTGAGAGTGTAATAACGTCATGTAATATTTTCGATAATCCACTAGTTGATTAAATATGCAAATGAGCTAGATACGTCCCGTAATGTTACATGTACGACGTCCTTTACGACGACGCGTTTACTAATTGCGGAATATTGACATTTTTGTAAACAATCGTGAATAAAATGCGTTTAAAATGTCATATGATACATAGAATCTTGCATTCGTGCTCATGTATTATTGAATTTATTAAACTCGTTGAGGAAAAGCGATAAAATGCTCGGCAAAGTTTAATAAATTCAATAATACATGAGCACTCTTGTAAGATCCTCTATATCAACAATTTATTAAACCCGTTGAGGAAAAGGGATAAAATCCTCGGCAAAGCCTCGCATTTTATCCCTTTTCCTCAACTCGTTTAATAAATTCAATAAAACATGAGCACTCATGTAAGATCCTCTATGTAAACATAGCTGCTTGAAGCTATTCTTGAATGGGTCAGAAACCGAGTAAGGCGGTTCTTCTCTCGCAGTTTAATTTTGTTGTGGTTTATCTTTTGAGCGTGTGTGTCGATTATTTGAGCCCCGCCAAGCGATTTTGTGTCTTCGAGCATTCCGTCATGACAAATTTTAACTGCGTATGCCCAGCCATTCAGAGGGCCCAGGGATATGGCTTTCTGTCTGAAGGTTCCTCTTGATTCACTGCTTGTATGAGCGAGCAGCGAAGGTTGTGGCGAGACTGCGCGGATGCGCAGGCTCGCCTGAACCTTCGCTGCTCGCAAAGGCGATAAGTACCAAAATCGCTTGACGGGGCCCATATTATTTTGTTTTGGATAGCCAAATGGCCATTTTGTTGGAAACTAACTGTCCTTTTGGCTTTCCGCTATTGATGTTTCCATTAGGGTCTAGTTATTTCATGTCTGTGTTTCTTTCTCTTTGGTGTCACTGATGGGAGCTGTGGATTGATTGTATCGATTGCTGACCGTTGCCTTGACTTTTATTTTTATTCGAACAACAAAATACATATTCTATTCATGCAATTAACATGGGTTTTGAATTTTGATAGCACAAGGGGGTCATGGACTTAACGTTGTCGCCCAGAGTGTAGCATTAAAAAATTATGATGACGTCAAAACAATATTGTAAAACGGACGTAATTAGTATAGCAACGTTCTACACTCGCGGCTATGTGGGTAAAATGGTCGGGTTTGAAGTTTATGTGCAGTTTGGGCCGGTTTCTCACACGTTGGCATTGGAATCGCAAATTATTAGGAACAACAATCGCCCATGGTAATTTTATTGCAATAATATTTGTTGGGTACCTCGGAAGATACTTGAACACTCGGCTTGGCAGCATCGTGTTCAAACAGCTCCCTCGGAACCCGGTAAATATAAATCTCCCGGAAGATATTTGAACACTCGGCTTGGCAGCCTCGGGTTCAAACAGCTTCCTCGTGCTCCGGGAAATGTTAATTCATGAGAAACAAGAGTGTTCCATGCAGCATATTTTTTCAATCAATACAAATGAAGGAAATTCACCAGAACGGAGATAACCACACAGAAACTACTAGGCAAAACGGTTTAAGCAATTTTGGTAGACGTGCATGCAAGGAATATTCCCATGAAATTATTTTGCAATTGGGCTAGTGGTATGGGAGAATATGTCGTTTTTTATTATTTTTACCTCTGGCGGTCATTTTTTTCAGCGAAGCGGATCCATATACGCAATTGTGTTAAAGGGTCCCACAGTAACATTCCTGTAAAATTATTCCAAAGTCCAATCAACGGTCCAGGAGGAGATGTTCTTTAAGTTAATTGCTGACAGACGAGAAGACTTTTATAGGTTTTCTGTTTTAGCTCTTGCGGTCATTAAGTCCATCCGAGCGGATTCGTTTCTTTGTTTGTATTGTTGTTTAACGACCCAGTCAACACTATTTAGGTCATATTTAGCCAGTCAGATTACCTATCCACAACTGTCCTGGGCAGACCAAGTCACGGAGGTCGGCGTCATCCGAGCAGAAGGGCTTTAGCAATTTTGGTAGAAGGTTACCCATGGCATATTCCTGTGAGTTATTTTGAAATTGGGCCAGTGGTGTAGGAGGAGATTATGTTTTTCTTTTTTCTATTTTTAGCTCTGGTAACATTAAGTACTGTTTTTGGCAGAGGGTCATCCACGGAACATTCCTGTAAAATTATTGTACAGTCCGTTCACAGATTCAGAAGGAGGTGTCTTTTAAGTAAATTGTTGACAGACACACGAAGGGCGACGGACATCGAACGGTCACAAAAGCTAACAATATGCCTTTGGCACTGGTGAGCTTAATAGATTAGGAACGTTCATTTGAAAAAAGCAGAGCCTAAGAGACATGAAAGACCATGCTATCAGATTCCGTCTCAGGGTAAACGGATACGGTAGGAAAGTCAGATAAAACCTAGGTTTCCGACAAGATCTGTTGTTCCCCTCGGTCTTTATCGAAAACGGATAATAGGAGCTTCTCATTTTAGTCTGCTTCTGTGTTGTCGTTATTGTGGGACATTAACGTACTACACATACCAGTAATACATTACCAGCTTCAAAGCCCGGTTCTCTGTCCGCCATCAGTTTGATGCCGTAGCCAAACGCTGTTGCGAACACGGTATACATGATTAACCAGACCATTCCACTTCCAAACCCCAACACGAATCCCTTTTTCAAGGACGAACTACCCCCTTCATGTAAGTTCTTGTCGTATCTGAAATTATAAAGGGATTACACACAATTGGGTTGAAAAACAGGTGGTATACATCCGTATACTCTGGTTGTCGCCTCGCAAACTAACGATTTGCTCGATCTCACTTAAGTTGATTTGAAAGGTCCGTAAGACCCCTACAAAGAAGATGCTCTTAAGTAAGTAGCCCTAAACGCTCGCTTAGGCTGAATCGTAGGTAACGGTCACTTAGTAGCTTCAACATACTACTGTGGAGAACATGGCTCTTAAAATATCAATGTCTGCGTCATCCGCAAGCTCAAAGTAAAGGATTTACCCGAAGGAGCTAGACATCAAAATTGGGTTGGATACAGGTGTCTTTAGCGACCAAGGACATGACTGTATGAATCAGACTGAAGTTTCTGAAACTGTTTTGAAAGTTTATCCATGTCCATCTCCTGTAGCCTATCTGAACCTAAATGGCGCCTTCAAGTTTAATGAGTTTGAAAAACAAGTGAAGGCAATGATCAGGAAACGATACAATAAATCCAAAGCCCCCATTAGACACCAAAGGGAAATAAACACAAACACGAAATAACTAGACCTTAATAGAAACATCAAAAGTGGGAAGAAAAAAAGAACAGTAACATTCCCACAAAATGGCCAATTGGCTGTCCAAAACAAAAACAAAATATAAGCGATACACACACTCAAAGACAAACCACAGCAAAGATAAACCGCGACAGAAGAACCCTCTTGGCACGGTCAGTGAAACGAATTTCACTGGGGGACTTATGTAGATTTGTCGCGGCCGCAATCCTTGCCCTTACTTCCGTCGCGATTTAGACAAATAATTTTTTGCGTCCGCATGAAGGGCTCCTAACTCATCGGTGCATCGTTTCCGAGAACCCAAACATCAAGCAACCACAGAGATGAAACAACGGTGAGGACTCGTCAGCAGGAAACCACTGATATGCTGGAGCAAAACAAAAAAAAAAAAAAAAAAAAAAACAAAAAAAAAAAAAAAAACAGTTAGACTCCGATGGGCCCGACCAGAGACAGAGCATCACGAACCAACCAACATTACATACTTGCATACTCTATTGTTAACAACTGTGTTCTGTAGTCCTTGCTTCAAAATGATTAGCTTTCAATAGAACATATAGTTCGAACAATTGGAAAGTAGAAGTAAAACAAAGATCAGGAATTGATACAATTAACTTACTCCACCCATAAAAGACACCAAAGGGAAAGAAATACAAACATTAAGCGACCAGACCATAATGGAAACCTAAACAAAGGAAGACATGAGATTGACCTTTATGCAACAATGTTATCGCCTAATACGTCGGCTTTCGTAAACGTCTCGTGAAGTTTCGGCAACTCGTGAATTGCGACCCATTTTCTGACCTTTATGTTTTGAATATCAATATCGCCATCTTCGGGAGACGGCGAAGATAAATACATGCATCCAGTCGGATGTGTAATTATGGTAATAGAGTTCATCACTCTCATGTCAATTTGTTCGATCTATATTTAAAAACGAGACCCCCACCTACAAACTGTACGCAGAGAAAAAATATGCATTTTACATCCATATTATAAGCTCATTGTGGCATTTTAGTGTAGTCGTTGATTTCAGAATTGTGTCCATGCTACAAGATGAAAATACAATACTGTGTCTACTTGCCAATGGCACACCAACCGTAATTTATTACACAAAAATTAACATGTTTCGATTGTAACACACTTGAAATCGGCATTAATGCTGTCGTTTTCTTCAAATTCACCCAACCTTTCGCCATTTTAAGATGAAATCCCCCCACACAAATAATTGACTGTGAGACATGCAATCAAATCCGTTTGTATCGTTTATGACGTTTCAACATCCAACGTCAAAGAATCCACGTGTGGCCCCATGAAACGGCGGCCTTTCGCGCCACGATCTTCCGTCCTGTATTGTATCACTGAATACATCACAGTTTCCTTCTATTGCTCATAAAGGCGCGCTGTGTTGGAATTATTTTAACCCTTTTTGTACCAAATGGAATCTTCCTCCTTATATATAGCAGATGTCCATTTCAAAATTTAAGTTGTCTCGTTGTTTTGTCTTCAAAATTCATTTGGAAAATGGCTTGACTATTTGCAAACAGTGTAGGCCCTGATCAGACGCCTCGTTCTGTGGCGTCTGATCTGGGCCTGTACTGTTTGCCAATTACCCGTTTTGTGGTTTCTGGTACTAAATAGGTTAAGACAAAGATTGGAGTAATCGTAAGTAAGGCCTCTTAGATCGATTTTACAACGTATATCCGGTAAAAACCACTCCCGTAAACACCACTCTCCCTGTATAATCTGAGGGCTGCCAAAGTCCTCATAAAATAGACTTGTTAGCTGCAACACATCACGAAAAAAACACGTCTATATAATTCTGACCCTCTTGAACCCCACTTTTATATAGAAAACTGGGGTTTACAGGGGTATACCTTATTTTTCTTCTTTCTGCGCTAATATATAGATTGTGGGCGGTTCTAACGAGTACCTACAATCTATATTTTGAGCAGAAATATTAAACATATAACAATTTTTCATCTTAAAATTTTCGTTTTGTTTTCGGCGGTAAAGTTTACAATGCATTTTAACAGGTGTTTCAGTTTCAGACATGACAACCACCGTTCATACGTTGTCTAATTATAAGTGAAACAACCTTCCTGTATTGGAAGTTTAAGATTTTAAAGCGTCTTGCAGTCAGACTCCTCACAAGCAGCACATCAAACCGCGTTAACACTATTTTGGTATTTTGGCATATGGAGCCAGTCGGCTCACCTAAAGTACATCTGTGCAGAATTATACTTAAGCAGTTAATCTGTACAGTGTATATTATGTCGCCAGAAACTGACAACTGCCCAATCCTTTATTAGTGGTCGAGTAAGAATGACCATAGAAAATATTTAAATGATCAATCTCCACGAAATAATCTTGCCAACCCAGTGGGTTTCGAACCTAGGATGGCCACCAGTCAGAGTTTAATTCGACTGAGACCAAGCCCGGCGAACACCAAGTTGGCATACACAAGTAATGTCGAAGCAACACAATGGCTACGCAAAAATGTTGGTGTAAAGGTATCGTAAAAGAAGAAAGATCAAAGGAGAGCAACAACCACAAGAAGTAGCCAACATTTAACATCAGAAAAAAGTGAAACATGAAGTCCATGATGGACCGTATTCGCTAATCTGAGTTATGATCTATTAACATTGTAGTTTACCATTTCTTTTTTCTATATTTAGCTCCGACAGCCGTTTTGTATAGAGGGGAACCACATAACACTTTCGGTAGAGGGGTAACCCAAGGGACATTGCTGTAAAGTTATTTTGAATCTGAGCCGTTGGCCTAGGAGAAGATGTTCGTTGAAGATTTTTCTATCTTTACCGTTGCAGTCATATGGACATTTTGTTCAGCAGAGCAAACCCAGTTTGGCAATTTAAGCAATCATCAGTACAATAATACCTATTTTGTGATCGGTATTTCAACGGAACATACCTTAGCTGAGCATACCGTTTAATCAAGTTTGGTACAAAAATAAAAGAGAAACATTTCTGTGAGTTAGGTTTGAAATTGCGCCATTGACCGTCTAGGATATGTCATTTAGATGGGTTTTCTTCTAGTTTTAGCTCTTGCAGCCATTTTCCTCATTGAAGTGGAACCATTTTTTGCAACAATATTGGAAGAGGGGCAACAAAGGAACATTTCTGTGAAATAATTTTGAAATTGGATTATAAACTTTCAAGTTTTTTTTTTCTATTTTAACTCTGGTGGTAATTTTGTTCAGCGAAGTGGAACGGTTTTAACAAGTTTGGTAGTAGGATCACCAAAAGATCATTTCTTGGAAATTATTTTGAAATAAAACATTAGCCTATGAGAAAGTGTCATTCAAAAGTGTTTGCTCTGGTGGTAGAAACAGAACCATTTTAGCAACTTTTACAGAGGATATCCCTTGAAATTGTTTTGGTATCGGACCATTAGCCTGGGACGAGATGTTGATTAAAGATTTTTCTCAATTTTTATTAGCTCTGGCGGCCATTTTGTTCAGCGGAGCGGAACCATATAAGCAGCTTCAACACTCGTAATAAATTATTAACGGCCAAACTCCTTAATCAGGGTTATCGGTACCATAAACTACGCAAAGCCTTTTCAAAATTTTATAGACGCCATTCTGATTTAATTTCAAAATTCAATATTGGACTTAAATCTCTTCTGCAACAAGGTCTATCGGAACCCGAATTTTATGGTGACTTAGTATATAAATTCAGAAAAATATATAACCGCAATGACTTCAGCACCCAATTTCGTAAAATCATTCTTCGATATAAAAAGATTGCGTACAACATGGATATTATACGACAGACTGCATGCATGGTAGTTAACCCAATCACGGTTGGCAACTTTGCTTCCCTCTTTAATTGCACGCCGGTGGGTCAGGCCTCAGATTCTATGACGGCTCCAACGTAAAGGCTTATTGAGAATTAGAGAGATAATGTTGGTTGGTGCCTGATGCTCTGTCTCTGGTCGGGCTCATCGGAGTCTAACTGTTGGTTTTCTTTTGCTCCAGCATTTCAGTGGTTTCTTGCTGTCGAGTCCTCACCGTTGTCTCACCTCTGTGGTTCTTTGATTTTTGTGTTCACGGAGATGTTGCACTGATGAGTTAGGAGGCTTTCATGCGGACTGAACAAAGTATTTGTCTAAATCGCGACGGAAGTAAGGGCGAGGATTGTGGCCACGTAAAATCGATTTAAGCCCCCCCAGTGGAAATCTTCCACTGACCGTTCCAAGGCGACTCTTCTGTGGCGATTTATTTATGTTGTTGTTTGTTACTTACTGTGTGTATCACTTGTGTCTTTTAATTTTGGATGGCCATATGGCCATTTTGTGGGAAAGTAACTGTCCTTATGGCCTTCCTTTGTTTAGGTTTCCATTATGGTCTGTTCGCTTAATGTTTGTATTTCTTTCCCTTTGGTGTCTTTTATGGGTGGAGTAAGTTAATTGTATCAATTCCTGATCTTTGTTTTACTTCTACTTTGGTAAAGGGGCATTTTTTGAAATCGGACCATTAGCCTAGGAGGAGATAGCATTTAAAAGGTTTTTTTTTTCTATTTTTAGCTCTGGTGGCCATTTGTTCAGCGGAGCGAAAACGTTTAAGCAATGTTGGTAGAGGGTCACAAAGTAACATTCATATTAAAATATTTTGAGTATTACTATTTATTTATTAGCATTGGAGGAGATGCTGTTTAAATGTTTTCTAAGGTTTTACTATCTTTAGCTCTGGTGGCCAGTTTGCTCAGCAGAAGGGAACCATTTTAGCACTTCTGATAGAGGGTCAACCAAGTAACATTCCTGTAAAATTATTATGAAATCGGACCATTACTCTAGGAGGAGATGAGGTTTAAAGGTTTTTCAATTTTCAGCCCAACGTGGCTTGAAGAAATAGATGGGCTGCTTGATGCTTCCAAGCAGAGCTGAAACCGACCTGCACATGGGTACTGGTAAACCGCTTAGAGGATCTTAGCCTGCCCAAGCAAAGCGGTGCGAGTCGGACCGTCCATGCTTAAAAACCCTATTGGTGTCATTTGGCGACAAGGCTTGAGATGCCATTTCATCTGAATGTCGGGTAAAAGTCTCACACATTGGAAGCAACGTCTCCGAAATAACCTTTACAGTATTGACGGGGACGTTAAACCTCAAATCAAACAAACAAAAATCAGCTCTGGCGGCCATTTTGCTCAGCGGAGCGAAATTATTTTTAGCAATTGTGGTAGAGGGACACTTAATGAATATTCCTGTGAAATTATTTTGAACTTGGAACATTAACCTAAGAGGAGGTGTCGTTTAAAGGTTTTTTTCTATTTTTTTTTTCTTCTATATTTAGCTCTCGCGGCCATTTATTTCAGCGGAGTGAAACTATTTTAGCAAATTTGGTAAAGGGTCGCCAAAGGAACATTCCTGTGAAAATACTTTGAAATCGGACCATTAGCTTAGGACACGATGTCGTTTAAAGGATTTTCTATTAGCTCTGGTGGCCATTTTGTTCAGCGGAGCGAAACCATTTTAGCAATTTTGGTAGAGGGTCACCCAAGAAATATTCATTTTTTTTTCAAAATCGGCACTGTGATTTCGGAGGATATGTCATTGGAATGGAAATGAAAGCAATGATCAGGAATCGATACAATTAATCCACAGCTCCCATCAGAGACACCAAAGGGAAAGAAACACAAACATGAAATAACTAGATCCTAATGGAAACAACATTAGCGGAAAGCCAAAAAGACAGTCACTTTCCCACAAAATGGCCAATTGGCTATCCAAAACAAAAATATAAGAGATACACACACTCAAAGACAAATTATAACAAAAACAAACCGCGACAGAAGAACCGCCTTTGAACGATCAGTGTAAGATCAGTGAAACGAATCGTGAAGAAATTATTGACGGACGGACAAAAAGCCATCACTTCGTGCTCAGGTGAGCTAAAACGAAACTCCCAGGGGCAGAGCACATCAACGAAAATTTAACAAACGGAACAATCAGTCCGGGGTGATTAGACTAATAGAAAGCATTTAACGAATGCATAATAAAGTACAAATTGAGAACTTCTTTTCTGAATGGGAATGGCACCACAATCTATGTTTTTGACGCAGAAATAAGAAAAAATGGATACCTCAATAAACCCCAGTTTTACAACATGGAAGTGGCGTTTAAGGGGCTCAGAATTATATAGAAATGTTTTCGTGTTGTCAATCATTTCAATATGTCTGTGGAAAAACTTCGAAAATGAATTGCTTCTAAAGGATAAGCCTTTTTATAGAACATATCTGCGGAGTTCGTGAAAAAGTCTCACTGACCTTCGTCAAAAGGTGTGGTTTTATATTTTCTTGCCCTTTGGGAACATTGATTCCATTATGGGGTTTTGAAAATATCTAAGTGTCACTGATGAGTCTTGATTGGCCGAAACCAGCTAGTCTGGCTCATAAAACGTATATACTCTATACGTTTCAGTTTTACGGTGATTTCGTTGCTTCCATAGGATAAACCTTTTATTGAGATACAGTCAAACTTCAATGGCTCGAACACATTTGGGACTTCGAAAATCTGTTCGAGACAGGGGTAGTTCGAGCCACTGAGGAAGGCATAACGAAATACTTTTAGACATCATTTCGGTGTTCTATACTGAATCTGAAAGCTGTGTGTACTCATTAGAATCGCCTCATCGAGGCGATTCTAATGAGTACACACAGCATACATTTGCAAGATAAAAGACTAAAATCTCCTTAATTCTCCCCCATTATTTCTTATGTAGAGGATTTCGCTAGGGGCTTAAGAATGGGTTCGACTCATCCATGGTAAACGAGCCATCGGAGTTCGAGCCATCGAAGTTCTACTGTAGTTTGTTTTAACAGCTTAGCAGTCAAGAATTGCTAACGATTATTGAAATCGTTTTCTTACCAAACGAATAATTTGACATCACGAAAATGCGTCTATAATTAAATTTTTTTACCTCGCCCCCTAAAACTCAACTTTTATATAGCAAACCCGGGTTTTACAGAGGTAAACACTAATATCTCCTGTTTCTGTTCAAAAACATATAGTGTGGGTACTTGTTAGAAAGAAGACCAGAAGCGTCTCGCCAAGGAGGTTCAAATGAGTAGCCACAATCTGTTTTGTGCAGAAATATGAAAATATATCAGGATCTTTTAGCTGAAAATATTCATTTTTTGTTGTTGTTGTTTGTTGTAAAATTTGCAATATATGGTCTATAAATAAGTTCTGAATAGTAAGATCCTTTGGAAGCAAAGAATACACCAAACAAACGAAATAGCAGACTCGGTTTTATTGAGTCTGTTCATGACCAGTACTGAAATGTGCAACACCGGCCTCGCCCTCTAGCGCCGGCTTAAGCAGAACTCTATTTTTAAAATGATTGAAAATAAACTCAATGATCCCAAAGGACCAGAAAATATAATCTGCACTATGATGGTGTACGGGGAGACGTTTTACAGCCGCCACACGGCACAACACCAGCGGCAGTGAAGAATAAGCCTAATGGCATGCGCGTGTTTGAAAAATCGGAGAATTTCTTCAGCTCAGTTACCGTCTACATTCTTTCTCTTGTCCATTGAAAGCCATTACTGTTTTAATGGCGCCTAACACTTCCTCAACCACCTCACCAGCTTTAGTATAAGACTCGGATTCTTTTTGTGTAAATTCTTCTCAACAACTGAAAATACAAAAATGCAGTAAAGCACAATACTTAGTTTCAGGAGACACAGTAATGATTTGTATAGCTGTCATCCCAAGTTATATAATGGTTTGCACTTATGTAATTATTTGTCTGAATAAGCTGACCGTCATAATTATGCGTTTTTTTTGTTTTGTAGCTTTTTGTGTTTATAAGATTAATACACGTATTATTTTGTGCTTGCGTGTGTGTTTCTCTGTCGCAGTTACATGTATACTACAGTTGGACCTTGTATAGTGTTTAAAGCCACTCGCCTCATAAACCAGGGGTCGTTGGTTCGATTCCGGGCTTCACCAGACTGTTGGATGTGTCTTAAACCGACGTCCCGTCTACATATGACCATAGTTGTTGATTGGACAAACGTATTTACTAAGGACCTTTAAAAACAACAATCATAAAACAAAAGCTTTCTTTACCAGCCTGAATTGGTCAACAGGTACTTTTGGAGCAGTTTAACCACTGCATGCGGGAAACACCTAAATGCAAACAGTGCAGGCCCAGTTCAGACGCCACAGAGCACGCTATTTGCTTACAGAATTTTCCGTCAAAAATAGAATGAATATGAAAAAATAGGCCTGACACCCTTTTATATGAAAATGGACGTGTCAGATATGCAGCAATGGAATATGCAGCAATGGAATGCACCAGTATATAATGGGTTAAAAGAAAAGGAATTATGGCAAATCATATGGCTTACTGTGCCTGTGCCAACTGACGATTCTCACTGGCTTGCGAAACATACGTGGCATTTCGTCCCCGCCAATCGGGGCTTGGAGAAATAGACTGGACTGTATGGTGCTTCCACGCAGAGCTGAATCTGACCACACACGAGTACTGGTAAACCGCTTAGAAGGACTAAGCCTGCCAAGGCAAAGCGATGTGAGTAGCCTTCTGGTTTCATTGGTCTGCAAGTTATGAGATGCTATGTGATTTCACCTCAATGTCGAGTAAAAGTCCCACAGAATTTGAAATACCGTCTCCAAAAGGACCTAAATAGTGTTGACTGGGACGTTAAACTCCAGTTCAAACACACTAACATACGGTGCATCGGCAATGACTCACACCATGTTAAGTCTTTGTAATGAACTTCATTGTACATCCAACTTTATAAAGACAAAATGGGTTCAACAAAATAGTTGCCTGCCTGAAAGTGTAACTTACCCTCGTTAGTATCGTGCCAATAATGATAAGAAGAGGACTGAAAGCCATGCAGGCCAGTGTCACCTTCCAGCCCTTAATAAGGGCCAGGGTATAGCAACCAGTGCAGGTCACGGTCCACTGTATTGTCACCGAAACGTCTTTTCCTAACGCCTCTGACAACTGAAGCATGCTCCTGAAAAGAAAGCAACAATATATGTCAAGTTTACACTAGTATGGCACGGTCTAGCCGGAACGGTTAAGATTTTGGTCACACTGTAGATACCAATCTGGTTCGGACAAGGTTATAAAAACTTTTTTATGCTGAAATCGACCGAGTATGAAATCTCTAATACTCATCACGAACACATGATCCCTGTGAACCCCACTTATATATGTATAGTAAAACTGGGGTTTACAGGGGTAAATCTTATTTTTCTAATTTCTCCTCCAAAATATAGATTGTGGATCGAACCCGCGCATCCGACTGTCAATGAGCTACCGAGGCCGACTTGATCATTTCAGTTGTTATAAAATTAACGGTGTGAAAATACACATATCGCCGGCTTCGGTAGCTCGGTCGGATGCGCGTCTGACTGGTGATCAGGAGAATTTGGTTATAACATGCTATATATGTTTACTGTTTACCTCATGATTCAATTTAGAAATGTATTCTTGCCATTTAGTTGTTCTAGTTCTATCAAGAAAGGACGATTTACAGTTAAGCCATATTTGTGCCTACGATGGATCTTTATTAAACATATATGCAACACAGTCCAATATGTATACGTTCATTTGACGACAATATTTAATTAACCATGACATATACAGTCACGTGACTTCCGTTTTTCTACAAGTGGGGTAATTGCCAGTGTTTGGTGATTAACCAAAGTAATATGACATTTTTAAATAATAAACCGCACCAAAGCGTGCTTACATTTAATATAATTCGTGTCTGTTGCTGATCTACATGTACATATCATGATCTATGTGTCTTGTATCACGTGGCACAATTTTTTATACAGAATGTGCATAAAACTTTTCACTTGTTTTTAACCATGTTAACATTTATGTATTAATATATAATATGTTAGAATTGCTTAATTATACGGAATATAATTTCTGTTATGTAATATATAATTAAAATGTTGACAGAAAGACTAGAACAGAGTTAATATTCCAGTATACTCCACTTAAAAAGAAACTAAGTACATCACACTTAGATTAGAAATTCCCTATACATAATAAATTTTCTGTGATTAAAAGAATAAAACTTAGAAATAAGGCATTAAAATAGAATATCACTTTTAAGGATATGACTAAAATCATTCTTTTAAAAATTATAATCAAATATATAATAAGACGTTTAAAACTTTTTTACATATAAATAGGAAAACAGACAATACTGTTTGATATTTTAAAAATAATACTTAAGATGTATTTCTAAAATTGTTTGAAAGGCATGACCTCCTACTCCCCACTCTTCTCACCATCCCAAGACTCCCAGTCTTCAGCAGCAGCATTTTAAAATGCTCTTTTGGATCACTAACTGGAGCTAGTGCAGCTGAACCGTGGCAGTGAAAGCAAAGGTACCAAAGTACCGAAGCTACAGCCAACAGTTCTTGCACCAGCTTTTCACAGACAATACCAAACGGTTATACTCTCAGCACCAGATTGATAAGAAAACCTTAGAAATATGCCTTTGATGTTGTGTGACGAGACCGAATCCTAACACTTATTAGGCTGTCATCTTTGTGAATACTGAACTCGCATTTACTATCTTCAGACAGGTGCTCTTGTGTGTAACATGATACGTCTTTAATTCATCAACAAGAAAGCAGTACGAGGGACATTCAAATCTCCCGCTGCCTTCAGTAACAAACTCAACCTTAAGCTGTGACGTTGACCTTGAATTGGTAATCTTATGATGGTTAACATTTCTGCTAAGTTCTAAGTAATTTTTAAATCCATCCAAGAGTAAGAAAGCTATTGACAAAACTCCCCCAAAAATACCCTTTTTGACGTTTGACCTCCAAGTATGACCTTGACCGTTTAGAAACCAACCTGGGTGTCACCCACGGCACATCGTCTCAAGATAATTAACATTTCTGAAAAAAAAAAATTTAAAATCAATCCAGGACTAAGAACGTGATTGAACAGACACGAAAGAAAAGCGCCTCTCTATGACCTCTAAATATGACCTTGACCTTTGAGGAACCGACCTTGGTCTTGCATGCCATACACTGTCACATTATGGTAATCATTTCTGCCAAGTAATTGTTATACAACCAGAAGTAAGAAAGCTATTAATCGAGCACAAAAATAACTTTTTTTTTTACTTTGATCTCTAAGTATGACCTTGATTTTTATGGAACCGACCTGGATATTGTACGCCACACCCTGTCACTTTGTTGTTAACAGTTCTGTCAAGTATTCTTTTTTAAATCCATCTAGGAATAAGAAAGTTAATGACGACAAAAAGACCCTTTTTGACATTTGGCCTCTAAGTATGACCTTGACCGTTGAGGTACCGACCTGGGTCTTGCGCGCGACGCACTGTCACATTTTGGTTAACATTTCTGCAAATTAATTTTTAAATGCATCCAGGAATAAGAAAGTAATTGATCGATTGATCGGACATGATAAAAAAACCTTTTTGGACCTTTGACCGCTTAGTATGACCTTGACCTTTGAGGTACGGACCTGGGTCTTGCGCGCGACGCACTATCACATTATAGTTAACATTTCTGCAAAGTAATTTTTAAATACATCCAGGAAAAAGAGAATAATTGATCGGACACAATAAAAATACCTTTTTGGACATTTGATCTCTTAAGTATGACCTTGAACTTTGAGGTACGGTCCTGGGCCTTGCGCGCGACGCACTATCACATTATAGTTAACATTTCTGCTGGATGCATTTTTTAAATGCATCCAGGAATAAGAAAGTAATTGATCGGACAGAATAAAAAGACCTTTTTTGAACTTTTGACCGCTTAAGTATGACCTTGACCTTTGAGGTACAGACCTGGGTCTTGCGCGCGACACTTTGTCTCACTGAGAAGAATATTTGACCAATGTTTAGTGAAATTCTATCTAAGGGTTCAGGAGATTCGGAGCGGACAAGAATGTGTTACAGACAGACGGACAGATAAAGGCCATTCCTATAATCCCCACTCCGCTTCGCGGCGGGGGATTAATGAAAAGCATTCTCATTTGTCTAGCAAGGAATCATGGTCATGCTCATATAGATGACAAGCCATTGCTCTTCTGTATATGTAGTATATTGAGTTTTTTCCTTTGCGAGTATGTACTGTACTTTGATTGCATTGATTTTTTCACCTTATTTTATCGATAAAAGTTTATTTTTCAACATCCTCCACATCGTTAACCGCCAAAACATCAGCATTTTTAAAAGCATTATTGTTTCTAAAATAAAGTGGTGTGTAGTTTTCTCCGGTTAACAATGTGGACGACCATGCATTTTTCCATTGTACACCACTGGGGTCTTCAGTTTGTACATAGGCACAATGTTGCACATGACCGGCAGTGCATGTATTCAACCGGAAATTTTATGACTAAAACGCACGCGGATGACAAAATAAACCAGTTTTCAATAAACTAGAGATATTTGGACACCTTATGAGTGTGTTTTGGTCAAATTTTGTTTATTTCAAGAATTAGCTCTTTCAGTAGGCACTTTGCAATAGAAAACTGTAACCCGTCCTTTTGTACTTTCAGCCTACTAGTTGCTTTTAGATTTCTTCGAGTTGATACGTACCGTATTTCCTCCACTTTGTATGCCTTATGTTTAGCTTTAACAATTTGTGTGCATTCCGGGACCCACCAAGGCAGTGTCGGTGTTAATTCGTCTTATTTTGATCTGTTTTTGTATTGTTTCGTTACATATAGCTAAACGTTTGGATATGAAATTTTCATTTGATTCGTTTATAGTCAATTCATCATAGATAATGTTGATGTTTTTGTTTGTTCACGAAAAAGAGTCCAGGCAGCTCGAGATACTACCAATTTCATTATCCATTAGACTTTCAGTCAAATGCAGCAGATCAAAGGAGTACATTCTGATGTAATTTCAGAGGTCAGTGCACTAGAAAGGTACATCAAACTTCACCAATTTCTTTGTACTCTAGACTTGTCACAGATGACTGACATGTGATAGACTATCTCTTATTGGACAGGTGCTATGTACTGAAATGTGGAGATTGTATCTGACTCGATACCTGCACACTTGTTGTGCCATATTTGGTCAAATACTTTTCAATCCTTGTCAGTTTGTGACATCATAATCTTAAGTTCAAAGGATGCAGCAACAGCTTTGAAATCGGTTGGGGTTTGACAGTTATTGAGTGTCATGTCCACTCCAAAGTCTAATGAGTATTGAAATCAGTAGTAATTTCCAGCGGGGTATTGGATGTTGCGAAATACTATTGTAGTAGACGACAGGAAGGTGGTCACTACCTAAAGGGTCATCATGTATATACCTGTACTTTTAGTAGCTAATTTAAGATCAAGGGCAAATTGTGCCCTGTTGAATCGGTAAATACGAGTTGCTTCACCACTGATTAGAATTATTAAATTGTTGTCATCTATAAAGTTTAATATATCCATATAGTTTAATATTTCCCTACTTTTGCTGTTTTCAGGATCAGTGTATGAGTCATCCCAGTGACTGCCTCTTAAGTGAAAATGCCCTACCATTATAAAATGTTTGATTACATGTCCAACTAGGTTTTCACAATCTTGTTTAGATATAAACTTTTTTCCATTAGTATAGAAATTTATTACATGTTGTATATCAAGCTGGGAAGTTGTACCGAAAATTCTTACAATTGCTGCCTCTACATTGTCATTTTGTTGCTGGTATATAATTTCTTCAGAATCTAAGCCCTCCTTCACAAAAATTGCTACACCACCCCCACTTTGGTTGTCCTTGCGTCTATATGATGTTGGTGCATTGTACCCATTTAAGAAGAATAGATTTTGGTTTGATTTGTTCCAAGTTTCTTGTATGCATATAATCTGTGGGAGCTCTTCATAAGAAAGAGGAACATTGTAAAATTATGCCTTTTTGTGTTGCATGGAAATTATAAAGAGAAACGATCAGGAACTGATACAATCAGATCCCAAATTATTTCCACAATATCACTAGGGAAAGAAGTCGAAACATGGAGTGACGACAGTAAACAAATCGGACAACAGGTAAACAGAGTCAGCAGCTCTTTCCCAAACAGGTGGTGGATGAGAATATCTAAACTTAACTAAAAAGGAGCAATATACATAATGGAGGAAAGAATCAGAATCACCAACATGACAAACATAAAATTTGAAGGACAAAAGTAACAAAAAATGAACAACCAAAAAAGGGCAAGAACCAGAACCATCAATGTAACAACATGTATGATTAGGGAAAGAATCAGAACCACTGACACAAAACATGAAGGAACCACAGCAAAAGCACCGACTTGGAACGGTCAGTAAAAATTGCTGGTGGGTTTAAGTTAAGTTTGCGGGATTCCAACCCTCACCTTACTTTCACTGTGGTTCTTCTAAACCCAACTAAAAAGGAGCAACATGCATAATGGGGAAAATAATCTGAATCACCAACATGACAAACACCAAACTGAAAGTGCAAATGTAACTAAAAGTGAACAGCCGAAAATGGGGAAGAATCAGAATTATCAACGCAACAACACACATGATCAGGGAAAGAATATTAACCACTAACACAAAACATTGAGGAACCACAGCAAAAGCACCGACTTGGAATGGTCAGTAAAAATTACTGGTGGGTTTATGTTAACTTTACTAAGAGACTGCTGACATTCCATTGTACATTGGTTGGTTTCTGTCTTAAACACCCTGGGCTCATTACAGGTTATTTAGTTTCTTTTCGACTTATTTGGAGCAGTTTTACCTAATGTAGCCCTAACTATCCCTACATTTCCATCTGAACCGTGCCGATTACGTTTTGTGTTATCTTAAGTTTTGGCTGGTATTCTTGCCCTTAACGTACGTTGAGATTGGGGTGTTAAACCTTTGGTGATTTTATTTTTTGTTTTTTTTTTTCCTGATGGGGTTTGCTGCTATTGAAGCCTTGATGATTTTAATAACAGTTACCATTACGCAAACACGTCTATACAAATACATTGCCACCTTTATCGCCGAAAAAAAAAATAATGAAAATTTAAGCTGAAAAATTGTGATATTTTTTCTTAATTCTGCTCAAAATATTGATTGTGGGCACTCGTTAGAACCGCCTCGATGACGCGGTTCTAACGAGTACCCACAATCTAATTTTACAGCAGAAATAAGAAAAATAAGGTATACCCCGGAAACCCCAGTTTTACTATATAAAAGTGGGGTTCAAGGGGGTCTAAATTATATAGGCGTGTTTTCGTGATGATCTGCATATGAAACAAACAAACGAAAGTAAACATATTCTTAATAACTTAGGTAATGGTGTGCACCAGTCCATAATGCATAAGGTTGGATTCAGTTGTTATAAATTTAACGATGTAAAAAGAAAACATATCGTTAAATCTTTTATCATTAATTAATGGTGCACATCAGTCTAATAACGCATAAGGGTACATGTGCTGTTGCTAAAAACCTAAAAACAAACGATGTCAAAGCTAACATATTGTTTAAGCTTTGGTCATTATGTCATGCAAATATGCCAATTCTTTGGCTAAAACAAGAGGCCCATGGGCCACTATGCTCACCAGAGCTCAGGGGGCACTGCCCACTGGCAGCATTGTATTTTAATTAACAATGGAAGCCCTGCGCCCAAGGATACTACAGATAGAATTTGGACCCATTCAGCCTAGTGGCTTCAGAGGTCTGATGTCGCTTGAATGTGTTGTTGCAGGACAACAGCTGACAATTGACAATTTCCCATCTGTGGCAACTAATGGGCCTAAAAGAACATTATTAAAGGAACATTTGTATGTAAGTTTGACAGAATATCTTGAAAGGCATAAATGTCATTTTTCAATTTTCCCCATTTATAAGTCAATGGAAATTCTTAACTTGCCATAGCAAACAAACCAAAGAGCCAAATTTCATAAACCAGACCTCAGGTGGCCACTGCCCATTACATTGTATTTTAACAGGAAATGATTTTAATCTACCATTTATAAAGTCTCCCAAACAAACCCATACCCAAATGAGCACTCATGTGGACTGTATCTGAAATATTAGGTGTTTTATGAAGTAGAGTGGGTGAGGCATGAACCGAATGGAGCCCTGGTTGGTGTCACTAAATGCATCTTATCAAAAGGAACAGATACATTATGGTTTTGCAGTGGGGATATGTATGGCTCCTGGGATGTAAGGCTTTTAAAGCAGGGTTCGGACATGGTGGATCCCAGAAAAGCCCAAGATTGATGTCACTGAATGCTGAACGGTTTCTGAGATATGAGGCCCTTTTATGAAGTGGTTGGGGGAGAAATGGCCCCTGCGGACCCCCAAGATGGGGGTGACTGAATGTGTCTAATAACAATGAACAAGAATATATGTGATTATAGGGTGGGGATTTGAATGGTTTCTGTGATATATGACATATTATGAAGTGGGGATTTATCATAAGGAAGAATATATATGGTTAAGGGATGGGGATCTGAATAGTTTCTGAGATATATGGCTTTTAATGAAGTAAAGGGGTGGGACATGGCCGGTGGCACCCCGGAGGTCCCCATGCTGGTGTCACTGATTGCGTCTTATCATAAGGAACAAGAATATATTATGGTTTAGGGGTATGGCTCTGAACAGTTTCTCAGATATATGGTCTTTTGTGAAGTTGAGGGGTGGAAGATGGCCCGGGCATGCCCTGGGTGACTCCTAGGTTGGTGTCACTGAATGTGTCTTATCATAAGGAACAAGAATATATATGGTTTAGGGGTGGGGATCTGAAATGTTTCTGGAATATTTGGCCTTTTATGAAGTGGAGGGGATTGGGCATGGCCCCGGCACATCCCGGGGGACCCCAGGTTGGTGTCACTGAGTGCGTCTTATCAAGAATATATATGGTTAAGGGGTGGGGATCTGAATGGTTTCTGTGATCAATGGCATTTTATGAAGTGGAGGGGTGGGGCATGTCCCCGGCACATCTGGGGGGAACCCCTAAGTTGGTTTCACTTAATGCATCTTATCATAAGGAACAAGAATATATATGGTTTAGAGGTGGGAATTTTTAAGGCCTGGAATATTTGGCCTTTTATGAAGTGGATGGGGTTGGGCATGGCCCCGGCACATCCTGGGTGTCTCCCAGGTTGGTGTCACTGAATGTGAATTATCATAAGGAACGAGAATATATTGGTTTTAGGGACGGGGATCTGTAGGGTTTCTGGGATATTGGGTCGTTTATGAAATGGAGGGGGTGGGGCATGGCCATCCCGAGGGACCCCAGGTTGCTGTCATTGAGTGCGTCTTATCATAAGAAACAAGAATATATACGGTTTAGTGGAGGGGATCTGAATGGTTTCTGAGATAAATGGCAATTAATGAAGTGAAGGGGGTGGGACATGACCCCGGCACATCCGGGGGAACCCCCAAGTTGGTGTCACTTAATGTGTCTCATCATAAGGATCAAGAATATATATGGTTTAGGGGTGGGGATCTGTAAGGTTTCTGAGATATAAGGCATTAAATGAAGTGGAGGGGGCGGGGGCATGGCCCTGGCACAACCTACGAGACCCACAGGTTGACATAAAAGCATATGGCTGAGAGAAGTTTACTCAAGGAACGTTTCTATGAAAGTTTTTTTGTCAAAATATCTGCAAAGGCTAGGTAGTTAATGCCATTTTTCAATTTTCACCATAATAAGTATATGGAAAAATCTAAGTTGCCATAGCAACCAAACTAAAGAGCCGAATTTCATAAAAAAACACAATACCTGTAAAGGCAAATATGGTGAATAATACCATAAACTCTCAGCCTCATAGAGCATACGGTTTCTGAGGAGATGTTTTTCAATTTTTTTTGTCTGTTTTTTCATTTTGGTTTCCATGGCAACCAATACAAATCAGCAGCAGCCCTAAATTCATATGGCAGATAGTAGATTATCTAAGGAACATTTCTATGAAAGTTTTGTCAAAATATCTGCCTGCAGAGGCTTGGCAGTAAATGCCATTTTTCAATTTTCCCCATTATAAGTCTATGGGAACTCTTAAGTTGCCATAGCAACCAAACTAATGAGCAAATTTTCATAAAAAACACAAACTTTCAATCCCGCCGCCCAAAGGATGCTACATATTAAATTTGGGCCCAATCGACCCAGTGCCTTCAGAGGAGAAGTCGTTTGAAAGTGGTGACGACGGACATACGACGACGACGGACAACTGCCTATTCCATAAGCTCCCCCGGAGCCTTCGGCTCTGGTGAGCTAAAAAATGTGAGCAGATTTTGCATCCAAAGCTGCACCCATTTTTTTCAGCAAACTTAAGAGAGCATTAGATACACTAAAATTCTTATATTAAGACCGCCATTGGAAGACCACTTTTGAACAGTTCCAAGGATGGTCTCGTTTTAAGAGACATTGGTGTAGAAACCACCAAGAAAGAATAACTGAAACCTAATCAATAAGATCTGAAAACATTTTAATCTTAACTCTAGGTGGTCTTAATAGCGACTTTACTGTATTTTTACTTGCTAGAACAGTTAACACTGTTGGTTATTAATTAGCTCACAAAGCTAACGATGCTTTGTACAACCGGACCCAGGCGGATACCTCTAGAGAGCACATAAATCTGAACCGTACCAGTCCCGTGAGAACCAGTCTTGTAAATATGAACGCTACAATAGAACGCTCGTATTTTGACAGGTTTTGTTATAAATTTGACGCTGTCAAAGATGCAAATGTGGGCCAGACGAATTCGGTCAAGCCGATCTTAAGGTCACCACGTGTATCGGAGGACGATGTTTCAGATCCTTTATCATCAAAATCAGGAGAGATATACAGAACAACACAACTACACCTGTACACATCAATTGGGTACAATCAATCAATCAATCAGTCAATCAATAACCATTACGAAAACACGCCTATACAAATACATTGAAATCATTACCGCCGAACAAAAAACTAAAATTTTCAGATGAAAAAGTGTGATAATTTTCTTATTTCAGCTCGAAAATATGGGTTGTGGGTACTCGTCAGAACCGCAGAACCGCCTCATCGAGGCGGTTCTAACGAGTACCCACAATCCATATTTTAGAGCAGAAATAAGAAAAATAAGGTGTGCCCCTGTATACTCCAGTGCGGACTGAGCGGATTCTTTGTCTAAATCGCGATGGAAGTAAGGGCGAGGATTGTGGCCACGTAAAATCGATTTAAGCCCCCCCCCCCAGTGGAAATCTTCCACTGACCGTTCCAAGGCGGCTCTTCTGTGGCGATTTATTTATGTTGTTGTTTGTTACTTACTGTGTGTATCACTTGTGTCTTTTAATTTTGGATGGCCATATGGCCATTTTGTGGGAAAGTAACTGTCCATAAGGCCTTCCTTTGTTTAGGTTTCCATTATGGTCTGGTCGCTTAATGTTTGTATTTCTTTCCCTTTGGTGTTTTTTATGGATGGAGTAAGTTAATTGTATCAATTCCTGATCTTTGTTTTACTTCTACTTTACAAAATAAAAGTGTGTTCAAGGAGGTCAAAATTATATGGACGTGTTTTCTTGATTGTTATGCATAAGAATTTATTTTTCTGATTCCCACTTTCACCCCAGGCCACTGGGTGACCTAATTATGCTATAATTATCTTGTTTATTCGTCTTTAAGAAATTTCTGAAAAAAATGAGTCACAAATTAATTTCAGTTGATCAACAACTTGTTTACAAGGCAAAGTACTTTGGACTCTTCCAGAAAGTTTGGGTTGCATTATTTTTAGAAAATTACCTAATCTTATTCCACAGCCCTCTGGAACATTGTAGAGAAATCTTAGGGTCTGTAAAAGAGCTTGATATTTCTCTTCGAGTCAGACTTTGGAGTTTGAAATTTGGGCTTTTAAGAAAAGTTGTTTCTGAATTCAGTGTTGGATTGTTTAAGGCTGTTATTTTTCATTTCGTACTGTGAATTCTGTGGGATCAAGGAAAATAGATTCATGCAAGGATATATCATAATAGAGCTAAGTACATTTAATTTTCTTACTCCTACAGGTTAAAGATAGTTTGTAAACACATTTTGTTATTTTTGTCCGAAAGGCTTGTTTGCTTTATCTTTCTGCTACGCCTGGCTCGTAACATGATGAACAACAGAAATCGGTAACTCTCAGTGGTTCAGACTGTCCCTGTCTCGAACACATTTTCATGGTTCCGAAGATGTTTGCACTACGAAGACACACCTATGCAAATATATTGAAACGTTTACCATTTTAGATAAAAAATCTGACATTTTTAATATTTTTTGTACAAAATATAGATTGAGGGGTTCTAACGATTCCCCACAATATATGTTTTTGAACAGAAATAAGAAAAAATGTATACCACGTAAATCACAGTTTTACTGTATAAAAGAGGGGTTTAAGGGGTTCAAACTTATATCGGCGCGTTTTCGTGATGCGAGCGATCATAGTTCGACTGTACTTACTCAGAAAAAATAGTCCCTAGTTCCCCGCCGTGGTGTAGGTCAAACCAGGCAATATCTCGGTGTATAACAGCTTTGAAAAACTTTTTCCGGATAGTTCTCATCTGTCTTTCCTGGGAAATATCCCAACATGATAACTGTATAAAACCCGACACTATCGATCCGACCCCGACCAAACAGAAATATAAAGCATGTTCTCTCACATATTCGTATAATTCGTCATAGTCATCTGGGTTGAATGGCATGTAAACAGAAGAATTTCCTCCTTTCGATATACTGAAATATCAGAAGCCGCTTTATAATTTTTATCTACTTATTTGAATTGCCGACACCACCCATCGGGTTTGAAGTAATAGATTGGGCTGCATGATGCCCCCATCCCCACGCAGAGCTGAAACCGGCCGCACTTGAGTGCTGGTAAACTGCTTAGAGCGTCTAAGTCTGCCAAGACAAAGTGGTGCGAGTCACAACCGTTTTATTGGGCAGCATGGATCGAGATCCCATTTCATCTCAATGTCATAGGATTGGAAGCAACGTCTCCAAAATGGCCTATATAGTGATTACTGGGACGTTAAACCTCAAATCAAGCAAAACTTATTTGAATTGATGATTTAGACATTGATAGTCACTGAATAGGAGTGAACAATGAAAGCCGAGGAACAACTGTTCTGACGTGACTTGATATCAGCATGCTTACTTGATATTGCACCTTAACTCGGATACCTTCGAATTTTACCCTTATTTAGCGACTTTTTAGCTGATGATAAAAAGATCAGAAAACCACAAATGCTTTTGAATTTGATGGATTTCAAACTCCTGTTCGAAAGGATAATTACGATGATGTCGGTCTTCGTTCGAAATGGAATCAATGCAAAACGAAGAGATGACATTGAAACTAACGATGTTTCCTGTATATGGATTAAAGCCACGCCCGATATAGGCTAACCGTTTCTTGTTGGAAATTTATATCGACCACCTGTTTCGAAAATAGAGTATAACGACCGTTTTAAGGATTTTATTGATAAAGTTATTACCGAAGAGAAAGAAATAATAATGTTGGGTGATTTCAATACAAATTTGTCAATTACAAGTCTTGATAGAGACTGGCATAATTTCATGTTGTCACTAGGCCATCACGTGAACAAGTCCGTGAGATGAACACCCCTAAACCCCACTATATATAGAGAATATTGGGGTTTAGGGGGTATACATTATTTTTCGTATTTCTGCTCCAAGACATAGATTGTGGGTACTCGTTAGAACCGCCTCAATGAGGCGGTTCTAACGAGCACCCATAACCTATGCTTGGAGTAAAAAAAGAGAAAAAATCACAAATTTTCATAAGAAAAATGTCCGTTTCTGACATATGATAAAATGCACTATGCTTTAAGGGTGTGTTATCATAATGCCTTAGTCGAATGGTAAACGAACCAACAAGAGTATCTCAAAGCAGAAGTAAAACAAAAGGCAGGAATCGACATAATTAACTTACTCCACCCACCAAAGACACCAAAGGGAAAGAAACACAAACATGAAGCCACCTAAACAAAGGAAGGCCATAAGGTCAGTTACTTTCCCACAAAATGGCCAAATGGCCATCCAAAATAAAAAGACACAAGTGATACAAACAACTAGTTCGTTGATTAATCACTAGAAGAGAACATTAAACACACAACTATTAACGAATTAGAAATTTATAGTGCACATTATGCTATTTTCGGAAACAGGAAGCTAACCTTCGCACTGGGTAACATTCGCACCAACCATTTGTGTCAATAAACATACAAAATAAAAATTAAAACACCGACCCTACTATTGTCGTCTTTGCATTTTCTCATAGTAATTTTGCATTCTAAGTACTTTTTTGTAGTGTTTGGTATTTAGTACCTTCCGAAATACAGTGCTGGCATTTTTTGGCATCTAAAATGAATTATGATATACAGTGGAAGTCTCAACATGACAATTTTATTAACAAAACGCATGTTGAAAAACACATAAACAATACAGGCCCGACCCTGTTTTTTATTTCGGGAGAAAAAAATAAAAAATTAAAATAAGAGGACCAAGATGGTCCTGTATCGCTCACCTGAGTCTATTCATCACTTTGTTTTTGATCCCACATGACCCATATTCAAACATATTCAGCTTTTATAAAGGCAAACATTCTTGGCAAGTTTCAAGAAGCTTGAACAAAAATGCAGTCTCAAGTATTATTTGACCAATTTTGTTTGTTTGATTTGAGGTTTATACTATTTAGGTAATTTTGGAGACGTTGCTTATTTCTAATCTGTAGCATGCTTATGGTGGGGAAATTATGAAATAAAAGTAGGTCGAGTGATGACAATGTTTTTCCTAAAAATAGCCAAAACAACTTTGACCATGATCCAAACACCCTGCAGTCTGAATTGCTTGACATACTGTATTATCATACAGAATATTTGTTTAAAGTTATAATAACCCCTTTTGTTTAAAGTTATAATAACCCCTAAAAGGCGGGAAAACCCTGAAGGGGTAGCCTGGCAAACAACATAGGCCTAGATCAGACGTCGCAAAATGTGGCATCTGATCAGGGTCTGCACTGTTTGCTAACAGCATTTTCTGTCAAATAAAATACCCCTCCTGACCAAGGCATTACAAAAAGAGGACAATTCTGAGCAAGTTTGATGATGATTGGACTAAAGCTGAGGCCTCTAGAGTGTGAACAAGGTTTTTCTATGATTTAACCTACTGACCAACTTTTTGACCCCACATAACCCATATTCGAATATGACCTAAATATTGTCAAGATGATCATTCTGAGCAAGTTTGATGATAATTAGACTAAAATTGCAGTCTCTAGAGTGTAAACAAGGTTTTTCTATGATTTGACTTACTTTTGACCCCACATGACCCATATTCGAATTTGACCTAGATATTGTAGAGATGATCATTCTGAGCAAGTTTGATGATGATTTGACCAAAACTATGGGCTCTAGAGTGTTAACAAGGTTTTTCTATGATTTGACCTACTGACCTACTTTTTGACCCGACATGACACATATTCGAAATTGACCGAGATATTGTCAGGATGATCATTCTGAGCAAGATTGAGGATGATTGGACCAAAACTGTGGCCTCCAGAGTGTAAACAAGGTTTTTCTATGATTTGACCTACTGACCTATTTTTTGGCCGACATGACCCATAATCGAACTTGGCTGAGATATTGTCAGGATGATCATTCTGAGCAAGTTTGAGGATGATTTGACCAAAACTGGCCTCTAGAGTGCTAACACGGTTTTGTGTGGTTGACCTACTGACCTACTTTTTGACCCTAAATGACCCATAGTCGAATTTGACTGAGATATTGTCAGGATTATCATTCTGAGCAAGTTTGAGGATGACTGGACCAAAACTGTGGCATGTAGAGTGTTAACAAGGTTTTTCTATGATCTGGCCTACTGACCTACTTTTTGACCTTAAATGACCCATATTCAAATGTGACCGAGATATTCTCAGGATGATCATTCTGAGCAAGTTTGAGGATGATTGAACCAAAACTGGGGCCTCTAGAGTGCTAATAAGGGTTTTCTGTGGTTTGACCTACTGACCTACTTTTTGACCTGACACGACACATATTCGAACTTGACCAAGATATTACCAAGATGATCATCCTGAGCAAGTTTGGGGATGATTGGGCCAAAATTGTGGCCTCTAGAGTGTAAACAAGGTTTTCCTTTGATTTGACCTGGTGACCTACCTTTTGATCCGACATGACCCATATTCGAACTTGACCGACATATTGTCATGATGATCATTCTGACCAAGTTTGATGATGATTGGATCAAAACTGTGGCCTCTAGAGTGTTAACAAGAAAAGTTTACGCACGTACGACAAACGACACACGACGCACGACGATGCCGGACATCTCACAGTCACAAAAGCTCACCATGACCTTCGGTCAGGTGAGCTAAATAAGTTTCTCCTACCTACCGACGAAAATGTTTGTCAGCATGTAACTAGAAAGACAGCTATTTTTACGCCTGCTATCTCTGAGAAATGTGCTAAAATTGTGTTGTTGTTTTTTTTTTTTTTCAATTTGTTTATTCCGTATGTATACATTGTGTTGATTTTACCGAATAAATATCAATCAATCCGTTGCTTAACGTCGTGACAAAAGCCAACAACTCTACCCGCGTCGCTAAAAAGAACCGGCTCCACCAATTAAGACTGTAGAAGTGGTATATATTAATAGCATTCACATTTCTACCCCTCATCTCCTGGCTTCGTCTCGAAGTCCCACATAATTCCTCATGCGAACCCGAGCGCGTAGTATCTGCAATATATATATACGAGGCGGCTCCAACGAGTACCCACAGTCTATGTATTGGAGCAGAAATAATAAAAATAAAAATAATGTATACCCCTGCAAACCCCTGTTTTACTTTATAAAGTTGGGGTTTAAGGGGGTCAAAAATATATAGGCGTGTTTTTGTGATGACTGTTAAATTTCTCCCCCTCACCACTTGAATTCGTCCCGAAGTCACACAATATTCACCAGAATATAGACTGTGGGTACACGATAGAACCGCCTCATCGTGTTCCGTTGGAATATTGCGCACTGCTACTGCGGTTGCGTCTGACCCTAGAAAATAATTTCTAAAGCTAAAATAAATGGTCCATTTGCAGATATCTGTACAGAATGTAAATGCTTAGAAACTTCTATTCGAAAGTTTTTGACGTATCTGTGACGCGAAGACATCCGAAACGCTGTGCTCTTTGACGTCACGCAATGTTAAGTGTACGGGCCATGACAGTGGATGTTGTTTATCCCATTAGGAAAACACACCTATTCACATTTATTGGTCAAATGTTACCCCCCCCCCCCCCCCCCACACACACACACACACCCCACCCCACAAAATGATTATTTTTTCAGATAAAAATTCTGATATTTGTTCATATTTATGCTAAAAAATAGATTGTGGGCATTCGGCGAGGTGATTCTAACCCATACCCCCAATCTTTGTTTTGAGCCGGAATAAGAAAAATAATGTTTACCCCTGTAAACCCCATTTTTACTATACAAAGTGGGGTTTGAGGTGGGGTCAAAGTTATATAGCCATGTTTGTGTGATTCCCGCCCTTTTTTCTGATATTTTGTTTTTTTTTTTTTTCATTGCGATATGAACTAAATACAGGATTAGTGTTTAAATAATTTATAATCGATTCGCCTCGACAATTTTATAAGGCCTGGCTGAAGCTCGCCTGTATAAATTGTCTAAGCCTCACGGATTATATTTTATCTTTAAAGACACTAACCATGTATAGTTTATTTGTCAGACAAATTACCGGCGATACGCGCTCGTGATTTGACTCCTCTATAAATAAAATATAAACTGCGATTTATTATAGGGATCAACCATGGTTTTTCATGCATTAACATTTGCCGGGTCCCGAGGAAGCTGATTGAACATGAGGCCGCTAGGTCGAATGTTTAAATATCTTCCGAGGGATCCAGCAAATGTCAATGCCATGGAATAACCATGAATGATCGTTGTTCTTACATAACTTACGATTCCGACAGAAAATTTTGACAAAAACGCCCTAAAGCGCCATATAAACTCCATATAGACTCTTCAAATGCGAACGGCGAACCAACATGGCGGCAAGTTCAGAATGTTGTTTATAATGACGTTGTTACGCAGTAACCAGCGGACGTCATCATAGAATCCTTAACACGCTACGTTCAGGGCGATTATTTAACGTCGCTTAACGTAAGGTAACAAAGCAAGGCCTATCTTGTGATATCAAAAGCTCAAAATTCCATGTTCAAGCAGCACGCAAATTACATGATTTGAACATGGTTTTTACTGTTTGAGCAAGGCTTTCGGTCCATTTGACAATGGCTTCAAACAGCCATGCGCATAGGTATTCATGCAAGAATTAAGAAATAGATAAGCGCTAGCTGTGATCTGTTGAGTAATAAATCACAGTTTGGAGGTCAGTTGTAAAGTAGATCAAATTACGAGCGCGTTGCGCGCGTGATTTGTCTACTTACAACTGACCGACAAACTGTGATTTATTACTCAACAAATCACAAACAAATGCTGATCTACTTCGATTCTAACAGGCTGAAAATCGGCAATAATGTTGTTGTTGACTTCAAAATCTCACAACTTTTCGCCATTGTTAGAAGAAACCCTGCTAAAATTATCGACTGAAACCCATGCATTTATATCCTTTTCTAACGTTTTCGATGCGAGAATATAATGTTACACCGTCTAATGTCAAGGAAATCGTCGACTAGTGGCGTCGTAAATTGGCAGTTTTTAATGACGTCACTCGTCACGCTCTTCCTTGCCGTGATTTGTTGTAGAATAAAACACAGTTATTTTTCATTGCCTATATAGGCGCGCTGTGTTAGAATACTCAATAAATCACTGCTACAGCTGATGTAGTTCTTAAGTACAGTTAAGTACCGGCATTTAGACCAGCTAAATTAGTATTGCTGCATTGAAAAGAAAATGATATTTAGAGAGCTTCAATTGTCCATTCTTTGCGTTTTCTTTTCCAAGTGTCCACACTATTAAGAGATCACATTTGGGACTGTTCAAAGGTGGTCTTATATACCACTTTTGTTCAAAAGTGGTCTTAAAGACCACTTTTGAACAGGCCCAAATTGTGGTCTTAATGGTGGTTTTACAGCTGATTGAGAGCGTGCGATGTGTCTACATCATGTAGTACCATCATAGGGATTTTGTTCTCCACCTATTTACCTGTCCTGTAGTATTGTGTAGTATATGAACCCCGTGGCCACTCGTCCGTATACAAGCAAGTTGGCTGGAATGGCAAGGCCGGAGACTACTGAAGCGAGGGTACCAATAATTAAAAGCAGTTTATCCCACTTGTCTGCAAAGCCAAACTGTAAAAAAGACGGAAATCATTCATGAAATATATTTTTTTTTCTTGGCTTTTGGAATCGCATTTTTCATTCCATATACAGCTTCCGTGTTAATTCATTACAGCGCTAAGCACGCCATAGCAGACCCTTTAAAACGCCTAAAAATTCTGTACAGCGAGTATTGATATTTCTTTGTTTGATTTGATGTTGAACGTCCCCAACAACATTGTATGGGTCATTTTGGAGTTGATGCTTCCAATTTTGTGAGACCTTTACACGAGATTGAGATGAAATGACATCTCACGCCCTGCCTCCATAGGATACAGATAGGGTTACTAAGCATGGTCGGTCCAATTCGCACCACTTTGCCTGGGCAGGCTTAGACCTTCCAAGCTGTTTACCAGTACTCAGTGATACCAACTCAGTATGTAACAAGGCGGTTGGTTCCAGCCCTGCGTGGAAGCACCGTGCAGCCCAATTTATTTCTCCAGGTCAAGCTGGGCGGGTGCTCGTGGGTATTGGTAAAGACACAATCACCTATAATTTGTTTTAACAGGATCAGGCAAAAAACTCGTAATATAAGAACTATTGTGACATACGTGGTTTCTCTCATTACTTCAGTGCTAACTAAGCCAGCCTCTTTAAGAACATTACGAAAACCCGCCTATACAAATATATAGAAAATTAAACCACCAAAGAATATGAACATTTGCAGATTAAAAATCCTGATATGTTTCATATTTCTGCTAACATAGATTCTGGGCACTCGTCAGAACCGCAACGTAGATTGTGGGTACTCGTAAGAACCACCTCGTTAGGCGGTTCTGACAAGTACCCATAATCTATGTTTTTGAGCGGAAATGATAAAAATGATGTAAACCCCTGTAAATCCCGTTTAACCATATGAAAGTGCGGTTTTGTTTTGTTTGTTTGATTTGAGGTTTAACGTCCCCGTCAACACTGTAAAGGTCATTTTGGAGACGTTGCTTCCAATTTTGTGGAACTTTTACCCAGTATTGAGATGAAATGACATCTCAAGCCCTGTCGCGCAATGAAACCAGTAAGGGTTATAAGCATGGGCGGGCCGACACGCACCGCTTTGCCTGGACAGGCTAAGCGGTTTACCAGTACTCGTGTCGGATTCAGCTCTGCGTGGAAACATCATGCGGTCCATATATTTCTTCAAGCCCCTATGGGCGGGGGCCGAGAAAGTGGGGTTTAACGGGGTCAAAATGAAACAGGTGTGTTTTCGTGATGAGGTGCCTGCTTATAAATGGAAGAATATGCTCCTCGGGAAAATAAGTTGTTAAAATGTAAGGAGAATTACAGCAAGTCTTCAAGGTATTCCAATTTTTAGATTTTTACGGTAATGCTGAGAAATATACAAAGTAGTAAAACAGTTTACCATTTGTAGGAGAGAAATATCCGGAAGCTTCTCTTTCTCACCATTCTTTTCCGTCTTTTCTTTCGACGGTGAAAAAGTGAGGTCAGTTGTATCATCTTTATGAAAGTTCAAATTCGCATCTCCATTTCTAACCCGATTTACTAATACACCCATTTCTATACTCTCATTTTTACATTTAGAAATTTCGGCGACATCTTCTATCTCTTTATTATCATTATTCGGAGTCACCTCACCGCCTTGGTGTCTACTTGATACGTGATGTGGCATTGTACGCGTATTTTGTAGCCTCATACTGTCATTTTTATCATTAGATTCTATAGAAAGATCAGCTGAGTTCTCGTGAACAGGGCTATTTCTTGTGTCACTGATTCCTGTTTGAATGTTAACTGAAGTTTCATCTGGTATCATTTCATCCATCTTTGTACTGTCACTTGTTCCGTTAGAAACAGTTAACATGTTTTCTGCATTCTTCTACACTAGCAATGTTCTCGTTTAGAAACCTGTTTGAATATTGAGTTATGTTTGTATTATCCAATTCGTTGTTTAATCTTCGCAATGCCAAGGGCGTCCGTTCTTCTGTCTGTCCTTATGTCATTAAATTGGTCGTGATGTATGTTATTTCCCTGCGTTTTTCTACCAGCATCATCCCCATGGGAACGAGTAAAACTTTTTCACAATATTTTCTGTATTTTCTCTCTGTCCTTGAAACCGGGTTACTTCTACACCTGAATGATATAATATAAACATGGAATGACATAACGATATATTATTATCATGTAACGTCATACTGAATAGTGTCATGTGACAAGCATCATACGACCGCACTTATAATAACACATGTTTACCGGGGAGTTACGTAACGATGCCATACATGACGTCCCTATGTTTTCTCTCGATTTTTAACACTCAAATTTATAATTATTTGATGATAAAAGAATTTTACACTCGTGATCATTTCATATGAAATTTATAAAACTCGCCGAAGGCTCGTTTCATAAATTTTATATGAACGACGATTCGCGCAAGACCCTCTAAACATAATCATGAAAAAAAACACACAGATATAATTTAACCATGAAAAAATGGATATAATATGACCACGGAACATCTCATTGCGTTACCATGGAGTAACATACAGATAAAATATAACCATAGAATAATTCATCGGTATAATATAACCACGACATAACATACCAGTATAATATAAACATGGAGTAACATACAGATATAACCATGGAATAAAATACCCGTATAATATAATCATGGAATAACACAGATATTATATAACCATGGAATAACACGACCGTATAATAACAGTCAAATATAATATAACCATGGAATAACATATAGAAATATAATATAACCATAGAACAACATACCGATATCATATAACCATGGAATAACATACCATGTAATATAACCATGGAACTACTAACCGGAATAATAGTACATCTTAATTATATTTGAGAAATATTACTGTTTGTGTGTTTTAAGATGGTTGATGAGACCGATTCTAGCTCAGAACTTTCTGCTGCAGCTAGAGCAACAGTAGGTAGTGGAAGACAGCTCTGTTGGCGATGCCTTAGCTTTGGCTTTGCGCTGTGCGCGTTTCTGCTCAGCTTCACCGATTCGTTTTTGCCTCGTATTCACTGGCACCCTTTCTGATAAGATCTCGCCACTTTGCTCTGTCCCGTGACATTGGTTTCCACGACTCTGTTGGAATGTTGAGTTGAAGTCCCCGAAGGAGGCTTTGAGGGTGTCCTTGTAGCGCTTCTTCTGGCCGCCTTGGGAGCGTTTGCCCATTTCTAGTTCTGCATAGAGAATTGTCTTTGTCAAACTTTCCTCTGGCATTCTGGTAACATGGCCGGTCCATCTTAACTGTGCTAATTTCAGAAGCGTATGTACACTTTGCATTCTTGCCCTCTTCAGGACTTCCGTGTCTAGAATCCTGTCTTGCCACTAAATCTTAAAGAGTTTTCTTAGACAGCTTGTATGGAAGTGATACAGTCTTTTGGCGTGTCGTTGGTAAACTGTCCATGTTTCACATGCATACAATATTGTTGGCAGCACCACAGCTCTGTAGAATTTCCGTTTTGTGTCATATCTGATTCCACTTCCATCCCAAACACTACCACGTAGTCGGCCAAATGTTGCACCAGCTTTTGAAATCCTGGCATTGAGCTTATTATCAATGTGCACGGCTCTTGACAGTATACTCCCAAGGTAAGTGAATTTATCTACCACTTGCAATCTTTGACCATCCACTCTGAGGTAGGGCTCTTTGTTAAGCTTGTCAGGCGATAGCTGATAGACTACCTCAGTCTTTTTGATGCTGTTTGTGAGGTCATAGCTCACAGGAGTCAGATACTTGATCTATACCTTTTTGCATCTTCTCTTCTGTTGGAGCACCTCTTGCCATATCATCAGCTAAGCACCTCTTTCTGCACCTCGGATTTGACTTGTAACCTTCTAAGATTTAGAAGCTCCCCATCAAAGCGATACCTAATAGGTACGCCACTGTCAACATCCTGGAGAGCAGCTGTGAGCATGGCAGAAAACACAATGCTGAACATTTTTGGGGCTAACACATAGCCTTGCTTGACTCAGTTTGTCAAAGGGAATGTATTTGAAAACTCACCATCATTTTGGACCCCAGCAAGCATACCATCGTGGAAAAGGCTCACCATTGCTATGAACTTCGTTGAACATCCGAACTTCACCATGATTTTCCAAAGGCCCTCACGACTGACTGTGTCAAATGCTTTGGTTAGGTCAACAAAGGTCATGTATAGATCCATGTTCTGTTCCTGACATTTCTCTTGCAGCTGCCTTGCTGTGAAGATCATGTCAATTGTTCCCCTGTCTTTCCTGGACCCACACTGACTTTCTAGTAGAAGCCCTGACTTTCAAGGTTTTCATTCAGTCGGTACAGTATGACTCTTGCAGGGACTTTCCCAGCAGTTAACAATAAAGAGATACCACGGTGATTGTCAAAGATCTAAGTGTCCCCTTTCCGTTTGAATAGGTGGATAATTGACGTGAGGGATGGCTTCTTTTCTCCCCATAATGTGAAATAACTCTGTCATCTTCTTTGCAACTGGAGTTCCTCCTGCTTTGTAAATCTTAGCAGGTATTGCATCTGGTTCTGGGGCCTTGCCAGATGCCAGAATGTGTATTGCTTTCAATGTTTCAACAATGGTTGGGAATTTGTCATTCAACCGGTGGTAGCCTGCTGATTGCATCATCATAGATAGAGGATGGCCATTTAAGAACACTATCAAAGTGCTCAGCCAATCTTTTCAAGATAGCCTCTTTGTCAGTCAGAAGGCTAGTTCCATCTGCATTGAGGAGAGGAGTGGTTGCTGAGCTCTGGGAACCATAAACTGTCTTTATGTGCCGTGTGGCGGCCGTAAAAAGTCTCCCCCTACATCAATCATAGTGCAGATTATATGTTCTGGTCCTTTGGGATCATTGAGTTCATTTAGAATCATTTTGAAAATAGAGTTCTGCTAAAGCCGGTGCTAGGGGGCGTGGCCGGTGTAGCACATTTCAGTACTGGTCATGAACAGACTCAATAAAACCGAGTCTGCTATTTTCGTTTATTTGGTGTATTCTTTGCTTCCAAAGGATCTAACTATTCAGAATTTATTTATCTTCACTGCAGCTGGTGCTGTGCCGTGTGGCGGCCGTAAGAAGTCTCCCCGTACATCCATCATAGTGCAGATTATATTTTCTGGTCCTTTGGGATCATTGAGTTCATCTAGAATCATTTTGAAAATAGAGTTCTGCTTAAGCCGGTGCTAGGGGGCGTGGCCGTTGTAGCACATTTCAATACTGGTCATGAACAGACTGAATAAAACCGAGTCTGCTATTTTTTGTTTATTTGGTGTATTCTTTGCTTCCAAAGGATCTAACTATTCAGAACTTATTTAGTGCATCAAAGAGCATCATATCCTTTCTGTCTGCAAAGGACTGTATTTTATCAGCCTTGTTGCTTAGCCAGGATTCTTACATTTCTCTGAGTCTTGTTTGGACTGTCTTGCATATATCTTAATTGGCCTTCTTGTTAGATACTAAGCTGGTGTCACTGAGGTATGCCCTTTGCTTTTGGTGCTTCTCTTCAATGAGTCCCTGGATTTCCTTATCATTCTCGTCGAATCAGTCTTGATGTTTGCGAGATACTGGACCTAGGGAATCCATTGCTGAAGAGTGAACAGTGTCTCTGAAGACTGACCAGTTCTCTTCTGGGTCATCCGAACTGAATTCCATGGCATTTAGTTTGCTGCAGATGCCATGGGTGCAGGCTTCGCTCTTGCTGTCTTGTTTCAGGTTAGAGGCATCCAGTCTCTTTGGTCACTTTCTTGCCTCACCGATATAAGATGACCATGGAGTAACACACAGATATAATATAACCACGGTATTCGAATTATGGATATCCATAAATTAGCCGACTATTGGATATCCAAAATTCGATTCATAGATATCCATAAATCGGATTATGAATATCCATAATCCGATTTATGGATACCATTAATTGAGATCGTTTTATGGATATCCATAATTCGAAATAATGATATCCATAAATCAGCCGAATAATGGCTATCCATAATTCGAATTACAGATATCCATAAATCGAATAATGGATATCTATAATTCGATATATAAACAGCATTAATTCGGATTGAATTATGGATATCCATAATTCGAATTATGGATATCATAAATTCAAATTAGGGATACCCATAAATAAATATTGATATCCATAAATAATTAAGGATATCCATGATTCCAATTATGGATATCACTAATTCAGTTTATGGATATCCATAAATAATTATTGATATCTATAAATAGAGAATAAATAGTGAAACGGCGCCCCATATATCTGAGCTTTGGCAAAGTTATCAGTGGCGTTTCGCGTGCGTGCGTACGTGTGTGTGCCTAATGAGTCTTCTGTTTAAGGACTCATCCGTGAGTCTGCATAAGCCCGGAATTAAACCCACGGCCACTTGTTTATGAGGTATAAAGCTTAACCACTACACGACGGTTGCCTCTACATGTAAGAATTCCCAATCCTTAGATAGTGGAGAAAAAACTGCATTTTACTGTACACATGACGTAATTTGCCTAGTTGAATGCGCGGTGCACATAGTACACATAATATAAGTCTGTTATCAGGTGCGAGTAATGAACATACGTGATAAAATAAAACTTGAGTTCCATAAGCAAATGTAAAACTTCTGCTCAAAAACATATATCGTGATATCACAATTTTATATCTGCAAAACTCCTTTTTTCTCGGCGGTAAAATTTACAATGTATTTGAATAGGTGAGTTTTCGTGATCGAAAGTACATGTATATTGCCTCTCATGTGAAATTAAAGCACCCACAACATTGGTGGGTCGATTGTCTCCGAGAGTAGGCTTTAAAAAATGGTCCCGAATATTGACCTAGACTGATTCGTTTAACCCTTTATTGAATTCATGTACATGAACTGCAAGCAAACAGTGTAGACCCAGATCAGGAACTGCGTCCTGCGGCGTCTGTTCTTGCCAAACTCAACAAATGATTACCATTAAATCAGTGACGTGACTATTCCATTGTTTAGGGGGGACACGTTTCAGAATTTAACCCATTCAGTACCAGAAACCCCAAAACGGGTACCCTGGATAACAGTGCAGGCCCAGATCAGACGCCGCAGAACACGGCGTCTGATCAGGGCCTCCACTGTTTGCTATAAGTTCAGTCATTTTCAAAATAAATGTTGATGGAAACCCAACCTGACACCCCTGTATTTTGAAATGGACTCCTGCTATATATAAGGAGGAAGATTCCATTTGGTACAAAAGGGGTTAAAACTATGGTGTTTGTACGATGTCCAGATTGTTACGACTGCATGTCTTCCAGGTAACACGAAGTAAAAAGTTAATCAAAGCACTGAGAGTGCTGGTGGGTCGATTGTCTCTCAGTGTAGATTGGGAAACCGGACCTGAACGGGGATTTAGACCGTTTTGTGTAACCCTTAAATCCATGTACTGTAAGCAAACGGTGTTGACCCTGATCAGACGCTGCGTTTTCGGCGTGTGAACAATAAATTCCTGACGCCGCAGAATGATCAGGATCTACACTTTGCAAAGCCCAACTCATGATTCCAGCCCAGATTCTTTACTCTACAGGTAACCCTTTTACGCAACACGCTGACCTCACTGCTTTTAAATTCTATAATTAAGTTACGAAATGGATTTCCTAGAAGCCTCCGTGGTGCAGTGGTTACGCTACTCGCCTTGTAAACCAGGGGTTGCAAGATCGATCCCGGGCTTCTCCAGACTTTCGGATGAGTCTTTAAACCGAGGTCCCGTCTCCGTATGACCTTAGCTGTTGGTGGGACGTAAAACTCAAACATTCACTCACTCACATGGATTTCCTACAAAGCAGTGATAGTCCCGTTGACTCCAGCACTAATAGAGGTTTTGCCTTATAAATTTGGGTCGATTGGGATATATCTACTAATGTAAAGTACTAGCTAAAGACATGGTCGAATTCAAAATTAAAAGTGCAGTCACGTCTCAGTGCGTTTCGAAGGCTATATATTTATAACCATTGAGGTGAAACTTCTAAACATTGAAATTGTATTTTTAGGTCTGTCAACTTTACATCACCACATAGCCTCAAAAATGGTGGCTCAAATGTAACCCATTTAAGACTGAAAACCCCTACACGGGTACCGTGGCAAACAGTGCAGGCCCAGATCAGACGCCGCAAAACGCGGCGTCTGATCAGGGCCGACACTGTTTGCAAAAAGTTGTTAGCCATTTTCCAAACAAATTTTGAAGAAATCACAACCGGACACCCCTAAATCTCGAAATGGACTCCTGCTATATATAAGGAGGAAGATTCTACGTGGTCCTAAAAGGGTTAAAGCGCAGTTTTCATCGAATCTGATAAATTCAGGAGTTTTTATGGTCGTTAAATGGGCGCTTTTGCGGACATTAAATTTCTCTCATATATCTGATATGTACCATAAACGTTCTACTGTTACTCTACCGCCCCCGCCCATCGGGGCTTGGAGAAATAGATTGGGCTGCACGATGCTTCCACGCAGAGCTGATACCGACCGCACATGAGTACTGGTAATCCGCTTAGTAGGTCTAAGCCTACCCTGGAAAATTACTGCGTGTCGGTCCGTCCATGCTTATAAACCCTATTGGTTTCATTGGGCGGCAGGGATTGAGATGTCATTTCATATCGACGTCGGGTAAAAGTCCCATGAAATTGGAAGCAACGTCTCCAAAATGACCTATACAGTGTTGACGGGGACGATAAACCTCAAATCAATCCACCAATCTACTGTTACTCTCATCTTGATAACAAGTCCGTGAAACGAAGACCCCTCTAAACCCCACTTTATATAGAGGCAAGTGGGGTTTACGGGGGTATCTGCCTTATTTTTGCTCAAAAACATAGATTGTGGGTATTTGTTAGAACCGCCTCAATGACGCGGTTCTAACGAGCACCCACAATCTATGTTGAAAGCAGAAATAAGGTAAAATTTATCATTTTTACCCCAAGCTTGTCATTTCTGACACCATGTTGGACGCCATTAATTCACGCGGACATGTTTTCCTAATGGATAGGCAAGCAGTCGTCAGCTGCTTGTGAAGGCACGAAGATAAGCTGCCATTAGCTATCGACGAAGGCTAAGGTGAATGCCGGCAGCTACTGGCGAAGGCACGAACATTAGGAAGACATGTCCGTGTGAAATAATGGCATCCAACATGGTGTCAGATATTACACATTTTGGGTAAAAATGATATTTTTTTCTTATTTCTGCGTTCAACATCTCCCCAGGAGCAAATTCTTTCCTTTAAGAGTTGACCCCTATTGACATGGGAGATAAAAATAATTTTGCAGGAGTTACCTCCCCTGAAGGTGTTCTAATTCCCCCGGTGCCCCCGCCAATCGGGGCTTGAAGAAATAGAGTGAGTGGGTGAGTTTGAGTTTTACGTCCCACCAACAGCTAAGCCTCATACGGAGACGGGACCTCGGTTTAATGACTCATCCGAAAGTCTGAAGAAGACCGGGATCGATCCTGCGATCCCTGGTTTACAAGGCGAGTAGCGTAACCACTACACCACGGAGGCTATTAAAGAAGAAATAGATGGGCTGCACGATGCTTCCACGCAGAGCTGAAACCGACCCGCACACGCGTACTGGTAAACCGCTTAGAAGATCTAAGCCTGCCCAGGCAAAGCTGTGCGAGTGTCGGACCGTCCAGGCATATAAACCCTATTGGTTTCATAGGGTGGCAGGGCTTGAGATGTCATTTCATCTCAATGTCGTGTAAAAGTCCCACAAAATTGGAAGCAACGTCTCCAAAATGACCTATACAGTGTTGACGGGGACGTTAAACCTCAAATCAAACAAACAAATTAGCTACTGGCTAAGGTACAAAGATAAGCTGTAATCAGCTAATGGCGGCGGCTTCGGTGGCTGTCGGCAGCTACTGGCAAAGGCTGGGAGATCAGCTGTCTTTAGCCAACGGCAACAGCTATGATGGAGATACTGACAAAGGAAAGAAGATTAAGGGGAATGGGAACACATGACAGATTTTTCCGCCATGTTTCAAAGGGAGACAACTTTCGGGACTTCCTGTACGCTTTTCTGCAAGCCCTGTCCCATTGAAAAAGGGATCCACTCTTAAATGAAAGAATTTGGATAGGCAAGCAGTCGTCAGCTGCTTGTGAAGGCACGAAGATAAGCTGCCATTAGCTATCGACGACGGCTAAGGTGAATGCCGGCAGCTACTGGCGAAGGCACGAACATTAGGAAGACATGTCCGTGTGAAATAATGGCATCCAACATGGTGTCAGAAATTACACATTTTGGGTAAAAATGATAATTTTTCTTATTTCTGCTTTCAACATCTCCCCAGGAGCAAATTCTTTCCTTTAAGAGTTGACCCCTATAGACATGGGAGACAAAAATAATTTTGCAGGAGTTGTCTTCCCTGAAGGTGTTCCCGTTCCCCTTAACTATCGTTAGCTAACGCCGACGGCTACGGTGGCTGCCTTTAGCTACTGACTGCTGTCGTCAACTAGTGTCAAAAGCGAAGAAAGTCAATTCTCGTCAGCCAACGGCAAAAGTTAAGGACGGACCGTCGTCATCAGTTGATATCGAAGGTAACGAATGGCAACTGGCATGAGCTACTTGTGAAGGTAAAGTGGGATACAGACAGTACCAGAATCAAATGTTACAGTATCCATGGGTAGTCAGAGACAACGGCTTACATGTAACATGTATATAGGTTAAGCCACAAACCGCGGGCAAAAGTATCAAAATAGAGGTATGGTCCAAACCGTTCCCAACAACCACAAAACTCCTATGGACAACAAATGAACCCAGAGAATCAATTTGTTACACCAGAAAACAGAAAAAGGAGACTTTAACCCGTAAGATGCAAAAATGCATCTAAATTGTCTTCAGTTCATTACGAAAACACACCTATGCAAATACGTTGTAAACTTTACCGCCGAAAAAAAACTAAACAATAAGGTGAAAAATTGCTAATTTTTTCTTATTTCTGCTCAAAATACGGATGGTGGGTACTCGTTAGAACCGCCTCAGTGAGTACCCACAATCTATATTTTAGAGCAGAAATAAAAAGAAAAAGGCTTACCCCGTCAAACCCAAGCGGCGTCTGATCAGGGCCTTCACTGTTTGCTAAATGTTCGGTCATTTCCCAAATAAATTTCGATGAAAAATCAATCTGACACCCCTAAATTTTGAAATCGACCCCTGTTGTAGGTAAGAAGGATGATTCCGTTTTGGTGTAAAAAAAAAAGAAAAGATTAAGAGTGTTCATTACGATAACACACCAGTGCGACATAGTGCACTTTTCATATCCCTAAATTGGCATTTTTTTCTAACCATCACGTGAACAAGACCGTGAAATTAAGACCCCCCCACTAAACCCCACTTTATATAGAGAAAACTGGGGTTTACGGGGATATGCATTATATTGCTTATTTCTGCTCAAAGACATAGGTTGTGGGTACTCGTTAGAACCGCCTCAATGAGGCGGTTCTAAACGAGCACCCACAACCTAAGTTTGTAGTAGTAATAAGAAAAATGTCACAGATTTTCATCAGAAAAGTAGCCATTTTGGAGATGTGAAAAAATGCACTTTGTCATACGGGTGTGTTATCGTAATGAAAAATCCGCTATATTTTTCTTATTTATACTGAAAAAATAGGTTGTGGGTGCTCGTTATGTCTTGGAGCAGAATTAAGAAAAATAATGTGTAACCCCGTAAACCCCAGTTTTCTGTATGTATCAAATGGGGTTTCGTGTGGTGTTCATTTCACGGACTTGTTCGCGTGATGTTTCGGACGAAAACTGGCAGCTTGAACAGTGTTTGCTGGACAGAATATGTTTATTTGATATTTAACGTCCCCGTCAACACTGTAAATGTCATTTTGGAGACGTTGCTTCCAATTTTGTGGGACTTTTACCCGACATCGAGATGAAATGACATCGCAAGCCCTGTCGCCAAATGAAACCAATAGGGTTTATAAGCACGGTCGATCCAACTCGCACCGCTTTGCCTAGGCAGGCTTAGATCCTCTAAGCGGTTTACCAGTACCCGTGTGTGGTCTGTTTCAGCTCTGCACGGAAGCATCATGCAGCCCATCTATTTCTTTAAGCCCCAATGGGCGGGGGCGTGGACAGTAAATCTCTCCTATCCACCTGGAAATAAAATACGTCTGTCCCCTTTAACCCCGTTTTTATAGTGAGGTTTGGCTGTGAATTAAGGGGAATAGGGATAGGCACACCTGGCAGAAATTTCCGCCATTTTTAAAGAGACGGGGGCAACTTTCGGGACTTCATATTCGCTTTGCATTAAAGAAAGCCCCGCTGAAAATGGGTAAACTCTTAAAGGAAAGAACATTTGCTGCTTTCCTTTAAGAATCGAGCCCTATTGACATGATAGACAAAAATAATTTTGCAGGAGTCGCCTCCCCTGTATGAACTGGGTACTCACGTGTATTCCATATTAATTATAAATCCGTACAATTATTAACCGGCATTATTAATTGATTATCCTTTATTACACAAGGTCAACCAATATTCAAAAATCATGTTTTAATTGCGTCAATTAATAAAATGGTCATTAATCAAGTAATTTCGTATTGGCCCAGTTACAGGTCCTCGGTCAGCTGTTTTGGCCTCGGCCTTCGGCCTCGTGCCAATACAGCAGACCTCGGACCTGTAACTGGGCCAATACGAAATTATTTGATTAATAACATTATATTCTCACACTCTATATAACAAACATAATTTACTACTAAATGATGTTAATGGCAAAAGTATTGATATATCAAGTCGCGGGTGGCTTGTTCATATTAGGAGAGAAAATAAATACCAATAAGACAGCAAAAAAAAAAAAAAAAACAACAAAAAAAAAAACAGAAACATCCGTGTCAGATATAAAGGATCTTACAACATACGTGCGTGCGTGCGTGCGCGTATGTGTTTGCGTCCAACCAAGAACTATTAGGTACCTCGGTTTAAAGACTGGAGAAACCCGGAATCAAACCCCGGAATCAAACCCCGGAATCAAACCCGGAATCAAACACGGGACCCCTTGTTCATGCGACGAATAGCTTAATACTTAAACTGCGGACGCTTCTAAGTCATGAGAAGAAAATAACTTTTATCATCTTGAATTTATGAAACGAGTCCAATGTAATGAAAAGAGGCTTTGTCGAGTATTATGTCTGTTCATCCAACGAATTTAATGAAGTCGAGATGAGGTAAGAACATTTTTATCACATAACCATTCTTTTTAACAACACCGACGGTCGTTAAGTGTAGTTGTCTGAGTGAATATCAATGACGGTTAATGCAAACTGTGCACATGTGCTTTGTATTTTATGGACAACGCGCAACAAAAATAGCGGACCCGCAGTGTTTTATGGGTCAGTTGTGTGTCTGTGTGTGTGTGTGTGTGTGGGGGGGGGGGGGGGGGTTGGCGCCTTCTCTTTCCGACCCCATATTTTTATACATACATGTACCATGCATAATATTATATATACATTATATACATGTAATCATCGATAGCGGTATCAATATGATTACCGACGTATTTGTGTGTGCGCGCGCAGCCTCTTTGTGTGTGTGTGTGTGTGGTTCGATACGTTGCTGGTTATATATACTGACCGGAAATAGAAACTATACACTTTTAAATTGTCTCGCCTGACAAAACAAGTGGATAATTCAGTTAAAAATTACTGATTAAGGACTTTACTAACTATCGACATGAATCCTGTAACAATTTAAAGAAAATCTGGTGTTCAAAATAAAAGTTTTTGGGAAAAATGTAAAAAAGTGCATTTTTCACAAAATCTGTTTGTAATCGAATTTTGACTTCAACATTTTTTGCGTATAGGTAACAAGTAAAAAGCAAGGAAAAAAAAAATAACATAACATCTAAAAATTATCGAGAAACAAACATTGTATTGAAATCTCAAAAACTGCTTTTTTTTAGCGAAATTTTCAAAATAATGTTTCAACCCAAAAATCGACCCGAAAGTGCCTTCAGTGTTTTAGCATTCTCAGCTGTGTCTTAAATAATGATAAAAACAAAAACCGCAATCAGAAATGCCATACTTTTCGCTCACTTCCGGTGGTTTGGTCCAATATTTAACGTCGATAACATTTCAACCATTGTGAAAATTTTCATTTTGTAAACAATATTCCCCACGTTAGAAGATGCGTAATAACTGGCAAAAATGGGAATCACATTCGCGACACAAAAAGTTTGACCCAATGGAAACTTGAACAGCATAATTTTGACCCTTTCTTTGAGCCTGTGGCTCTACCCGTTAAATCGTAGCTATCATTAAACATTTTATTCGATAGATCAGATATGCCACTGATGATAATTTATATAATTGGAATTCAAATTTCATTAAAATGTTTCGCCAGTGACAACTTAAAAATGAGTGTATGGTTTCTATTTCCGGTGAGTATATCTTATTATTGGCCTGGTATGAGTGTATGTAGGTGGTCATCACGTGAACAAGTCCGTGAAACGAACTCCCAATAAACCACACTTTATATAAAGAAAACTGGGGTTTAAGGGGGTATAACTTAGTTTTCTTATTTCTGCTCCAAGACATAGGTTGAGGGTCCTCGTAAGAACCGCCTCAATGCGGCGGTTCTAACGAGCACCCACAACCTATGTTTGCAGTATAAATAAGAAAGATATTACGGATTTTCTTCAGAAAAGTAGCCATTTTGGAGATGTGAAAAATGCCCTATGTCGCACGGGTGTGCTATCATAATGGTACTTTTTGCTGGTAGGTAGGCTACAGGTTTGATTATCATTAGGTCCTTTTTATGGGTAGGTAAATGATTTTTTAGCTTATAAACTTAATTGTACTGAATTTAGAGAAAACAAAATGAATTTATTTAAAATATCTAGGCAGGTCTTTGGGTAGACAGGCTTGTGGGTAACCGGTAAGTTTGTATGTATACCCAGGCATATTGATATAAGTAAATTCTTGGTAAACATTATGGGTGACTTGTACATTTAAGTATCATCACTTAAAGACACATTTTTTGATTGCATAACACCCTAACACCGGTTATTGAGGAAAACAGTTTTGAGATCAGATATACTCGGGGTATTATGACTGTCATACAGGTAGGGGACCAAGGGAGAGTAATCTATTACCTAGGGATTTAAGATCTATTTATTTTAATGTTTGATTTTGATATTAATGGAAGAAACATCCACAATTTTATTCTGTTTTTATTTTAAGACATCATTATTAATAATCATTATAAAAACATGCCTATTCAAATACATTGATTAAATTTTATTATACAAATGAACAGAGAGAAATCCTTATACCTTAAGTATTTCTGCTCAAAACATTTATTATGGATACTCGTTAGAACCGTCTTGGGTGGAAATAAGAAAAAGTAGTGTATACCCCTATAAACACCAGTTTTACTGTAAAATATGTTTTTACATAGTGAGTCCTCTTTTTTAATGTAAAAACATATATCGTCACGTGGGTCCTCGTTAGAGCCGAGGCAGTTGCAACGAGGACCCACAATATATGTTTTTGAGTAGAAATAAGGAAGGTAATGTATACCCTTCTAAATCCCAATTTTACTGTTTTATATGTATTTACATTTTACATTATGGGTACTCTTTAGAATTACCTCGCAGAGGCGGTTCTAACGAGAACCCACAATATATGTTTTGAGTAGAAATAAGAAAAATGATGTATACCCACTCATACCACAGTTTTACTATTATCTAATATGATTGTTTCTAAAACAAGAAACATTTTATAGTTCAAGCTTGACTGAAACTATAAAATGATTTTGATTTCGTGTTTAACGACGCGTCAACCCTCTTTGAGTGTCATAAGCGTCTGTGACTAAACGGCATGACGAATTATGAGGATACTAAAAGTAAAAATGTCGGTATGATATGTATAAAAATCTGAAACAGTTAAATTTTATGAAAAAGTCCAATTTCTTTTAAGAATTAAATAATATTATCAACGGGTATATCTTGAAACAATTGTCGCAAAGTGTCAGCTTTGTAGTATGTGTTACGGGAGGGTAAAAAGTCAACACAGTCAATTAAGATATGTTTTACAGTGAAAGGCTGATCACAGCCTACACAAGTAGGTTGATCATCACCATTTAAAATATAAGAGTGAGTAACTCTAGTATGGCCAATGCGTAATCGTGTTAATACTACATCCTCTTTCCTGGAAAACTGTAGAGGAGAGCATTTTGTTCCAACGCCAGGTTTAATAGCATGGAGTTTGTTATCTGTTTCACGATCCAACCGGCCCCGATAGCTCAGTTGGTAGAGTGTCCGCTCAGGGGAATGGGAGGTCACGGGTTCGATCCCGGGCCGCGACATACCAAAGTCGTTAAAATGGTACTAGCTGCTCCTCGCTTGGCACTCAGATTTACGGGGAAGAGCTAGAACTGGTCGACCCAGTGTCAGGATAATGTGACTGGGTGTGGTATCGCGTAATGTGTCTGGGACATGATACTTCAGTGAGGCAGCACTATAAAAGTGAGCATTGAGCTCCCTGTCGCAACCAGACACCGTCGTGATATGACTGAAAAACAGTTGAAAGCGACGTTAAACCCGAATTCACACACACTATTTCACGACCCCATTCGCCTTGCCATTCCGACAAGATGTATCTGTTGATAATTGGTTTAAAATTATAAAAAGGAATTTTAAAAATAGACGAATCAAGATTGAGCGATTCCTTTGCTTTCTTGTCAGCATACTCATTGCCGACAATGCCAATATGGCTCGGAAGCCAACAAAACAAAATTTGATGAGTTTTAGAAATTTCGTGATGTTTTTCGATCAATTTTTGTATTTGAGGATTTTTGGATGATGAACGGTCAAAAGCCTTAAGCACAGAAAGTGAATCAGAAATATAATTGCTTTTTTGATTTGTGGAAGAACTGATAAATTCTAAAGCTAGGTCTACTGCTTTGGCTTCAGCTGTAAAAATAGATGAACCATCTTGAAGACGCAAGGTTTGGTGCGTATCTTTAGAAACATACGCACAACCAACTTTATCTCCTTCTTTGGAATCATCAGTATAGACTTGCTGGCAATCATTGTAACGTGACTGCAGTACCTGAAAGTTTTGTTTGAGAAGTATTGGATTTGATTCGGATTTTTAGCCATCATGTAAGTCGAACAGAATAGAAGGTTGTTTAATACACCAAGATGGAACTTCGGCGGTTTCATGTTTTTGAATATTTTTAAGCTCAATACCTGAATTTTCTAGCAGTGGTGATACACGTAATCCAAAAGGTTTGATTGCTGTGGGTTTAGTTTTATACTTATCTACAACTTCAGGTGGGAATGAAATTTTGAATGCCGGGTTAGATGGATTAGGTGCAAGTCTGATAGCATACTGAAGAGAAAGTTTCTCTCTGCGCGAAGTTAAATATGGTTCACCTGCTTCTACATAAAGGCTTAATACGGGGAAGTACGGAAGGCTCCCAAAGCCAGACGAATGCCTTGGTGATGGATAGTGTCCAAAGATTTTAAATAAGACTTTCTGGCAGAACCATAAACAACAGACCCATAATCTAATTTTGATCTTATCAGAGACCGAAGTGTACCGATCTGCTCCCCATCATGTATGAGCTAAAACATTCAAAAGATTCAAAGCTTTTAAACATTTCGCTTTAAGATATTTAATATGGGGAATAAAAGATAACTATTGATCAAATATGACCCCAAGAAAGGACGGTTACAGTTTTCTATTGCAAAGTGCCTACTGAAAGAGCTTATTCTTGAAGTCAACAAAATTTGATCAAAACACACTTATGAGGTGTCCAAATATCTCTAGTTTATTGAAAACTGTTTTATTTTGTCATCCGCATGCGTTTTCGTCATAAAAGTTCCGATTGAATACATGCACTGCCGGTCATGTGCAACATTGTGCCTATGGACAAACTGAAGACCCCTGTGGTGTTCAACGGAAAATTGCATGGTCGTCCACATTGTTAACCGGAGAAAACTACACACCACTTTATTTTAGAAACAATAATACTTTTAATATGGTGATGTTTTGGCGCTTAACGATGTGGAGGATGTTGAAAAATAAACTTTTATCAATATAATAAGGTGAGAAAATCAATGCAATCAAAGTACAGTACATACTCGCAAAGGAAAAAACTCAATATACTACATATACAGAAGAGCAAGGGCTGGTCATCTATATGAGCATGACCATGATTCCTTGCTGGACAAAAGAGAATGCTTTTCATTAATCCCCCGTCGCGAAGCGGAGTGGGGATTATAGGAATGGCCTTTGTCTGTTCGTCTGTCTGTAACACATTCTTGTCCGCTCCGAATCTCCTGAACCATTTGATAGAATTTCACTTAACTTTGGTTAAATATTGTTCTCAGTGAGACAAAGTGTCGCGCGCAAGACCCAGGTCTGTACCTCAAATGTCAAGGTCATACTTAAGAGGTCAAATGTCCAAAAAGGTATTTTTATTGTGTCCGAATAGTTACTTTCTTATCCCTGGATGCATTTAAAAATTAACTCGTTAAAATGTTAAATGTTAACTATAATGTGATAGTGTGTCGCGCGCAAGACCCAGCTCCGTACCTCAAAGGTCAATGTCATACTTAAAGAGGCCAAAGGTCCAAAAAGGTCTTTTCGTCATGTCCGATCAATTACTTTCTTATTCCTGGATGCATTTAAAAATTAATTTGCAGAAATGCAAACCATAATGTGACAGTGCATCGCGCGCAAGACCCAGGTCGGTACCTCAACGGTCAAGGTCATACTAAGAGGCAAAATGTCAAAAAGGTTTTTTTTTTGTCGTCAATAACTTTCTTATTCCTAGATGGATTTAAAAAAGAATACTTGGTAGAAATGTTAACAACAAAATGACAGGGTGTGGCGTACAATATCCAGGTCGGTTCCATTAAAACCAAGGTCATACTTAGAGGTCAAAGTAAAAAAAAAGTTATTTTTGTGCTCGATTAATAGCTTTCTTACTTCTGGATAGTTTAACAATTACTTGGCAGCAATGATAACCGTACTGTGACAGTGTATCGCATGCAAGACCCAGGTCGGTTCCTCAAAGGTCAAGGTCATATTTAGAGGTCATAGAAAGGCGCTTTTCTTTCGTGTCTGTTCAATCACGTTCTTAGTCCTGGATTGATTTTAAAATAACTTTTCAGAAATGTTAATTATCACGAGACGATGTACCGTGGGTGACACCCAGGTTGGTTTCTAAACGGTCAAGGTCAAACTTAGAGGTCAAAGGTCAAAAAGGGTATTTTTTTGTGGGAGATTTGTCAATAGCTTTCTTACTCCTGGATGGTTTTTAAAATTACTTAGCAGAAATGTTAACCAACATAAGATTACCAATTCAAGGTCAAAGTCACAGCTTAAGGTCACAAGGTTGAGCTTTTTTACTGAAGGCGGCGGGAAATTTGAATGTCTCTCATACTGATTTCTTGTTGATGAATAAAAGACGTATCATGTTACACACAAGGGCACCTGTCTGAAGATAGTAACTGCGAGTTCAGTATTCACATAGATGACAGCCTAATAAGTGTTAGGATTCAGTCTAGTCACACAACACCAAATGCATATTTCTATGGCTTTCCTATCAATCTGGTGCTGAGAGTAAAATCGTTTGGTATTGTCTGTGAAAAGCTGGTGCAAGAACTGTTGGCTGTAACTGTAGCTTCGGTACTTTGGTACCTTGGCTTTCAGTGCCACAGTTCAGCTGCACTAGCTCCTGCTAGTGATCCAAAAGAGCATTTTGAAATGCTGCTGATGGAGACTTGGAGTCTTGGGATGGTGAGAAGAGTGAGGAGTAAGTCATGCCTTTCAAACAATCATCATGTATTTTAGAAATACATCTTTAGTATTATTTTCAAAATATCAAACAGTATTGTCTATTTTCCTATTTATATGTAAAAAAAAAAAGTTTTTTCGTCTTATTATATATTTGAATATAATTTTTAAAGAATGATTTTAGTCATGTCCTTAAAAGTGATATTCCATTTTTAGCTCGTCTGTTTTTTGAAAAAAAAACTTTCGAGCTATTGTCATCACTCCGGCGTCTGCGTAGTCGTCCTGCGTCGTTCCAAAAAAACTTAACCTTGGCTATAACTTAAAAAGTATTAGACCTAGCCTCATGAAACTTCATACACACACTCATCATCACAAGAGCTACATTTTGACCAAGGACCATAACAACATTGTTGATTTTGGCTGAATTATCTCCCCTTTTCCATTTTTTTTTCTGAAACACATTTTTTGCTCTCATTTTAATACTATTCACAACAGAGCCTTCAAACTTCACATGAATGTTGCTTGGGACAAGACCTTTTCAGTGATACCACACTTTTTGATCTGTGACCTTGACCTTTGAACTTTGACCTATTTTTCGAAAAATTAACCAAAAAACTTAACCTTGACCATATTTCCACAAGTATTTGGCCTACCTTCATGAAACTTCATACACATACTCACCATCACAAGAGCTACATTCCCTACAAGTTTTATAACTCCATCTTGCAATTTAATTGAATTATCTCCCCTTTTCTCTCCGTTTTTTTTTTTTTAAATTGTTTTTGTCTCTTATTTCAATACTATTCACAACAGAGCCTTCCAACTTCACATGAATGTTCCTTGGGACAAGACCTTTTCAGTCATACCACGCTTTTTGACCTGTGACCTTGACCTTTGAACTTTGACCTATTTTTCGAAAAATTAACCAAAAAACTTAACCTTGACCATATTTCCAAAAGTATTTGGCCTACCTTAATGAAACTTCATACACATACTCACCATCACAAGAGCTACAATCCCTACAAGTTTTATAACTCCATCTTGCAATTTGATTTGACTTAGAACTTTTGTTTTCTAAAAGAAACTGCAGACGAGCGTTGGCACCCGCTTGCGGTGCTCTTGTTAATGCCTTATTTCTAAGTTTTATTCTTTTAATCACAGCATACTTATTATGTATACGGGATTTCTAATCTAAGTGTGATGTGCTTAATTTCTTTTTTTACACCTAATTGCAAATTTCTGGCCCCAAGTCGCATTTTCAAACTCAAAGCGGTGACCTTCGGAAACAATACCTCAAACAAAACGGCATCCTTTGATTCTGCACCCAGTAACACGAATCGCTGTACTCGAAAGGTTCGACTCAGCCAATCTGATTACAGCAAGTCTTAGCACCGCCCATCACGTGTACGTGACATTCATCACTTAAACTGACAGGCTAAACTTACCTGGCGTTCAAGATGACCGGCCAGCGTAGCCATTTAAAAAAAAATAAATAATAATAATAATAAATAAATAAAAATGGAATGAAACGAAAATCAATCGAGCGATCTTGAATCAGAATATTTAGCGTCGTAAATTGCAGTAATCGGGAGACAGAATTTAATTTAATCTTTCTGCGCCAGACCACAGCGATGTAATTTTGTCTAATTAGGTAAATATCTATAGCCTAAATTCGCTTCATGTTTTAAGATTTTACAGATGAATTTTACAACGAATAGTGGAGACTTAGATCGTTCGGTACATCCATATAATTAATTTGTACATGTAAATCAGTGTTTGTTTCCTCTGATGCGAACATTGAACACTGACGAGACAGCATGGGTGCGCAGGATCATCTGAGACTTCGCTGTTCGCAAATACGCTAATGACCCGTTCTGCATGACGTCGCTGCTGTAACTAAGTGTTGCCGATAAGTTCATGACGACACATTCATTTCCACCCTCACGTCCATCCCAATCCCGCCTTCTGACCGATCCGATTTCGGGGAAAAAACAAGAATTTTTACATGACTGAAACACAGTTTAGTTGCATGACCTGCAAGAGCGATATGAGCCGGGACACAGCATTTCCTACAATATTGTATGTGCGCCCAGAGAAGAGTGATCAGCCTGCGCATACACGCAGTCTGATCAGAGCCTTCGCTGTCCGCCTGCTTCGCTGGGCGTACAGGCGATCTCATAGGAAATGCTGTACCCCGGCTCATAACCGGAAAATCTGTATGCCCAACATTTTTTTCTGCGTAAGGATTCCTTCAGCCACTTCCATTAATCGGCGCATATTAAAGATTCTCCAAACCTGGTCGGTTTGATGTCCCCTCACAGTTTGGACAAGTCTATTTCCAATTTTAGGAAAGAGGTGCCTTTTTATATTATGTGCCCCAGAGGGACATACTGTTGTCGGTGTGTATCTCGTTGGCGTTAGCGTGGACGTGACAATTTCTTGTGCGCACGATAACTCTTGAACGGGTTGGCGGATTTTCATCAAACTTGCAGGAATATATCATTGGAATTAGCGCAGGAGGTGATCAAATTTTGTTTACATTGACCTTATTTTCAAGGTCACCATGGGATTAAAATGGGCAAACTCCAGCCTAATTAATATTGTATGTGTGTTATATCAGGAACCTGTTGAAGGATTTTCATTAAACTTGCAGTGACACTTCACTGAAATATGCTTAAGAGGTGATTAGTATTTAGTGACATTAATCTCATTTTCAAGGTCACCACATGGCAAATTTAAGCCAAATTAAGTGTGTGTGCATATTATATCAGGAACTTTTTGGAAGATTCTTTCCAGACTTGTTTGGATACATCACTGTGACAAGTCAAATAGTTGAATAGGTTTTGTGATCTTGACCTTATTTGTAAGGTCAGCAAACGATTAAAATCATTAAATTTCAGTCAAATCCTAATTGAGTGCGCGTTATCGCAGGAAACGTTGGATAGGTTCTCATCAGAAAGGCAAAGCACTGGAATAGATAAAGAGTGATTCAGATTTGGAGACCGTGACATTTTCAAGGTCAGTTTGGGACTAAATAAAAATCAAAAATGAGTTCCTTTAAGACTTGTCAAATTTCAGTCAGGGTAGGCTTGTTTGCACAGTATCTTGTTAGGGGGATTCTCGCCAAACATGCATAGATCTATCATTGCTACAGGCCAAAGAATTGAATAAGTCTGGATGACCTTGATCACATTTTAAAGGTCATGTCTTAAAACATTCAGACTGGCTGATTGGGGACAACTGCTTTCTTTGAAAACTATTATAGGTACATATATTATTATTATTAATTCATGTATTTCGTGAACATTGTGGCAACTCTGGTCATATGCCGTGCTTTGTGGCGTAAACTTTGTTTGCTTTTGTACTTACATGTATATGAACCCTCAAATCATTGAGTCACTTGATGGTGAACTTGGTGGACATTATAATCATCCCAGAGTCTTTGTTTGTTGCAAACCGAGTTACTCGTTATTGGCATCCAAAAAGGGTATGCTTTTCTGGAACTCCTGTTCCGTATTGCCCGCATGTAGTGCCCGTGGGGGCGGGGGTTTAGGTTTATAATGTGTGCTTGATTTCCCCCAGTAAACGGCAGTGTAGAAATAAGTGCTAGTTAACGTAAGCATCCGACGGCGGTTTCGCGTAAGCTGACTACCCTAATGCAGATGTGGGCGCTGTACATCGGTATTATCTAGTTGATGTCCAGTTGCTAAGGAATGTGTCTATTCTCGACTTGAACATTACCGACTTGGCTTTTCCGTACGTTTTCAAGTATTCGAGGCGCATGAAGCTATGCTGACGTTATAACGTCACGCATAGCTGCTCAGGCTGCGACCGACATGGTTCTGATCCAGAACATTCTTTTCGACAACAAGCATGATAATGTCGAGTCATTTACCCAAAATTTAAAACAGCACCAGTTTCCATGCCGGTGGCAGGTTGAATGTTAACGTGGCGCATTTTAGAGTCTCATATCACAGCATTCCTTTATGTTCTTTTTCAGTCTGAGAACGTATCCGTGTCTCCGACTAAAATGTTTTCATGACAATGCATCAATACATATGCCGGCCCCCGCCCAACGGGGCTTGAAGAAATATATTGGCTGCATGATGCTTCCACGCAGAGCTGAATCTGACCCACACACGAGTACTGGTAAACTGCTTAGAGGATCTAAGCCTGCCCAGGCAAATCGGTGTGTGTCGGACCGTCCATGCTTATAAACCCTACTGGTTTCATTGGGCAACAGGGCTTGAGATGTCAGTTCATCTCAATGTTGGGCAAAAGTCCCACAAAATTGGAAGCAACTTCTCCAAAATGACCTTTACAGTGTTGACGGGGACGTTAAACCTCAAATCAAACAAACAAAACCAATACATCTGCATACCTACCAAACGTTTCTGTACACGAATAGTACGTGATTTTCACGAAATCCTACTTAACGTCTCATTAAGTGGAGCAAACGCACAGGTCACGCGTTGTTTTCAATAGTCAATCATTGTTCAGGTACTTGTATGACAACTGTTATCAAACTTTAAAAAATATATCCGGAAATTTTCGAGTTTCAAAATTGCGTTAAGTATATTTCGGTGTCGACGGTAGGCTGGTTAGGAGTGGTGTTCAGGAACAGAGTGTAACTTTTTACAACTGGCAGCTCTAACCACCATGAGGGAAGTCGATCATACTATCATAGCAGTCAACACAAAGCCTCACAAATATCACTAGTATTGACTTGACTTGTCCCGTCATCCAGTTCAATCAACAGTTTTCACTAGTAAGAAAGAATATGGCGTGTTCCATTAGGATAACGTACCTAAGCAATACACTGCTTCGTTCCATGGCTCTAGGAATGGCATTCATCGGATGACAATGTTCTTATTTATCCTCCACACATAGATTGTTGGTGCTCATTAGGACCTCCGTTAGAACCGTGAGTATGAGGCGGTTCTAACGAGCACCCACATTGGAGTGGAAACATTATGTTAACAAGTCCATGAAATCTATACTTTGGTACACCCGACTTAATGTAGGGAAAAGTGGGGTTTACAGAAGTATACATCATTGTCTTATTTCTGCTCCAAAACAGAGATTGTGGATACTCGTCAATATCGCAGTTATAAAGGAGTATCCACAATCTATGTTTTGGGCGGACAATGAGGCGGTTATAACGAGTACCCACAATTTATGTTTTGGGCAGAAATAAGAAAACTATTACCAATTATCACTTGATACATGCCATTATCTTGACATTATCTCAAAGTTTTCCTAATGATAAGAAAAGTAATGTATACCCGTGTTAACTCCAATTTTTTCCAATATAAAGTGGGGTTTGCCGGGGGTGTTGTTAATGTGGTGTCTGGGTATGGTACGCCTCAGCAAATGGTACAAGTACGCCACTCGGCATGGGTATTTCCGGCCAACCCTGCTTATCGGAGCATGAAATTTGAAATGCTGACCTAATCTAGACTGTGTAAAAATATCCTGATAAGTCGAGTTGAAATTCAAAGACCCGAAACAGTAATGGCAACTTGCGCACCTTTGATCAATGGCTCATATCAAAGATATTACAATAGGTAGCAGTAAAATGACAAAAGAAATGATAACGCGGATCAGAATAAAAACCGGGTGTGCAAGTGGTCATAAGCGTTTGATTTATTTCCCAACATTTTTAAACTTCATGCTCAGGTGAGATAGGCACAAAAAAAAAAACGTTTTAGCCTCGCGGCCTTTTAAGTTTAGTTAGGTTGTTGGATCACGCTGCGATCTTATAGCCTGAAACGACAAGCATGCGCTTTCAATAGGTCTTTGAATCATAAATGATAAAATCGTAAAATAATGTCAATTCAACAAGTGATTTAATATTATTTGTAATAATACTATTGTCAGAAAAAATAAGTTATTTTCTTTCTACACACAAAAAACAAACAAACCGAAAACATATTAATTTAGGTACAATATATAGACAATCGATCATCAAAGCAATCGATCATCTTAAAAAGTTTGATAGGCGCTTTAGAGAGAAATTATTCTAGACGACATTCACCCTGAGCAGACATAATATAGACTAAGTGAATCTTTGATGAGACTTAGCAGGTTGGCAGGCTTATCGGAGACTTTGCTGGTCACAATATCACTTGGATGAAATTATCAATTGGTGTGGTTCATGTTACGCATGTCCCAAGTTGGATCTACCTTTTAGTTTGTCTTTCTGTTACTGTAGAAGCCGCCGTGGTGCAGTGGTTACGCTACTCTCCTTGTAAACCAGGGGTCGCAAGATCAATCCCGGGCTTCTCCAGACTTTCGGATGATTTCTTTAATTCGGATGAAATCTTTAAACCGGGGTCCCGCCTCCGTATGACCTTAGCTGTTGGTGGGACGTAAAACTCAAACACTCACTCTTTTACTGTAGAAAATTGCTAACGCAAAAGTAAATGCGATTTCACATCTTCTTATCCAGCCACGTGCTTGTTTTTTTGTAGGCGGTTCTTTGTCGTGTCAGTCAAACTGTGGCGAAATGGTTGGCTAGGCGGCGGTTCTTTCATGTAGATAAGAGGTAGCGATGACGCTATCTTTGGAACATCTTGACAGCTGTGATGTGTTTTGTTTCTTTGAAGTTTACTCTTGACATCATCTAACCGTTGTGACGGAAATCGTACTGGCGGGCTTCTAAATTGCAATTTGGTGTAAGTGGAGTATAATGGAATATTAAACCTGTTCTAGTCTTTCTGTCAACATTTTAAGTTTATATTACGGAATAGAAATGATATTCCGTATTATTAAGCAATTCTACCATATTATATATTAATACATAAATGTTAACATGGTTAAACACAATAGAAAAGTTGTATGCACATTCTGTACAAAAAATCACAAAGATTATGATATGTGCATGTAGATCAGCAACAGACGCGAATTATATGGAATGTAAGCACGCTTTGGTGCTGTTTATTATTTAAAAATGTCATATTACTTTGGTAAATCACCAAACACTGGCAATTTCCCCACTTGTAGAAAAACGGAAGTCATGTGACTGCATATGTCATGGTTAATTAAATATTGTCATAAAATGAACGTGCACATATTGGACTGTGTTGCATATATGTTTAATCAAGATCCGTCGGATCTTGATTAAACTGTAACTCGTCCTTTGGCTTCTATAACGATAGGAATTTGCCATCCATATAAAAACAGGGAAGGACGGTCGTGTTCCTTCCGTAGCTTACAAAAATGTACACACTGCGTTTTCGACTTGGAGAACTTGAAACCATTTTTAGCAGTCCATTCTTCTATTCGTTTGAAATTTTGTTGTAATTTTCGTTCAATTGTTTTCATGTTTTTTGAAAGGTAACATATACAAAAATCATCAACATACAATTAACAGTCTGTTTTGTCGTCCAAACATTGTACAATATTATTTATTTTGATGTTAATATAGCGTAGTTGAGAGAATACTACCTTGTGGGACACCCTGCTCTTGTTCATAGAGATCTGAGAGGGTAGATCCCACGCGCACTTGAAATACACGCTCACCTAAAAGTTTTGAATAAAATTGGGAAGTTTTCCCCTTAAGCCGAAGTTATGGAGATCTTTCAATATTCCATAACGCCATGTGGTATCATATGCTTTCTCCAAGTCGAAAAAGACAGCTACTACGTGTTCTCTGTTGATAAAAGCATTTCGTATAAATGTTTCTAGTCTTATTAAATTGACGTTGGTACTACGTTCCGAACGAAAACCTGACTGATATTCTGAAATGAGGTTGTTGGACTCTAAGTACCAGACTAATCTCTTGTTTATCATTCTCTCCAATGTTTTACACAAACAACTTGTCAAAGCTATAGGACGATCTTTGTAAGTTCTGCATGATCTTTCCCTGATTTTGGAATTGGTACAACTGTAGCAAAACGCCAGCTTTCAGGACAGACCCCCGTTTCCCAAATATTATTTAAGATGTCTCTAAAAGTGTTGAAAGAGAACTTTCTGGCAGATGCTTAGCATCTGATAATGAATTTCATCGGGGCCGGCTGCTGTATCGTGTGATTTTTCAATGGTTTCCACTAGTTCGGATAAGTTAAAAGGTTTGTTGTATTCTTCGTGATTGAGGGATTTGAAGTTTAGATTTTTTTCTCTTGGTCCTTTTTGCAATTTCTAAAAGTGTCAGAATAATTTCGCGGTGATGAATTACTCAAGAATGTGCTACCAAGAGTAAAAAGAGTATCTGAAATATCTTTTTTAATTGAAGCTTTTGTTTCAAAACCAGTATTTAAATGTGTAAAACTAGGGGACTTTGTTTTCCCTGAAATTTTTCGTACCATATCCCAAACCTTTTTAACGGGGGTTTTGTAGTTCAATTTGGAGACATATTATCTGCATGACTTTCGTTTGGAAGCTCGGTTTGTTCGCCGAGCTTTAGCTCTAAAAACGTTTACGTCGTTTTGCTTTTTTGAAGTGGGACTTTTGCAGAACCTATTTAGAACCTGTTTGTGCTTTTGAATAGCTTCTTTACAGTCATTATTAAACCAAGGCTTGCTTTTCTTAGTATTTGTGGAGGTCTTTGGAATGCATTGTTCTGATATATTAACAAGTGTATCTGTGAAATCAGAAACAATGTCAGATGATTCTTTAAAGTGATAAACTGATAACTCTTCTTCACATAAATTATGGAATAATTCCCAGTCGGCTTTATTTATTTTCCATTTCTTGTTATAGTCCTCATTTGGTTCGTTACGCTCTCAATTATAACAGGGAAGTGATCACTTCCGCACTGATCATCATGAACAGACCAGTCATAGTCCAAGAAGAGAGATGGGTGTCACAAAGAGAGATCTAAAGAAGACAAATGACCTGTTGCAGGGTGAAGGCAAGTATAAGATTTATCATGCCTCAAGCAAAGATCGCTCTTTGCAATAAAATCTTCAACAAGTGCGCCTCTGTTATTGATATCTTTACAGCCCCATAGTATGTTAAGACCATTGAAGTCTCCAACTAAAAGATATGGCGATGGAAGTTGAATCAGCAATGAGTCAAGATATTCAGGCTTTTAAGAAAATGAGGGTGGGATATATAGAGAGCAAATTGTAGTTTCTTTATCCAGAGAAACCGATACTGCTACAGTTTGAAGGTCTGTTTTTTATTTGATCTCTCTTTGTGGTAATAAGTTCTGAAGTTAGATCCTTTGGAAGCAAGGAATACACCAAATAAACGAAAATAGCAGACTCGGTTTTATTGAGTTTGTTCATGCCCAGTACTGAAATGTGCAACACCGGTCACGCCCTCTAGCACCGGCTTAAGCAGAACTCTATTTTCCAAAATGATACCAAATGAACTCAATGATCCCAAAGGACCAGAAAATATAATCTGCACTATGATGATGTACGGGGAGACGTTTTACGGCCGCCACATGATTTAACGAAAATTGAACTGCCACCAGATGGTTTTTTACCATCAGAATATATATATTTATATATAATGAAACCCCTGACATCTATGTTGTCATCAGTTTTTAAAAAAGTTTCTTGCAAACAAAATACCGATGGGTTTAATAACGAAATAAGTAACAAGAGTTCGTTATAACTTGATTTTATACCTCGACAATTCCATTGTATTATTTTGAGTTTAAAATCCATTTCATGAAGTGATTAAGACTAGAAACTATTTTGGAGCTGCAATTGGTGATCTGCTACCACCATCTCATGGTGTTGTTGACCTCGATCTGTTATTGTCACTCCGTGGTGATTGAGTTTCAGTGAACTCCATATCACTATCACTCAAAGATCCGAATCTGTTATGAAATGTAATATTGTCTCTTTCCATTTTACGTTGTCTGTTTGTTTGTTTTTGAGACAATTGATGTTTTTTGATCGGATCTTCCGATCCCTTTTTAGTTCGACCTGAGTCGGGTTTCTCTTTTACATTCGGCGCTGGCTTTGGTTCGGTGGCTGTCGACCGATCCGGAGCAAACTGGATTGCGCCATTTGATAAATTGGTTGAACTTTGTGGTGCTGGAGTGGGTTTACTCCATGCACCAGATTTTTTTTCAGTTCAGCAATGTTCAAAGTATCAGAACTTTATGGAACGTGGGAAGGTGCTCACTACCAGGTTGTTATGCCAGGGGTATCAAAAAAACCAAACTGGTATCAACACTAAAGATGTTTTATGGGAGGCATTATGATCTTGTGGATCCGTACAATGTGGCCATTTCCAGAATTATTTCTGATATGCTTGCCAATGGAAAGCCATAGGAAGACTTCCAAAATCTCGGACATACCCTTCCCGGCATTTACACCTTTTCTTCGTTCGGGTCGATGGGCATGGTGGGCGAAGCTTGCTTACCAAGTAATGCTTAATATCCGCGGACGCCTGATTACACTCTTCTGGAGTCCATGTCTGTTGATCCGAACATTGATATTTGCCATTTTTTCTATGGATTAACGATTTTGGATTAACGCATGGTACTACGACCTAAACTACTATGTATGATTCAGCAGTCTGTGTTGCGGAGCTGGTACATTTTACACCAGCACCCTTTGTGATGCTGGCGAAACTGGTGGTTGGTGTTATGTATCGCTCTTCGCCAATTTTCCGCGCTTCTTGGAATGTTATCCCCCTTTGGTATTTGACGGTGAGTATTTCTTTTTTCCACGCCGGAAAGTCTCGGGAGAATACAGCATGTTTTCCATCACAATTTACGCATTTGGGTTCATTTTTGCAATTGAGGTGATTATCAACATGCTTTTCTTCACCACAATTAGGACAGAGTTTTTTTACTCTGACATCTGCTTTCGTGATGGCAAAAAGCCTGACAGGAGTAACATCTAAGAGGGTTTGGGATGTATGCCTCTAAATTAATGGAAATGTATGCTACTTTGATTTTCTTGGGTAGAATTGGTGTATTAAAAGTCAACACATAAGTAGCTGTTGGTTTTAGTACACCATTTCTACGGACATTGATGTTACCAACACCAATAACGCCTTGATCTTTCAAGTTCTCAATGATCTCTTCATCTGTACAAGGACGCAGTTCTGGACTTCGAATCACTCCCTTAGATGAGTTTAGCATGTTGTGAAGAGATATTTTGATTGGAAGATCAAAGAGTTTTGGGTGGCGAGCAGGCTTGTGACTTGCTGTTTTCTCTCGAGTTCCAAGAGGTCACCTGATTGGAGTGTTTTAATACTCTTTAGGTGTCCGGCTATGGCGACAATACTTTTCTCGATAACAAAGGGAGAAAGGCTTGATACAGTTCGTGTATCGTCAAGCGACGTGACGACCAAGAAACGCGGAACATTGTAAAAATTGGGTTCAGCAGACTGCTGACTAGATTGTTGACTTGACTGCTGACTGGATTGTTGACTGTGTTCATCCGATTCGGATGAATCCTCTTGTTTTTACGTTTAGGTGCGTTGTGGTTAGGTGCTTTGCGGTTATTTTTTTTTCATTTGCCATAAGGAAAAAATCCTAGTTTCGTCCCAAGTGTTCTCCGCCCTCCGTGGAGCCCTACAAGGGAACACAATAATGGAGTGGTTATCCAACTCGCAGGTGTTAGAGATACACGTGAGATATACTCGTATAAACAAAATGCCTACATGATTGATCCATTTTGCCACCGCCTTCTGGAGATGAGTGAGTGATTGAGTTTTACGTCCCACCAACAGCTAAGGTCATACGGAGACGGGACCTCGGTTTAAAGACTCATCCGAAAGTCTGGAGAAGACCGGGATCGATCCTGCGACCCCTGGTTTACAAGGCGAGTAGCGTAACCACTACACCACGGAGGCTTCTAGCCTTCTGGAGATAACAAGACAGAAAAGGGTAAGGTAAATGGGCATTTGGTTGGTATCAGGAAAGATACAAAAAGAGCTGAAGAGAAAGCAAAGCGGTATCTCTAGGGCTCCGGGTGACCAGCCGATTGACAGTGCCGGACCGCACGGCCACCCGTCTACACCGAAATTCCAGGCCAAAGAGGCGTGTTGAGTACCTGATGCACCGCCACCTCAGGTAACCCTCAACATCCAGTCTCCCTTCTTCCGGCTTACAGGACGACGCCCACGACAAACCGGTGGTACTTCCTTTTGCTCTTCCCAGTGGGCACAGAGACCACAGCGGCAATGTGCCCAATGAGAATTGAGCCCCCAGGGCCACTGCAAGACATGAAGTCCAATACCTGGGGGAATGGAAAAGAAAGCAAAGATGTATCTCTTGGGCTCGGCGCGACCAGCCGATTGACCGTGCCGGACCGCACGGCCACCCGTCTACACCGAAAAGCCAGGCCAAAGAGGTGTGTAAGGTACCTGAAGCACCGCAACCTCAGGTAACCCTCAACCTCCAGGATCCCTTCTTCCGGCTTACAGGACGCCACCCACGGCAAACGGGTGGTACTTCCTTTAGCTCTTCCCAGTGGGAACAGAGATCACAGCGGCAATGTGCCCAGTTGGAATTGAGCCCCCAGGGATTCGGCAAGGCAGGAAGTCTAATACCTACGGATGAAACTATAAAATGCTAATGTTTTAGACATTATATGATTTGTGTCACATACTTTCAAAAAATAAATAAATAAACAAAATAAATGTTAATTAATTTATAAAATCTTGAATTAATCAATTCATTTACCTTTACCGTGTTTGTTGTTTGTTTACTTCTGTTTACTTAATGAAATAATGGATGCCAGTGTTTTTTTCGTATTTTTTTTAAATAGAAAATAAGTAATTTAAGACAACAATTTGTTGGAAAGAATCTCAGTGAAAATAAACCATCACTTAAGTTCCCCTTATAGAGCCCCCTTTTAAACATATCTCTCAGGGAGTCTCTGCTCATAGTCACCTCGTAATCACTTACATAAGATAAGCCTTTGACGTGCACTATGGTCCGAAGGAATTATTTAGTGGAGATGATTAGACAGGCCATCCCTTTCAAATGAATCGAAAATCTTACCAACAAAAACAAAGAGAAAAATTAAATACAACTCTGATATTCTCTATATCCTCGCACAAAACACAGAGTCGCCTCGGCCCCAGCGAGCACCCACCCTCAGCAAGAACAAGAAGGTGGCTAGACTCTGTATATGTTTGTGTGTAGGAGCTTTGATTTCAAGTCGCATTGGGGCTCGGTATGTTTGAGCTAAATTCTGTTCTGTGGGACGTGGTTGCGACAGCATTAATTAGCTAGGAGAGGCCACATGTAGGTGACCCTGGACACCATTTGTCTAACCTTAGCATATCAATACTAACACAAACGCATCGCCCAGACAAAGTAACTGCTCCTAAATTTTATTTATTTTAATTTATTATCTTCTTTTTTTATAATCTTTTTTTAATTATTATTAATTCCTATAATTTTATTTTTGTTAACATTGAAGGCAGTCCATTCAACAGTCCGTTTGCGGAGGTTGTTCCACAGCATCTGAAACGAATAAAGAACCAATATATTAGCGATAGAAGGATGCGCAAAATTACCAAAACGGACCCAACCATGGGGACCGACCGGAATCGACCAATCCCAACCCGGACTCCACCACACCTTTAGGACATATCTCCAAAAATATCGTGGAAACCGGATTGAAACCGGCCCGCCCCCCGCAACCAGGTTCGCCCCGGTCCGCTCCGACAAATCCACGTATCGGCGATAGTTTACCGGTTTCGTATTTTACCCAATATGATGTTTTTGTAATTTTTTGTAACTAGGTCAGACCGTGACACGGAAATTTGGTGACCAATTATTTATGAGTCATAACAATGCGTGTGTTTGAAGTAAAACAAGATGTGTTTTTGAAACACGAACATGTCCCCGGGCATGGTCATTTTTTAAAGTTGGTCACAGTACAAGATTTTTATTTGAGTGGGAAGTCCATGACACAAGGAACACACATGCCATCTATGAAGGCTCTATCTTAAATGGTTCAAAAGTTATGAACAATAATATTTTTTTCTTTAAAGTAGAAGTAAAACAAAGATCAGGAATTGATACAATTAACTTACTCCACCCATAAAAGACACCAAAGGGAAAGAAATACAAACATTAAGCGACCAGACCATAATGGAAACCTAAACAAAGGAAGGCCATAAGGACAGTTACTTTCCCACAAAATGGCCATATGGCCATCCAAAACCAAAAGACATAAGTGATACACACAGTAAGTAACAAACAACAGCATAAATAAATCGCTACAGAAGAGCCGCCTTGGAACGGTCAGTGGAAGATTTCCACTGGGGGGCTTAAATCGATTTTACGTGGCCACAATCCTCGCCCTAACTTCCGTCGCGATTTAGACAAATAATTTGTTCAGTCCGCATGAAGGCCTCCTAACTCATCAGTGCAACATCTCCGTGAACACAAAAATCAAAGAACCACAGAGGTGAGACAACGGTGAGGACTCGACAGCAAGAAACCACTGAAATGCTGGAGCAAAAGAAAACCAACAGTTTGACTCCGATGAGCCCGACCAGAGACAGAGCATCAGGCACCAACCAACATTATCTCTCTAATTTTCAATAAGCTTTTACGTTGGAGCCGTCATAGAATCTGAGGCCTGACCCACCGGCGTGCAATTAAAGAGGGAAGCAAAGTTGCCAACCGTGATTGGGTTAACTACCATGCATGCAGTCTGTCGTATAATATCCATGTTGTACCCAATCTTTTTATATCGAAGAATGATTTTACGAAATTGGGTGCTGAAGTCATTGCGGTTATATATTTTTCTGAATTTATATACTAAGTCACCATAAAATTCGGGTTCCGATAGACCTTGTTGCAGAAGAGATTTAAGTTCAATATTGAATTTTGAAATTAAATCAGAATGGCGTCTATGAAATTTTGAAAAGGCTTTGCGTAGTTTATGGTACCGATAACCCTGATTAAGGAGTTTAGCCGTTAATAATTTATTACGAGTGTTGAAGTCAGTTACATGACTACACACTAGCAAATCGAATTAATTGTGAAATATAAACGCCATAGGATGGCGCACGAGGAGTGAGTGCGTGAGTTTTAGTTTTACGTCCCACCAACAGCTAAGGTCATACGGAGACGGGACCTCGGTTTAAAGACTCATCCGAAAGTCTGGAGAAGCCCGGGTTCGATCCTGCGATCCCTGGTTTACAAGGCGAGTAGCGTAACCACTGCACCACGAAGGCTTCTATGGCGCACGAGGAACATCACCATCCAAAAAAGGAAAATTTACAATCTCAAAATCAAAGTCATCGCGTTTATCATAAATTTTGCACGAAACAAATCCATCTACAATAGATAGATGTAAATCCAAAAAATTCTCGGTATCAGAAGAATTTGCTTTATTTAACTGAAGTTCTAGGGGGTAAATCTGACTGATCAAACCATCAAAATAGGTATTATCAATATTTAATAAATCATCTAAATATCTAGAAGTAGAGCTAAAAGCTTCAATAATTTCAGATTGGTTATCAATGGAAAGCGACAAAATGAAGTCTCTTTCATAACAATACAAGAACAGATCAGCCACAAGAGGTGCGTAGGTAATATAGGTAATATGTCATAAAGTAGGTAATATGTCAAGTAGGTAATATGTCAAGGTTACACGTACTAACAAAATTGCATGAATGTAAAGCTCTTGTCACAAGGAACCTACATGCCAAATATAAAGGCTCTATCTTAAACAGTTCAAAAGTTATAATCTTTTTTTCTTTTTAGTAGGTCAAAGGTCAAGGTGATGGTCAAAATTTTTTGCATTAATGGAAAGCTTTTATCACAGGGAACCTACATACCAAATATGAAGGCTCTATTCCAAAAGGTTCGAAAGTTATGACCAAAATGTTATTTTTTCTTTCAAGTAGGTCAAAGGTCAAGGTCACAGGTCATTTTTTTGCATAAATGTAAAGTGTCACAAGGAAGCTACATGCAAAATATGAAGGCTCTATCTCAAACGGTTCAAAAGTTATGACCAATGTTAACGTTTTCTTTTATGTAGTCAAAGGTTAAGAGTATGGTCACAGGTCAAAATTTTTGCATGAATGTAAAGCTTTCGTCACAAGGAACATACATGCCAAATATGACGACTGTATCTCAAGCAGTTCAAAAGTTATGACCAATGTTATTTTTTTCTTTTAAGTAGATCAAAGGTCAAGGTCACGGGTCATTTTTTGCATGAATGTAAAGCACTTGTCACAAGGAATCTTCGTGCCAAATATGAATGCTATATCTCAAACAGTTCAAAAGTTAAGACCAACGTTAAAGTTGTCCACTTACAAACAAACAAACTAACCAAAAAACAGACAGGGCAAAAACAATATGTCCCCGCTATCGCTACCGGGGACATAAAAATGTGGGTAACTGATATTATACCGAAAATGTTAAGTAGGTGAATGCATATCGCGTGAGCAAATAATATGTCCAGTAGATTCAGCTGTTTTCAATCGACCCAAAGTTAAAAACCGCAATAAGCTCTTAAGTGCTATAGTCGACGTGATTGAAAACCCAGTTACGGTTATTTATAGAAAATAACCACGTATTCTAAGCGGCTATTCTTATTGATGTGAGTTCAGCGTGTCGCGTAAGAGGGTTATGTGTAGAAACCGAAATGGAATCATGGGTAAGGCTTGGCAAACATGTTACATAGTTACATTTATATATAAGTATCTGCTCTAAATGATCCAAATAGTGTTGGCATGTAAAATGATGATCTTTTTATTACACAGGCATGTTATATGAATAGTTGAAGTAACGTTGATGAATAGTAAGAACTTAATATGACCAATATGCTGTTGAATATGTAATAAATGTATTTAGGATTGTGTTGATTGGGCTATGAAACATTATAAGCTTTTACAGTTAGATTTTGAAACGTTTTTACTAACAGCATATATTATTATCAATAATCTGTAAAATTGTGGTTATTCTTAAAAGCCACATTATACATATAGATATTTAGGTTAGAGCCTGTTAAAAAACCATTGACATTTCGACTTGAGTTTTAAATTATTCATAACGTAGATAATACGCGCTATGTTTCAAACTAGATTTGGCGGGAAAAGCAAGTGCAAGCTTACATAAAATCTAAAATGTATCTCATATGGGTGTATACATGTATTTCCGTTTAAGCCAATTTCAAGTTAGCCCAAAAGTGCTCATTTCATGCCCTCGAGGTACTACCCGTGGCTAGAAATGCAAAGTTTCAGCCGATGTACCCACTTCTTGAAGGCATCACGGCACGCTGATTTGAGCACAGTAATAAGGTACTAATGAATGGCAGATCCAAGTGCCTGTCGGGACTGGCATTTCCGCCCAGCAAGGAATGATTTCAATTACGGAAACAAAAATAAATCACATGGGGCAAGGTCTGGGGAATACGGGGGTGAGTCAAAACAATTACCTTTTCTTTCTTCAAAAACGCCGTTAATATTGCGGAGGTATGGGCGGTTGCATTGTCATGTAGCAGAAGGACAGGTTTAAAACTAGTGTCAGGGCGTCGTTTCTGATAAAATATTTTCAGTTTCTTCAGCACTACGGCTTTGTGCATTAGGAAAACATGGCCGTGTTAAATAATGGCGTCCAACATGGTGTCAGAAGTTACATATATTAGATCAAAATGATAACATCTTTCTAATTTCTGCTTTCGGCATAGATTGTGGGTGCTCGTTAGAACCGCCTCAATTAGGCGGTTCTAACGAGTACCCACAATTTATGGTTTGGAGCAAAAATAAGGCAGATAATGTTTACCCCCTTACACCCCACTTTTCCCTATATAAAATGGGGTTTAGAGGGGTCTTCGTTTCACGGACTTGTTATTGTGATGGGTAATTTCCGGATATGCTTTTGCCATTTTTCACCGGCAGTTTTATTGTGACTCCTTCACCAGAGAAGAAGATTGCATACAAATGAAAATCAAAACTGTGTGCCTTTAAGAGCAATGAAAACATTCAAAAGAAAGAAGATGGATCATACTACGTTGTTTCGGCTAATAAAGCCTAATCAGTGACCCTGTAATGAGCCGGCAACGAAAGCCAGAGGAAACGTACTGCAATTTTGCAAATTGTACTTCTTTGTACTCAAAGAACGTTTGGAAATTATTGCGCGTTGGCTGTATTAAGTTGCCCAGATCTTATAGCTAACCTTTCTGACGGGCTCAAAATAATGGACCTAGGTTTCATCACCTGTGACGACATTGGCAAAGTAGAAGTAAAACAAAGATCAGGAATCGATACAATTAACTTACTCCACCCACCAAAGACACCACAGGGAAAGAAACACAAACATTAATCGACCAGACCACAATGGAAACCTAAACAAAGGAAGGCCATAAGGACAGTTACTTTCCCACAAAATGGCCATATGGCCATCCAAAATTAAAAGACACAAGTGATACACACGGTAAGTAACAAACAACAACACAAACAAACCGCCACAGAAGAACCGCCCTGGAACGGCCAGCGGAAAGACCTCCACCGGGGGGCCCAAATCGACCCCACGTGGCCACAACCCTCGCCCCCCACCTCCGCCGCGACTTAGATAAACAGCCCGCTCAGTCCGCATGAAGGCCCCCCAACCCACAAACTACTTTTTGTCATATTTTGGAAACATTTGAAGCAGCCTTTTGCCCATTTTAACCCGTTGCCTCTTTTGCTCGTCAGTCAACAGATGTGGCACACATCTGGCAGATTTCTTTCTGACTTTCAAATGCTTCTTCAAAACAAGGTGATCCGTTGATAGTAATATGCCTACTTTTCGTGCAATATCAAGAACTGTAAATCTGGCATCTGCATCAATGATTCCCTTTATTTTGGAAACGATTTCTTTACGAGATGCAGATTTTGGCCCCTCATTTCGGTGCATTTCGATGGACTCTGCACAAGACTCAAATTTCCTTTTCCCCCTCCGAACTGTGTAACAAGACACACAAAAAGGTCCAAAAGCAGTAGAAATATCAGTCATCAGCTTCTTCAAAGAACAACCAAGTTTTGAGCATGCTTTGATGTAAGCCCGTAGTTCATCTTTTTAGTCGACGCTTCTACCAACCATTTTACTGCAGTAGTCAATGACTGCGTGTATTCAAATGGCAAATTTTATGTCTTACATTTAGTCTAACATGTACATGTACATTTATACACCATTGTGTAGATGTTGAATAGCCCTATACAAATATGTATTGGTTTTGATCGTGCCCCAAGTGGATATCGAGCTAGTGGACAATAAGCAAAGCTTTTCGAACATCCCTCGTATATAGTACCCTGCAGCTGTGGGTACAGGTGAAATACTTTTAACATTTTAGTGATTGATAGACATTTGGTATAAACAGAAACTGTGTTAATGTGAGAACAAAACCTGTGGAATGCTCTGAAACATATAAAACGTCCAGTTGGATCATGTCAAATCAATCGGGTTATAAGCATCTAATAGTCGGCTTTAGCATGTAGTAGTCAGTGTTCATGTTGTATGGAGCCTGGCTAAGTCTAGGCGGTCTGGTCTGAGCCTGTCTCAGTTTCGTTTTAGTCAAGTTTATATTGACTAGAGATTTTGATATGCTTTAATACAGACCAGTTTAACTTGGTCTGAAAATAAAAAGAATAAACGCGTCGCTAACACTGCATGATACCCCACCACTGCAGGTCAATATGGTTCGATCCATGATCACAATAGGCTTCCATAAGTGTTCTATATATCTTTAAAATTTTATCAAGGTATTCCATATAGCGAAGCAGCAATGGGCCAGAAACCATTCTTTAATAGAAAATAAATAAATGAATAAAAGTTCTAAAACTATTTAATGGAAATTGTTCAAAAACGTAACTCTGCCAAATGTTAACTCATTTTGCCCACTAACCATCCCGACTATCTTCTATAAATGGTCTATATATCAATGACGTTTATCCAACTATTCCATTAAGTAAAGGGGAAAAAACAATTAAATGAGAATTGTTAAAGGCCATAACTCTGACAAAGATATTAACGTATTTTGTAAATTAACAATCCCCATAGTACATATATGTGAAGTTTCATCCATATATTCCATTAAGTTAAGGAATAAGAGCCCAAAAGGCATGTAATGTGGCTTGTTCACAGCCATAACTCTCGATTAACAAAACTAATGACGTTTGGGACGATACGTTCTGCAACGGAAGGTCAGGTGGTTTAACTACGGGTACTCCAGTTTTCGCCCACCTATGATTAACGATCGGCTCGATATGAGTGGAATAATCTTGAAAGGGCCGTAAAACCCCAACCAAAAAAAATAACAAAACTAAACATTCTTCCTATAGTGGTCTATATATCTGTGAAGTTTCATGCATATATTCCACTAAGTAATGGAATAAGTGATCAAAAACCATTTAATGGAAATTGTTAACGACAATAACTCTGTCAAATGTTAACGTATGTATGCAATGCGCAATTCCCAAACCACGCATTCCAATACCAATATATATACAACAGTTCATCCAATTATTCAAAAAAATAAACGAATAAGAGTCCAAAACCATTAAATGGAAATTGTTTACGGCAATAACTCTATCAAATCTTATTGCATTTTGCCTATTAACAATTCAAAACCTGCTTCTTATGGTGGTCTATATATCAGTGAAGTTGCATACATAAATTTCATTTAGAAGAGGAAAAAGTGTCCCAAAACTATTAAATGGGAGATGTTAACGGCTATAACTCCGTTAAATATTTACGTATTTTGCCCAATAACAATCCCAAACCACTCATACCCAATACCAATGTATATACAAAGGGGGAGATCCAAATCTGCCCACGCATAGATTTTCTTGAAACTTCAGTTGTTGTTTACGTGAGGTCTATCAACTATATATATAACTTTGTTTCATTTGATAAATTACTATAGGTCTCAGGAGAGGTCCCTGAGGTAGTCCCCTGTAGAGGTCATACACACCTGTGAACTTTTCAGTTTTAAATCAATAGGTATGATTATTTTCAAATTTTGTTGCTTTGATTGGCAACAGAACTCCATAAGGATTAATCTTATACAAAAAAATGTAAATGTGTCTGTCTTTTAATCTTCCTGATAAATTTATTTACAATACTTCTTCGATTTTTCATGAAAATTTGCAAAGATTAAGATGTTCATCATAAGTATTAGATGCGTTACTGATCTTGTCACCCCAAGATATTGCATATAAAATAGGCCACATATGTGCTCTATATAGCAAACAAATTTCAATAAAATCAGAAACCGGTAACAATGTTTTTGAAAGCTAGATATGGGTTTAGGTCAATTTTTGTGCCAAAATCAGTTTCAATACCAGGGGACAAGATTTCCTTTAAGTGTATATTTATTGTGTTTTCTGTCCATTTAGGGCCACCTTATCATACAAAGCTTAGCATAGGCATTTATATAATAAAAACTGCCCCCCCACCCCCCCCCCAAAAAAAAATATCAAAAAAAATAAAAAATAAAAAGTAAATGAGAACATACATTATCAACGTATACAAGTCAAGTTTTATCCAAATATTTTAAAGAGAAAAATAAAATGCATTCATGCACTGTCCATGATGAATGTTAGTGTTGACAGTATTGCTGAAAAAATTACATTATGACACAATAGGAATAAGACATGGTGGATCTTTTTACCCTGTTTTATTTGGCCTTCTTGTACATTTTAAACCCTGCAATACAATGACACTTGATGTCAGTAATACTCAATGACGATATGGATTTGCTTAATTAATTACTTTCATAATCAAATTTCTTCCTTAATTATTTTTGTTGTTGTCATTTTCTTCTTTAAAATAAAACAGCAGTCAATAATTTGCAAACTTGAAGGGACAGACTGTTTATCTGATTTGTTCTTATGATTGATTGGTCCTTGTATTGTTGATATTTTCTTACATCACTTGGTCAAAGAGACTCACACTCCGCTCCCCAACCAAAAGTTTTGTGAGATCATGGAAAGAATTTTCTGCATTTTTTTTCTAGGTTCATTTTAACATCTGCAAAAGTGTAAGGTACAATGTTTTAGTCTTCAAAATAAATGCAGAGCTAGTCACACTGAAACTAGTTGTAGAATTGTTACTTGGCATACACTTCCCTAAATGAAATAGGTGGAAGGCATGTTGCTGTAACAAATTTATTTTATAGCTGATATTATATTTAGATGTAGTTATACCATTCGCATATTTAGTCATATGTATGCAGTACCTGCCATCAATGTTAAGCTTTCTAGCTCTGTATTCATCAGTTTTACAAATGGCGTGAATCAGCTGTTAGCTGTACTACTAGCATATTTGCGGAGCCAAAATCTGCAACTGGCTTTATATTTTTCTAAATTAAATTTCCGCAGGGAAAATAACAGTCTATGAATTAAAAATCACTCTTTTTCCTATTGCACTGATAGCAAATATACTGTTTGCTCTTTTCTTCCTCTGAAATCATTTGAAAGTATGAATTGTCTTTTCTATTATATTTAATCATGTTACTCAAAAATAAGTGGTTGTTTTCCAGATCCTATTTAAGAATATAACTTTCCTACACGGATTTGCACAGCAGGCAACATTTGTTACGTTTTAAGTAGACTGTACCTTAGTTCAGATTTTGAGGGGACATTGTCAGAGTGGCAAAAGAGCCAAAACAACAGTGTTTCGATTTTGTCTACGGTAATCTGTGTATACAGTGGGCCAAAAGTCTGTGGTATGATGAACTACCTGGAACACCATAATAAAAACATCATAAATCTTGGCTATTCAAGTAAGCTGTGCCATTCCGGTATGACAGTCTTTTCAAAAATTTTAAGTTGACTGCATCATACTTATAATACTGCATAATACATACTTATTACAGAATCAAGAAAATTGTCTGGTTTACAGAACCATGCATTTTACTTTCCAATTCAACAGTCTTTGTCATAATAAGCTTCATCAAGCTTTAAGATTACATTAAATACAAAAACTTTTGTTATATAATGAAATATATATTTATTGAATTGTTAATGAACGCTCGAAATAAATTGTGTTATTGGTTTTCCCCAGGGTACCATAACTGATACAGCTGCTGATTATATGAGCTCATACTATACACATCATTGTTTTAACATACATATATTCATGTTTATATATATTATTTGCGAGCAATTTCTCGATTGAAAATGTTATACCATATCTACAAATGGTTTGAAACAATTAAAAATCTGACCATTACTATTAAATGTTCAAATGCAATATGTTACCGGTCTTAAATTTTCAAGAAAATTTGAAGAAATGTTCTACACATATACGGGCAATTTTCATATTAAAATGATGAGGTGACAAGATCTGCAACAGTATGAAATCAAAAGTCAAACATACTCCAAAAGATTTTATGGTTGTGAAGTCTAGGGTCTCCTCCATATGAAATTGAGCATGGTCTATACAACTTTACCTGAACAGAAGTAAATGTGATACAAAAATAATCTCAAATGACTACAGTGATGCCTGAGAACAAAATAACTCCAAAACATAAGAAGCTGTTGTGTATATGTATACTTGTTTGGGGGTACCCCTATTTTCAGATGCAGAAATAAACAAAACATTGTAGATTTATAATGAACACAGATATGAGAGTGAAATAGCTAAATAAAGAACAGTCATTAACCAGGTATTAATTATGCATAATACCATGGACATCTGTGCGTGGGCAGAACCCTATGGAAATTTACTATAGGCTGGAACTCCCGCTTTGAAGAAAATTCGTGAAAAAAATGTTCAAGTTATTAATCGGAAACGCCCCAAAACATCTTATTTTGAACTAAAATGGGCCGTAATCTGTCAAATGTTAACGAATTTTGCCGGTTAACAATCCCATACCACTAATTCCCTGTATAAACATGTATACAAAATTTGAAAGAAAATCCGTGAAAAATTACTCAAGTTATCGATCGGAAAAGGTGCGGACGGACCGACGTCCAGACAGACACTCGACGGTATATCATAATACCCCACCACTTTCGTGTGGTGGGGTATAAAAATCGAAACGTTTGACTTTATTTATTTGCGAAGGTCTTTTTTTATAATGTTTGTTTGATTTGAGGTTAAACGTCCCCGTCAACACTGTAAAGGTCATTTTGGAGACGTTGCTTCCAATTTTGTGGGACTTTTACCCGACATTGAGATGAAATGACATCTCAAGCCCTGTCGCCCAATGAAACCAATAGGGTTTATTAGCATGGACGGTTCGCCTCGCACCGCGGTTCCTGGACAGGCTTAGATTCTCTAAGCGGTTTACCAGTACTTAGTGTGCGGGCCGGATTCAGCTCTGCGTGGAAGCATCATGCAGCCCATATATTTCTTCAAGCCCCTATGGGCGGGGGTCGTTTTTATAATGTAAAACTATACAATCGTGGTTAAACCCAACTAAATGGCGTGGGTTACGTCATAAACAGTCTAGACCGTGACCGCTGGTCTAATCAGTCTACATTGTTTGCCTATGTTAGATATTGTACTAGAACAGTAATTTGACCACTTACGAACTCGTTAAGCTAATGATGCTTTGGACCACTGAGTCCTAATTCTAGGGTATTCACCATATTTGCATTATTTGCTGGCTTCCAGCTTGCACATTGTTAATATTGGAAAAACAGGTAACCAGACCCCCCTGACCTTTTAAGGTCAGGGGGGTCTGGTTACCTGTTTTTCCAACACTGATAACCTTCAGACTAGGAACCAGCAGATATTGCAAATAAGGTGAATTAAAAATATGGGAGGTTGGCAGTGTAGATCTAGATCAGACTCTACAGAACGCGGTGTCTGATCAGCCCACAATGTTTGCTTACAGTACAAAAATTCAAAGGATAAAGTATAAGCCTAGGTACAGGACTATTTATTCGGCCTCGCCTAACAGGGCTTGGAGAAATAGATTGTGTTGCATGATGCTTCCACGCAGGGCTGAAACCGACCGCATAAGAGAACTGGTAAACTGCTTAGAGGGTCTTAGCCTTTCCATGCAAAATGGTGCGAGCTGGACCGTCCCTTCATATAAACTCTTTTGGTTTGCTTTGGCTGAGATGCCAATCCATCTCAATGTCAAGCAAAAATCCCAAAAAAATGGCAGCAACGTCTCCAAATTCACCTAAATAGTGTTGACTGGGACGTAAAGTCTTAATTCAAACAAACAGGACAATTCCTCTCTCTGTATCTCTCTATGTCCCTGTCTCTCTACCTCTCTTTACTTCTCTCATTTTCTCTCTCTCTTTCCCCAGCCAGCACAGAATAGCGGGCCGACGTCGGACCGACAGCGATACGACGTGTGTCGGTAGCACTGGATCCAGCTATGGATGCGTAAGTGATATGGATAAAGTATATAGGGGGATGTTATCACTAACAGTGCAAAAAAACCGACTTGTAACTGAGCGCGCTTGCGCCTTTCGGCTTCTTCAGAGGTAAGTATTTTCTACATTGAAATACATACAAGGAGCATGAAAAATACAAACTCAATCCATTACAAAGATAAGCATTTGCTATGGGGCCTATAAGTGTAGCTAGTGAGGACAAAGGCTAAATACAAATTATTCAGTTCGCGTCCGCGTGCTTTACACATTTAATTACCGGAAAATCCTTCAAAAAGATTTTTAACAAACTTCAGAAATGAAAGCTTCTTTTCACTGCAAATAGTTTTCAGGCTAAAATAAGTTGTTTATTCAATTTGAATTATTTTCTTTTAAAACAAACCGCTTCGCCTGTTTAGTCATTTGTAGCGGTGTGTTTGTCAGGAACTGAATAATTTGCACAGTTGACCATCGTACAGTCTCTGAAATCGGAAGCTGCTGATACTGTACGCTCAAAAATCGTTAGCTGCTTTACACGATATTTATAAAAAACGCTAAAAATCAATAAAATTAGGTATTAACACCCGGAAAGGACACATGCTTGGGAAGGTAAGAGTCATCCCTTTTCAAATTTGCTTCGATTTGGAATCATAAGGTACCCTGTTCTGCACAGTAAAATGATTCTGGTGCTGCATCAGTGATTTTTTTCATTATCGCTCGCAGCGACCATTATTTTTTCACATTTTATCTGTGTTATGGCCAGTTTACACTTATTCTAAGTAAGCGTAGACATAAAACAATCATTAACCATCACATCTCAGTACCCATTTGCTAGTTCTGCCTGCCTCCCTTCAAAAAACTTACTGCTTTATTCAGGGCCTATCATACTAGCCCCTGTACGATTAGCTGCATCTGTACGCAATCATTAGCTGCAAAAGTCGAAAAAAGACTGTACGCTTAGCTGCAGCGTATAAAACGTGAACGTGTGAAGGGTATTGACATCATGCTATATACACGTTGTGGTCCATCGCTATGCAAGAGAAATTTGAACCATTACAAAGAAAATTGGTACAGACAGATGTTCTAATAGATTCAACGTTTCGCGATTATTGACATAGTTCTAAAATCACTTGTCTATTGTAACAGCTGCCTAGGCAACATGAAAACGCGCTTTTATAAATTCTGACCCCTTTGGATCCAGCTTTTATACAGTAAAACCGGGGTTTACAGGGGTAAACGTTATTTTTATTATTTCTGCACAAAAATATACGGTCCTACTAAACACTACTGGGACTGACAAGGACAGACAAGGACTGACAATGTCGGACAAGGACACTTAAAATGTTAGAATATAATATAAAAATGCATGTTTTACATTACGAAAACATGCCTATACAAGTACATTGCCACCTTTATCGCCGAAAAAAACAACAAAAAAAAAAAAAAAACACTAAAACTTTTAGATGAAAATTGTGATCTTTTTCTTATTTCTTTTCAAAATATAGATCGTCGAGGCGGTTCTAACGAGTACCCACAATAAATATTTTAGAGCAGAAATAAGACTAGAAATGCGTCCATAGGACACGGATGCCCCCGCCTGAAAATATCTCTATGTTCGTTTTCATCCATAGAAAGTTATTGACCGTGTTCAAGTTTTGGACCCTTTTTTCACATTTGACCTCTAAGTATGACCTTGACCTTGACTTGGAGGTAAGGACCTTGGTTTTGTGTGAGGCAGATTGTCTCATGATGGCCAACATTTCTGCCAAGTAATTTCAAAATCCATCCAGAAATAAAAAAGTTATTGAATGCGTTTAAGTTTCGGAGAATTTTTTTTTATCTTTGACCTCTAAGTATGACCTTGACCTTGGAGGTTCTGATCTGGGTTTGCACGTGACACATCGTCTCATGATGGTTAACATTTCTTCAAAGTAATTTAAAAATCCATCCAGAAATAAGTAAGTTATTGACTGCGTTTAAGTTTCGGACCCTTTTTTTGACCTTTGACCTCTAAGTATGACCTTGACCTTGGAGCTACGGACCTGGGTTTTGCATGTGACACATCGCCTGATGATGGTTAACATTTCTTCAAAGTAACTTCAAAATCCATCAAGAAATAAGAAAGTTATTGACTGCGTTTAAGTTTCGGACCCTTTTTTGACCTTTGACCTCTAAGTATGACCTTGACCTTGGAGGTACAGACCTGGGTTTTGCACGCGACACATCGTCTCATGATGGTTAACATTTATGCCGAGTAATTTTAAAATCAATCAAGAAATAAGGAAGTTATTGACTGCGTTTAAGTTTCGGACGCACGGACACACGGACGCACGAACGGACGGACAGGGGCAACGCTATATGCCCTTTCCACCATTCTTTGAATGGCGGGGGCATAAAAAATAAGGTATACCCCCAGAAACCCCAGTTTTACTATATTAAAGTAGGGTTCAAGGGGATCAAAATTATGTAGGCGTGGTTTCGTGATGGTATTTTTAACGCAACTATCTCAAAGATATTTTCACTGGGCGAGATATAAACAACATACATGTACGTCAATACCGCAAGTGCTGTACAATGACTGCAAGGATACAAGGATACGACGAGCTAGTTGTGATGTTTTGAACAGTAGTTAAATAATAATATTATAAAAACCATTTATTTTCTTGATCTGCATTTGGGTACGCATGGGTGTTATTACATGGGCTAGTTGGCCACCGCCCTTCGGGGCTTGAAGAAATCTATATGGCTACATTATTCTTCCACGCAGAACTGAAACAACTGGTAAACTGCTAAGAGGGTTCTAAGCCTGTCCAGGAAAGTGGTGCGAGTCGGACCATCCATGCATATAAACCCTATTGGGTTCATTGGGCAGAAGGGCTTGAGATGTCAGCTCAATGTCGCGTACATTACCAAAACACGCCTATTGAAATATACTGGCAAATATACCACCACAAATGAAAATTCCAGACAAAAAATGAAAGTTTCCATATTTCTGCTACAAATATACATTGTAGTAACTCGTTAGAACGGCCTCGGCCAGGCGGTTCTAATGAGTATCCACAATCTATGTGTTTGAGCAAACATACATACTCGTATACCAAGGCGGTTCTAACGAGTTCTTTGAGCAAACATATATTATGATTGCTATTTAGAACTAACTCAAAGGAGTCTTAAAAACGAAATCATAGCTATAATAATAATAAATGTAATAAAACTGAGTTCAAGGAGGTTCCATTGACTCGAAGATCGGCCTCTTTCATGGATAATTTTGTTGTGTCATCGGAAGGAGTAATCAAGTAACTTAAAGGCTTGAACACATCTAAAGGTCTTAGGACCTGATGAACTTGAAGGAATAACTAGCAAATAAGGTAGATCTAGTTTTGGCACATGTGTTCCAACAAACTCTTGATATTGGTGAAATCCTTAAAGAATGTCTCCCAGCGAACATATGTTCAGTCTTTCAAAAAGGTGAAAGGGCTCTTACTAATAATTATTGGCCCACTTGGATGAACATTAACTTTTGTCAGACAAACAACACGCATTTAGGAAAAGGCATAGCCGTGAAACTCAGTTGAGCTCGATTATGAATGATTTGGTGAGAATACTTGGAAGGCGGAACATCCAGAAGGCTTTTGATTCGATAGCCTCCCCCCCCCCCCTCCCCACCCCTTACACACACCATCACCACCACCACCCTCGTCGAGAACTACTGATTTGCCGGCAGGTATTTTGTTACAGCATTGGGGGTGGGGGAGAGGCTCTGAATCGGAGGGGTTACTGTCTTTGCTACAAAAACAGCGAGTTGTTGTTAATGTGAGCTACATTTTTGTCTGGGGTCCCACAAAGGACTGTTATTGGTCCAGTGTTATTCTCCCTGTAAATTAATATTTCCACTGAGACAGACTCAGAAGTATACCGGGAAATTCAGAAAAATATAGATAATACTAGGTTGTTGGGCACGAAAATGGGGATGGGTTTAAGTCCGTTAACTGCAGTATTATGCAGATAACTAACTTAAACTAGGAAGAGAAATTAAAATTGAGGCTTCTTACACCTTAGAGGGAACATTCCTCGAGAGTGTGTAACTGTATCTGGGATCTAGTACATATAGAGTGGTTCTTAATGAAGAAAGTTCAGAATTGTGACAATGATAAGTGCGTTGAAAGTGAGAGTTTAATTGGAATATACTGAACCGAAAAAGAAACGCAACTCCAAATATAAATGTGAGTTTTTGCAGAAATAATCATGTTTGCAGAAAATCGATTTAATGACACAATAATATAATCATTCCTGAATGTAACTACCATAGAGAGTTCAATTTCCAGTGAGAAAGTTTGGAACACAAATCCGTTTTGTCATAGAGGTAGTAATTTCACAAGTTCAAAACACCGAGTATGTCCTCCGTTTGCATTCAGTCCTGCACGCACACGCCTGGTCATGGACAGGATTAAACGATTGATCTCTGCCTGGGGAATAGCATTCCACTCCTGTATGAGCGCGAGACGCAAGGCTTGACGCGTTGTTGGCGGCTGGGGGGGGGGGGGGGCGGTTACGTACGCGGCTATCAAAGACGTCCCACAAATGTTCTACAGGAGAGAGATCTGGACTATACGGAGGCCAATGCATCACGTCAATGTTGTTTTGCTGTTGAAACGTAACGTTGTGCTGTCGTACATATGTAACAACTACCGGTCGTAAAACGACGTCAACGTAACGCTGAGCCGTCAAAGATCCATCAATGAATACCAGGGGCGTTCTATGACCACAAGATATACCAGCCCACACCATCAACCCACCGCCTCCAAATCGATCACGTTCAACCAAACAATTGTCACGATAACGCTCTCCATCACGCCTATACACACGTTGACGGCCGTCAACTCTGTACAACAAGTACCTGGACTCGTCAGAAAACATTACTTTACGCCACTGACGAAGGGGAAACAGGTTTGGCCTATGCTGTGCGAGTCACGCCATTTTTAACCTGACGTCGTCGTGGTGTTAATGGCAGACCAACGTACGGACGACGAGGACGTAAGCCAAACTCTCGAAGGCGATTCCTGACGGTATCTGCACTTATTCGATTGTTGTGCGTTCCTGGTGTCACCTGAGACGTCTCGACGGCTGTACGGAACCGATTACGAAGGTGGGTTAGACGGATGTATCGGTCCTGTCGACGTGTCGTGACGCGTGGACGTCCACTTCTGGGCCTGTCAGTTGTCATTCCCGTTCGACGTAGACGCTGGTACAAGCGAGTTATCGTCGATTTACTCACTTACAATACAATTCAATACAATACAATATATTTATTGTTTCATCCCTACATTTGGGATATTCACAACATATTCTATAAAACAATGCAATATGGGATGCAATATTACACAATGTAACGATATTTACTTCATGGGCACACAGCGCCGAAACGTCGAATCAACGCTAATTCGGCGACGCGACAACGAATCAGCACCAATTCCACTACGTCCACACGTCCGAGAAATGAAAAACCGGGTATACGTTAGACTTGTTATCTTCGCCCAAAAAACACCAGCCGTGGGTACTCGTTAGAACCCCCTCAATGACGCGGCCCCAACGAGCACCACTGCCCAACTTCCATCAAAAGGAAGAAAATCAGCGCATATTTTATCTACTTGGAAGTTCCAGGCGATTACAGACTGAGACGTCCCACGTAGAAGCATTTGGACCGCTACGTTACGTGTTACGCTGATCTTGCATCAAACGTACCATATTCCGTAGAGAAATTGTACCGGACCTTTTAAACCTGATCTCCAGGTAACACAATATGCCAATATGATGAGAAATTGTACCGGACCTTTGAAACCTGAACTCCAGGTAACACAATATGCCAATATGATACATTTAATGTACTGCATGAGGAAATGTTGAAAACAACGAATTGCCAAGTGGAACGTTAAACTGTACAGATATCGCCCAAATGTTTTCTGCATAAGAAAGCTTCAAATGTATGAAAGTAAATCGCAAAATGATTTTTTCAGTCAACCTGATGGTTGCATGAAAATCTTTTGGGTTAAAAATTGCGTTTCTTTTCCGGTTCAGTATACTATGAATCTCTCCAGTAAACGATAACAGACAATTTGCTCGTCCGTACATTCGTTTGGTTGTGCGTTAGAGAGAGAGAGAGAGAGATAGAGAGAGAGAGAGTCAATTACATTTTTACATCCCACCGACAGCTAAGGTCATACGGAGACGGGACGGGAGAGAGATTCAACCAAAGGCCTGGTTGAAAAAAAAAATGGATGAGCGTCATTGCAGTGTCAAAATCAAAATCAGAGAAAAAGAGTGAGAGTTAACAAAAATCATCATTTGAAGTTTACAGATGTCACCCGTACAAATCTCTCTCTCTCTCTCTCTCTCTCTCTCTCTCTCTCTCTCTCTCTCTCTCTCTTATACACATGTATGGTATGTACGCACGCACGAAACGAGAGAGAGAGAGAGAGAGAGAGAGAGAGTCAATTACATTTTACATCCCACCGACAGCTGAGGTCATACGTAGACGGGGCCTTGGTTTAAAGACTCATCCGAAATTTTGGAGAAGCCCAGAGAGAGAGAGAGAGAGAGAGAGAGAGAGAGAGAGAGAGAGAGAGAGAGAGAGAAAGAGAGAGAGAGATATTCAACCTAAGGCCTGGTTAAAAAAAATGGATGCGCGATATTGCAGTGTCAAAATCAGATAAAATGAGTGAGAAGGAGTTAACAACCATAAAAAAAAATCAATTTTATCATTTGACGTTTACAGATACGCGATCTGAGTGTCACTCTCTCTCTCTCTCTCTTATACATACAGCTATACAATCATATACATACGCACACACAAAACGAGAGAGAGAGATTAGTCAAATACGGCGGCATTCAATTCAAATGACGTCATGATTTCGTCACAGCAAGCTGACTTTACATGTGTGTGTATATGTACATTCAGTGCACAGGTGCTTGGCACGTTGTTTCGAAAAAAAATGTGTTTTTGTTTGTTTGTTTGATTTGAGGTTTAACGTCCTCGTCAACACTGTAAATGTCATATTGGTGACGTTGCTTCCAATTTTGTTGGACTTTTACCCGACAATGAGAAGCCCTGCCGCCAGATGAAACCAAAAGGGAGTATAAGCATGAGCGGTCCGATTCGCACCGCTTTGCCTGGGCAGTTTCTCTGTGGTTGTTTGATTTTTGTGTTCACGGAGATGTTGAACTAATGAGTTAGGAGGCCTTTATGCGGACTGAACAAATTGTCTGAATCGCGACGGAAGTAAGGGCGAGGTTTGTGGCCAGGTAAAATCGATTTAAGCCGCCAAGAAGCGGTTTATTTTTGTTTACGGTTCATGTGGTTTGTCTTTGAGTGTTTGTGTCGCTTATATTATTTTGTTTTGGATAGCCAGTTGGCCATTTTGTTGGAAAGTAACTGCCCTTTTGGCTTTCCGCTGTTGATGTTTTCCATTAGGGTCTGTTGTTCCATGTTTGTGTTTCTTTCCCTTTGGTGTCTTTGATGGGAGCTCTAAGCGGTTTACCAGTACTCGTGTGAGGGTCGGTTTCAGCTCTGCGTGGAAGCATCATGCAGCCCATCTATTTCTTCAAGGCCCGATGGACGGGGGCCATCTTAAATGTGTGAAATATGTCAAATGACCAAAATCAACAACAACAACAACAGCAAAAATCAGCATTTTTAGATGTTTTATTGGTTGTTGTGTTTCGTCTCATATTTTCAATACGCTTCCAAAGGGACATAACTTTAATTACCTCACATAGCTGGCAGGTTTGCGGGATTTGTTGGTTTGGGGTTTAACGATATATCAACCCTCGTGGGTCATTTTGTGTCTTCTCCCAGAACAAAGTATGAATAGAGACAGGGGAGATAGTAGAGGAGAAGAAAGCAAGGCAGGGGGAAGAAAAATGAACGGAAGTGTAGAAACTAGAAGAAGTGACAATATTCCCCTTCTACCCTTACCTGCTGTAATGACGACAGGCCTCGCACAACTGTAAACCAATCACATCACCTTTGCATCGCCCAGCCACCCAGAAGAAATGTAAACAAAAATAAAGCACCTGCTTTGATATCGCGCGACTGGATTAATGAATAATGACGTCAACTTCGAAACGCGATGTCTTAAAACGACGTCATCCACCCAACTCGTCCCTTCACAATTATAGATTTCAACATGGAAAAAAAAAAACAGCAAAATTAGTTAGTATTATTTGAGTATACACAAATAAGGTACATGAGGGTTGTAAGCTATAGACTGTGACTATTTTATAAAGACGCAGAAACCAGCCACTGCCTTTTGGCAAACAGACCCATGTGAGATGCTGCAGACTGCCGTCTGATCAGGGTCCAAACTAGTTGCTTAAATTCTTGGTTAAACGAAATTGTTTAGGTCTCAAGTCTCGTCTATAGGGAGCAGCAGGACGCGGGTTCGAAACCTGTTGCGGTCGGCAGCATTCTTTCATGAGACTGATGAAATCTCCCATCGGGGCTTGAAGAAATAGACTAGGCTGCATAATGCTTCGACGCAGAGCTGAAACCGACTGCACATGAGTACTTGTAAACCGTTAGTAGTAGGGGGGTCACTTGGGCGCCATGGACTGCGCATGCGCAGCATTTGTATCACTTCCGGTGAAACGTAAGGGAAACGATTAGATGACGAAACTACCCTAAATATCGGACGAGTGTTCGAATGACGTAAATTACCGTAATTACGCCGTAAGTATCCTAAATGTTGAGGCGAAAGATGTTCCCGCGAATTGGCAAAGTTCGCCGTCCCCGATCTGGTCGGGGTGATCGGGGTCTACCCCGTTCGCTCGAGCGATCCTATCCCAATATTTAGGGAGATACTACCCGGTATAGTATCGATGAAATTAAGTCTCTCACCCGCAAACCAATTATCGCCTCGAAAACCGGGAAACAATGGAAGGTGTTGGAAGAGCTCGACTCGATGCGAGAAACTAGTAATGGACCGCGTCCCGGAAAAAAAAAAGTTTGGTTCGTTCGATTTGAGGTTTCACGTCCCCGTCAACGCCGTATAGATCATTTTGGGGACGTTGCTTCCAGTCGCGCGAGACCTTTACCGGACATATCTACGACATTTGTATCTCGGAGAATCTTTCTCGGCTACGGAATTTATACGGATATCGCGGGGGCGTAGCCAGTATGCATTATGAGAGTGGAGCGTAAAATGAGAAGCAAATGATGATAGGATTTTTGATCAGCTGTAATTACCCTAAAAATTGGGGCACCTGAAGGGAGGTCACCGTAAATATCCTAAAGTTTGATCTCAAGCGATGTAGCAAACGTGTTCTGGTGGAATAGTGGAATGACAAACAGTGCAGACCCTGGTCAGGGTGATCGGGATCTACACCGTTTTTTTCTGTCCCAATATTTAGGGTAATACTACCCGGTGCAGTCCTGCGATATTGACAAATCGATTGTCTCCGACACTCAGCGCGAAACACTTATCGCCTTTAAACTAGAAAACAATGAAACTCGCTGGAAGATAGCGTTTAGAAGGCTGATGTTATCGTTTAAATTTCTAAACACGCTCGCTTCCGAATGGGCCGCGTCCCGGAAAAAAAAAAGTTTTGTTTGTTCGATTTGAGGTTTCACGTCCCCGTCAACGCCGTATAGATCATTTTGGGGACGTTGCTTCCAGTCGCGCGAGACCTTTACCGGACATATCTACGACATTTGTATCTCGGAGAATCTTTCTTGGCTATGGAATTTATACGGATATCAGGGGGGCGTAGCCAGAGCAAAAATACTTTAACACGAAACTCTTGATACGGAAAGAATTTGCTCCGCTTCTGTCGCTACTATAAAATTCGTAAAATCATCGCGAAAACGCGCCTATATAATTTTGACTCCCTTAAACCCAGCTTTTATACAGTAAAATTTGGCTTTGCAGGCGGTAAACCTTATTTTCCTTATTACTGCTCCAAGACATAGGTTGTGGGTACTCGTTAGAACCGCCTCATCGAGGCGATTCTAAAATATATAAACCCAACTTTTATACAGTAAAATTTGGCTTTGCAGGGGTAAACATTATTTTCCTTATTACTGCTCCAAGACATAGGTTATGGGTACTCGTGAGAACCGCCTCGGCGAGGCTATTCTAACGTATATCTACAACATTTGTATCTCGGAGAATTTTTTTCTTGGCTATGTAATTTATACAAGCATTTCCTATCAAGCTGATCAGATCAATGCTTAGTTTTGAGGATTTCTTCCATTTTAAATTATCGTTATAAAGAGTGTGCCGCTATACGAATGTCGGTATAAAGTGGGTTGACTGAGGGCATAGCGGAAATATACGCGCTCGATCGGGGTTAGCTCCGTTTGGTCAGGGGTAGTCAGTCCGTCGTTAACGCAAATTGTTGCGCATGTTAAACGAAACGACGTCGTTTTAACGTTGTACGCGCGGCGTGTGCCAGTGCACGGCAGCAGCAGTCTTCCATCCCAACATTTAGGATATTACTACTGACAGGTGCAGTCGCAGAGAAAGTCATCTTAATTAGTTCCCACGTTACATCATAATAACAACGCCTTGACCATTATAATGGCGGCGTTTATCAATAATCAAAAACTAGTTGCCAAGCAACATTCCGAATGTGTCGAAAATCGGCCAATGGGTGACGATAGCCTCGTTTTGATTTCAGCTTCCTCGTAAGAACGCGCACGTCCGTCCTAACGTTTTAATATCGTTTTAGCAGTTGAGTGATAAAGATGGAAAGTGTTGTTAATTTCGAACTCGCGCTGGATTTTGTAAGAGAACAAATAGAAATGGACGAAGCATCAAATGCTTTAAGTTTTGATGACGAAATGGACACACTGGCGCAGTCCTGTGTTGAAGATGGCGAATGGTCGGGGCAGGTAAGAATTTTAATTATCTTTTCCATGTTTCATATACGTTCCATCACGAAAACACGCCCAAAATGATTTCGGTCCCTAGAACCCCCCTCTTTTATTTACTAAAACTGGGGTTTTGCAGGGGTATACATTATTTTTCTTATTTCGGATCTTAAACATAGATCGTGGATACTCGATAGAACCGCCTCATCGAAACGGTCCTACCAAGCCCCCACAATCTATGTTTTAGCAAAAAATAAAGAAATCTCCATATTTTTTTTCATCTTAAATTTTTTTTTTTTTTTTTTTTCGGCGTTATAATTCGCGGTGTAATTGTATAGGCGTGTTTTCGTAATGTATTGTGTTAAAATTCCCGGGTTAAAACTATATGGCTTTCAACTGTATTTAATATGCATTTAAAAACACGTCTCTTAGACTTGGTCGGGGAAAGGTAAGAATTTTAATTAACTTTTCTCTGTTTCACGAAAACACGCCTGAAAATTTCGATCCCTTGAAACCCCGCTTTTATTTAGGAAAACTGGGATTTGTAGGGGTATACATTATTGTTCTTATTTCGGATCTTAAACATAGATTGTGGGTACTCGAAAGAACCGCATCATCGAGACGGTCTCGCCAAGCCCCCACAATATTTTTATTTTTATCACTATTATAATTATCATTATTATTTTTATCGTTATTATTATTATTATTATTACAGATGGAAGAAAGGGATGAGACAGTGCTCGTGATTGAAGATGGAGATTTAAGTCAGGATATACGGGTAAATTTCTGTTCTTTTGATAAATTACTTTTCATTTACAACACACGTTCTGATTGAAAAAAAAAAATATATATTAGATGGTGTCCTGTCCTTTCTGTATTTAAAATCTAATCCATTCAAAAAACACGCCTATACAAATACATTTTTTCTGCTTATATGGATTTTTTAAGATGAAAAATTGTGCTATTTTTCTTATTTCTGCTCAAAACATAGATTGTGGGGACTCGATAGAACTGCTTTCGACATGGCGGTTCTATCGATTTCTGTTTATTTAATAAATCGCTTTACTGTTGTTGTTTTTTTTTCAAACATTCGTCCTGATAAAAAATATTAGATGGTATATTGTATCAGGTCTTTTCTTTACTTTTCGTTTAAAAAAAAAAATCTAATCACTACATGCACAAACTGTTTCTTTATAGAGGGCTTTAATCAAGATGAGCATTGTCGTCGTTTTTGTTATTGTTGTAAAAATGTTATATTTTTTCAGATGGAAGAATGGGACACTACGGAGTTGGTTATTGAAGACGGTGAATTGAGCCAAATGGCACAGGTAAATATATTCAATTCTATAAATTAACCACTGTCATACATATTTCTGCTAAAAGAAGTCTGAGCAAAATTGTATTAAACCAACGATTTTATCTTAATTAACGATAATCATGTGCACTAATGTTAAGACATAGTTTTCAAAAATGTCTTTCTTGCATCCATTGTAAAACTGATAATATTATCCATTTTCAGCCATGCGTTATATCAGTTCATTACAATCATTATTATCATTTCAGTTTGAGGAACAAAAAGAAATAAGCGGGGAGCGAGAAGATTCGCATGGAAACTCCGTAGTGCAGGTAAATACTCATTATTTTATTATCATCGTAATCATCATTTTATCAATATTTTTTTTTCATTATATGTATTAACAGTAGTAGTAACAGTAGTAATTGTAATAGTAGTAGTAGTAGTAGTAGCACTAGAAATAGTAGTAGTAGACGTTGTTGTTTTTTTATTATCATCATTGTTATTATCATTATTATTTATAACCAGTATTATTCTTAATATTTTGTTATTGTTATCATTATTTTTATTTACAGTAGTCGAAATAGTAGTATTTGTAGTAGTAGTAGTAGTAGCACTAGAAATAGTAGTAGTAGACGTTGTTGTTGTTTTATTATCATCATTGTTATTATCATTATTATTTATAACCAGTATTATTCTTAATATTTTGTTATTGTTATCATTATTTTTATTTACAGTAGTCGAAATAGTAGTATTTGTAGTAGTAGTAGTAGTAGCACTAGAAATAGTAGTAGTAGACGTTGTTGTTTTATTATCATCATTGTTATTATCATTATTATTTATAACCAGTATGATTCTTAATATTTTGTTATTGTTATCATTATTTTTATTTACAGTAGTCGAAATAGTAGTATTTGTAGTAGTAGTAGTAGTAGTAGCAGTTAACGTTGTTGTTCTTTTATTATCATCATTGTTATTATTATTATTATTATTTATAACCAGTATTATTCTTAATATTTTGTTATTGTTATTATTTTTATTAACAGTAGTCGAAATATTAGAATGAGCAGTAGTAGTAGTAGTAGTAGTTGGAGTAGGAGTAGTAGTAGTAGTAGAAGTAGTTGCAGGAGTGGTAATTGTAGCTGTAGAAGTAGGAGTAGAAGTAGGAGACGTTGTTGTTGTTGTTGTTTTGTCATTGTTATTATTATCATTATTATTATCGCTTTAATTATTGTTATTATAACTATTATTATTACTATTACGATTATTATTTTTATTATTTCAGGTAGGAAGAGGGGATGAGCCTCAGCCGGGACCATCTCACAAACCCGACACCCCACCACCAACCAATGGACTGAAGTACGAAATCAGAGAGAAATCGAGAAGGACGTACGCCAAAAATGCCGCGGTAGATCGCGGATACCAGGTTAAGATTGACGAACAACATCACGGAGAAAGACTGGAGGACATCAGAGATGGTTTACATGAGATGTTCGACCGAGTGTTGAATGAAGCCCGGGGCGCGTTAGCGGGAAACGATTTAGGTCGCGTGATCATTCAACACGAGGGATTGCACGACCCCATCGTAGTTCCCCTACAGCCCTGGGACGACATCAACGCGAACATGGTCATGGAAACCATCGAAAATGTCCTCAACAGTAATAAAAACTTATCCGTTGATGACAGTTTCGACATCTTAATCGGTTCCGTCGATCTACCCAAGGGAGGTGCCCGAAAAAAGATCACGAATCTTAAAGGCGAGAAAAATACATGTAAAATCAAAACCTCTATTGTATCGATTGTAAATAATGATCAGTTGTGTCTGGCAAGAGCCATTTCGGTCAGCTGGGCTAAATTAAACCGATGCACGCCCGAAGAGTGGGCAGAAATTTCTAAAACCAGAGGGAAGAAAAGCAATCGCGAACTCATTTTGCATTATAGGAAAGTGCCCGAAAGCTTCTTCAAACATCTTCGTGCCAAAGACAGGCACGAGCAAACGGATTTGGCAGTAGCCATTAGCCAGCTGGCCGAAGTACCTCTTGACAGACCTGCTAGCTTGAACGATTTAGCGGCATTTGAATCGGTACTCGGAGTGAGGGTGATGGTGGTCAGCGCAAGGCTCGGTAATAAGTTTATTACTAGTCCCAGCACCGATGACCGGCCTTGCGTATACGTTTACCAAGTAGACGATGACCACTTTCATTCAATCCCTTCGATTAACGGTTTCTTTTGCAGTGTCTACTTTTGTCAGACCTGTTTGAAACATTTTAATGATAGGGAAAAGCACCATTGTGATATGTTTTGTATAGTATGTAAGACAGACGATTGCCCCAAAACCGATAAACCGGTCACTTGTCCTGACTGTAACATGCACTGTCGGTCTGACGCGTGTTACGAGCAGCATAAACAAGTACCGGTTTATCAAAAAGGTAAATCTAAGGGGCAACCGCGCGGGCCTTCCCAGTGCGATAAATACTGGAAGTGTCCCGCGTGTTATAAAGTTATTCGTAAAGACAAGAGGAAGACAGAGGAACACCAATGCGGTGAACATCTGTGTTCCTCTTGTCACAAGTATGTGATGGACGATCATCTATGTTATTTAAGATCTACATCGGCAAAGGAAGAATTCATTCCAAAATATATTTTCGCCGATTTCGAATGTAGCCAGGATGAGAGAGCGGAGTGTGAGAATTATCAGCCCTTGAAAAAGAATGATTGTAAAGACTGTCAATCGGAACAGTTATGTAAATCTTGCTCCAAATGTCGCCATTGTAACGCCTCGTGGTGCGGAAAAGCCACACATCGGCCAAACTTTGTCGTGGCTCATTCCGTATGCCCCAATTGTATTAATGATCCTTTGACCCCGAAATCTGTTTGCGAAAAATGCGGTACCCGTTGCCCGGAATGTGATGACAACGAAGACGATGGTCCTTGTCCCGGTAAATGCGGTTTTCGGGAGGTCACTTTTCGAGGAGCGGATACCGCAGAAAAGTTTGGCGAATGGTTGTTTTCCGACCATCATAAATACTTTAAAGTCATTGCCCACAACATGAAAGGCTATGATGGTTACTTTTTGTTAGAGTACCTCATAGACCAATCCATGCGGCCCGATAAAATCATTTATAGCGGTTCGAAAATAATGTACATGACGGTGGAGCGAGATTTACATATCAAGGTGATTGACAGTCTCAACTTCTTGCCCATGAGTCTGACAGAGTTGAAGAAGGGATGGTTCCCACATTATTTTAATACTTTAGAGAATCAAAATTATGTGGGACCATACCCGGATGCGAAATATTACGGACACAATTTCATGGGTGAGAAAGAGAGAAAGGAATTGTTAGAGTGGTTGAATGATAGAAAGGATGACGTATTTGATTTTAGAAAAGAAATGTTAGAGTATTGTCGTAGCGATGTTGATATATTGAGAAAGGCGTGTTTGAAATTTAGAGAGTTGTTGATGAATGCTACGGGTGTCATGAATGATAGAGATAAATTAGAAAAGAAATGGGACGGGGCCGTGGACCCATTTGACTCAATTACAATTGCATCGGTATGCATGAACGTTTTCAGAACAAAGTTTATTGAAGAGGAGTGGAAGGTGAAAATAGAAGGGCAAAATGAATGGATTCCCGCCAAAATGTCTGACGGGAAACTATTCATTTTCCGAAGCGACAAATGGGTCCACGAATCCGAACTGAAAGGGGAGAGAGTGGGTGCGAAAGAGTTCGTAAGCACGCCTATCGCGAAAATCCCTCCCGGTGGTTACAACGATCAATATAGTAAAACGTCCATACAGTGGTTGGAGTGGATGTCGCGTGTCGACAATGTCCGCATTCAACACGCTTTGAATACTGGCGAAAAAACCTTACCAGGCACCCGATACAAGTTGGACGGATATTGCGCTGAAACAAACACCGCCTACGAATATCAAGGGTGTCTTTTTCATGGCTGTGTTGAATGCTTCTCGGAAAACAGGGAAGACACGTACCATCCACTCACCAACCAATCTGTTAAAGAATTGTTTGCATTGACCATGAAAAAGAAGGCATATATAGAACGGTTAGGAATGAGATACGTTTGCATTTGGGAACACGAATTTCAAAATATGAAAAAACAAAACGCTGACCTCCAAAATTTCATTAATCAACTAGATTTAATGGACAGACTGGATCCTAGAGATAGTTTCTTCGGGGGTCGCACCAATGCGAGTCAACTCTACTACAAAACGTCCGAAAACGAACGCGTTAAATATGTCGATTTCACCAGTCTGTACCCTTGGGTGAATAAGTACAGTCGCTATCCCGTAGGTCACCCCGCTATCATCACGAAAGACTTTGGGGACATAAAGGACTATTTCGGCATTGCCAAGGTCAAGATACTCCCTCCTAGAGGGTTGTACCACCCTGTGCTACCTTATAGGTCCAATGGCAAGCTGAAATTTCCTTTATGTAGGACCTGCGCGGATACCGAAAACCAAAATCATTGCGCTTGTTCGGATCAGGAAAGAGAGTTGACTGGCACGTGGTGTACTCCGGAGATTGAAACGGCTATTAGACTAGGGTACACTCTGTCCAAAATTTACGAAGTTTACCACTGGGAGAAAACGACCCAATACGACCCAGAAACCAGAGAAGGGGGACTGTTCGCTCAGTATATTAACACGTTCCTCAAGTTTAAACAAGAAGCCAGCGGTCCCCCTGACTGGATCCAAAACGAAAACGACATGGACCGTTACATTTCGCAGTATTTCGAAAAAGAGGGCGTTTCTTTGAATCGGGAAAACATGGTAAAGAACCCCGGACTGAGGCAACTGGCCAAATTATGCCTCAACAGTTTTTGGGGCAAGTTTGGACAGAGGCTAAATATGCGCCAGTCAGAATTTTTCCACGAAACGGAAGCAAATTTATTCTTCCAGCTATTCACCGATCCAATGAAACAACCTCTTAATTTTCACATCTTGACCAATGACACCGTACAAATCGAATGGTTATATAAGAAAGATTGTCAGCCAGAAGACAACAAGACAAACATCTATTTGGCTACATTTACGACGTGCTGGGCCAGACTCAAACTTTACAGTGTACTAGAACAGTTAGACAGACGGGTCCTGTATTACGATACGGACAGCGTTATTTACGTGAGCCGTCCCGGTCAGTATGACCCTCCCCTGGGAGACTACCTGGGCGAACTCACGGATGAATTGCAAACTGGGGAGCACATTGTAGAGTTTGTGTCTGGGGGGCCAAAAAATTACGCCTACAAAACTAACACTAAAAAAGAAATTTGTAAAATCAGAGGATTCACTTTGAATTACGCTAATTCTCAATTAATAAATTTTGACAGTGTCAAACGAATAGTAACCAGTCCTCAAAGTTGTCCGAATATCACGGTGTCTAATCCAAACAAAATTTGCAGGGAAAAACGAAAAAGAATATTGATAAATCGTAAAGAAGAAAAAACTTATCAAATGGTTTATACCAAACGAAGACGTTTGGAAAACTATGACACTGTACCTTTTGGCTTTTAAAAGAAAGGGTCGTTTTGATTTTTGCGTTAGGTGTGCTGGAAATGTGTGAGAGCTGTTTAGATTTTTGTAATTAATGTTTATATTTGTGTCACAGTCGTTGTTATTTTTGCACGTTTACACCTATTTTACCGTAGAACACGTTTTCATTTTTGTACATCATTATTTACAATCGATACAATAGAAGTTTTTTTTTTTTTACTGTCGTTTCAATATCTTGTATTAAGCTTCTCATTTTTCGTCGATATATTTCGGTATTGTTGCATTCAGAATGCGATATTTACAATGTGCTGTTACTGTCACTGGTGATGACGTTCGATCGTCAATGGTTTTATTGACACTTTTCTTAAAAGTATATTTCAGTTATATAAGTTATACGACTATTAGTGTTTATATTATTTGGAATGATTTTGATATTTGGTAACAGCCACTCTGGAAACGTACCAGAGGCGTTTTGATTTTTGTAATTTACCGTTCACATTTTTGTAACTACCGTTCGTATTTTTGTTGTTTAACACGCGTTTTACCATAGGACACGTTTCGATTTTTGAACAGACTGTTTCATGTTTTGTCACGGTCGTAACAATTTCTTGCATCAACCCGTTTCGTTTTTCGTTGAAGTGATTTTTTTTTCCATTGTATGCAGTACAGTCCAACCCGTACTAAGCAAACATTTAAAGGATTACCGAAATGTGTTTGCTTAAGACAGGCGATTGCTTAATACAGGTGAAATTTATTGCGTTTACCCCGTTTGGAAAACAAACGCCTGCTTGCTTAAGACAGATTGCTTGCTTAATAGACGTGGTCACTAAAACAGGATTGATGAGGCCAAATTGGCCGAAACTAGCTAGTCTGGCCCAGAAGTTATGTGCACTCCATGTTTTTTCAGTTCTGTGGTGTAGGCCTTGCTTATAGAACATATTTACCGTATATGGAATGGATATCTCGTTGTTACTCAGTTACATCTTTGTTACATGAAAACATGAGTAAGTTATATAACAATTGTTAACATATGACTTTTTTATTTACTATGTATTTATGAAAAATGTATAAATCGAAGCGTTCCAATGCTTCATTTCTATCCTTGTAATATACGTCACTAGTTAACTGCTAACAAATAAATGTTAGTAAGAACAGACATTCTTCATTTTCATTTCACTCCCCTCGTAAGAATATGGAAACAAACGAGCCCCATCAACCCGAAAGGGAAGCATTTATTTATGAACCCAGATCAGATGAAGAAAATCGATCAAATTCGGAGAGGTGGCACTTGTTAGGTGCCCGTATACCTAAAGCGGAAATAGTCTACTTTTGCCAGATGATCATTGTATACGTCATCATCATCACCTCTATAGTTAATTTGTCTTTACAAAACGGATCTACCGAGCTTTGGATAAGCCTCCTGAGTAGTTGCATAGGTTACGCCTTACCCAGCCCAAAACTTAAAAAATGAGCTGTACCCTGCCTTTCGAACCTTGCTCTAGCATGTGTATCAGTGGTCAAACGGGTAGCGGTAAAACGAGGTGGGTGTACAAGTTCCTGAATAATTTGCAATACATGTATACGAGAGAACCACCTACCCACGTATTATACTGCTACGGCATACACCAAGATCTCTTCGACGACATGGAACGGACGATACCCAATTTTTATAGTAAACGGGGTCTACACTCTACCGAAGAAATTGACGAGTTTACCAAAGACAAGCGTCATAAGCTTATCGTCATCGATGATCTAATGCACCAAGTTATGAGCAACAAAGACATGGAATTATTATTTACGCAAGGGACCCATCACAAATGCGTCAGCGTGATACTGATAACTCAGAACTTATATCCGGGAGGTAAACACGCCAGAACGATAGCTTTAAACACGTGGTATATGGTGCTTCTGAAAAATCTACGAGATGCGTCTCAAGTCGCAATTCTAGGACGCCAGCTGCATCCCGGGAAATCGAAAGGATTCTTACGAGCGTACGAAGATGCTCTCAGCACCGAAAAACACGGCTATTTTGTGGTAGATATGAGTCCTCATGCTGACAACAGATATCGTCTTAGAACTCGCATATTCCCGGATGAAGACGCCGTGGTTTATCGACTGACGTAAGAACAAGAAACAGACCTACAAGAGGAACCATGGTTCAGCTACTCGTACAAGAACGTCACTTTTTGCTTTTATTTGCCCAAACTACACCGGGTCAACGCAAGGTACTACTGCGAACGATTACCAGACAGCAACTGAGAGCGATAAGTCAGATAGCGCATAACGTCGTGAAATGCAAGATAAAGTTGACCTCGGCACAGAAAAAAGCGCTTAAACGCGAGAGACGCCTTTTACACCTGTTGGGAGATAGAACCGTTGGTTATCATCACAAGAAAAAGGCCGTTTCGGATAAACAACGTTTCATTTTCACTCTGCTGAAAATAGTCATACCTTACTTAGAAGCAGTACTCAAATAGAGATGGAAAAGCTAGTACTTGTCCCCTACGATAAATACCGAAGGATGTTGAATGTTAAAGGAGAGCCTTCCGTAGAAAGGCAAACGCCATCTTCTCACTCGCAAAAGGTGGAAACTAAACCATCCCCCGCTATGGTGAAGAGAAAGAAGACCGAGCCAATGAGCCAAACCGTGTTCGCGCCTCCACCCCCGGGGAAACGGGAGAAAAAGGCAGAAAAAGCAAAGACTGATAAATTCGTGGACTGGATATCATTTTAAAACAAAGACAATATTTTTGTTATAAAAGTTTTATTGAAATAAAGCGATGTAAAACTACATTATAGTTGCGTTGTATTTACAAATGTTCTCACAAATCTATCATTCATCTCTAAATCTCTCACGCTAAACGTGTTTACGATATCTTTCAATGACATTCCGACATATCGGCACATGACATAATATATACAGTACTGTCCACACGTATCAGAACCAAAGTCTTGTAAGCGATTTCTGTTCCTTAAATACGGTTTCCGTTATACGTGTCCAAAATTATAGTACTCCGCTGTGTTACCGAGAGAATCAAAGAATTCGTCGTGTCCACTTTCATTAAAGTAAAATGCAACCCAATGCTTGCCCGGTCCACCGCTTTTGTCCGTATTGGCGATCACGAATCTCTCCTTTTTAACATTATCGACTGAACAAATTCTGACGGGGTACCCTCTTAGAATACTTTGTAGTTGAAGGTTATTCATTTTAAGTACACGGATCTGGCTTGGTTTATGTGGAGAATTTCCGGAAATGTAGCGTACATGATAAGGGTGACGCTTTCCAGCAAGGGTGTCGCGAACTTGAGTTCCAGCCGACAATGACCTTTTCTTTTAGTGTTGAACGTATAGTAAGGATCTACGTCTAGTACATAGAGACAGTATCCGTGTTTGTAATCGCCTCTACTCACGTTAATATCTTTTCTGAAGAGCGTCAAAGTTCTGTAACAGTCCACAAACTGATCGGCGCTGTAATTGGGTTGCAAAGGCTGAGAGGGGTATGACTGTCCATCGACGTACAACCCGACTGAACTGCAGTCAAACGGTTGAAAGTTTAGCGGGTTTTTCTTGTAATCGCCGGTGTACGCCGCGCTAGACACCAGTCCTACCACGAGTTTGCTCGGAACGAGGCCTTGAAAAATGTCGTCAGCACTGAATCCGTACTGTCCTGGAGCTATGGAGGCAGTCTTTATCTCTGACCTTAGATACGGGTAGAGGGCGGGTTGATCTTGAAAGAGTTTTTCGTGAGCTACTAAAACTCCTCCATTTAAACGCTGTACGCATAGTTTAAATCTAACATCCAAGATCTGAACTTTTTCGTCGGGATCTGGACTGTCGGACATCAGTCTGAAAGCGTCCTGACCCGGCCACAATTTGATCCCAATACTGACGCCATTCACCAACAGTCTTGGCTGTTGAAACAGATCTAGGAACAATGGGCCTTCCAGATCCACAATTTTACCGTCTTTCGTTGCGAGGTATCTTTCGAAAAGTCCCACGTTACCGCCAAGCCTGGCATTTGCCGCGTCTGGGTTATATCTCGTATCTTTATAAAATAGCTGACTGGACAGTATATTTTCCTGCGTGGCTTGATTGGTTTTAAGAATGGTATCTATATAGCCTTTCTAAGCGTAATTAGTTCCGATATGAGACAGCGATGTCTGCTGAAACGTGACGTCTACCTGTCTAAATATCGTGTGCAATGGAAGGTTTATCAGTCCGAGAGATCGGTCCTCTTTTACCGGAACACCTTGAGCATCTGTCAAGCGCAGTTTCACGTTTAACACGCTGTGTTTGAGATCGACGTAAGCGGATGACTGAGGAGGAATGTTAAAATCTATCGCTGAGGTGGAAGTGACTTGATTTGAAGGTCGATATTCGATCCATTCTCTAGACTGAAAAGCTGTATCTGATGGAGGCAATGAAAATAACGATAAACTTTCTTGATGACAATTGTCCATTTCGTTCGTTAAACTTGATCTTCCGGGTTGTAAGCGTACCGTTTAAATTCTTTGGGTAATGCTTTTCTGGCAACCGTTCCCTTCTTACGCTTCTTACCACCTTCTTTCTTACGTTCTATGTCGGATTTGGCCATCTCTACCGCTTGAGCGACCGGGCTGACCAATTTTACCACGGGTCTTTGACTTTCCTTCAATTTTCTGTTTCTTTCACCCACGCCCACCACGTAACGACCGAGGTGATCGGGTTGAACGTACCCGTCGCTCAAGTCTTTAAAATGTTGGTACCATTTGTCATAGTCTGGTATATAGGGGACCCATTTTTGCGATTTAATATCGTACACTTCGACTGAGCCCATTTTGTTTAAAATGTAACACGCAATGCAGATCGTTCGAATCGAAAGTGACGGGTTGTAAATCCTCGTCTAGTAGATATAATCTGAGGGCGGTCAAGTTTGACACGTTTACGGGAAGATAGATGGCGTCTTCAAACCTGTCAGATTTGAGTTTTTTATATCGGTTGTCGATCTCGATATTTCTCAACACCGGTATAGTTCTGTTTCTTACGTAGGATTCCTCCACGATATCGCAACAGAGATATATTCTTTTCGATCTAGGCGTAAAGTTTAACGTCAAAGATATCTGTTTGAGAGCGCACACCCAGTGACCGTCCAGAGTATAGGTTTTATGAAATTGGATCCAAAAGTCGGAAGGGTTGTTGTTCTTACGTAAATCCAAAGAGTCTTTGCTACTGAGATAAGCGTAAAAATCTGTCATGTTTCTGCGGTGGTTCGGATCTCGTCCACGATGGTTTGTATCAGGTAAACGCTTCTCAGCATAGACGGAATGAACGACGAATGTCTGTTTACCAATGCTTTCTTTCTCTGGAAACTAACTCTATTCGACCCTAACGTTCTTAGCGCGAGCCTTCTCCTTTCGAAGAGTCTTGCATCCCTTCTTAGAGGATTGATCGTTCCGTTGGTCAGTCTTTTGGCTACCTCTCTAATGGATGACATTTGCAATCGAGTAATATTTCGTAACAGGGTTCTACGATCCACGGGTAAGGCATCTCTCAAGGTCGCTAAATAGCGAATGGAACGGAAAACTTTGGAATGTTCCATGATTTTAGTCGGCGTTTCTTATCACCGCTTCTTACGAGTATAGAGCTCAAGCTCGATCAGTGTTGGTAAAACCACGTCATCCATTTGATTCATAAATTTGATACCCGTGATTACCACTTTACCGGTATGAAAGCAGCAAAAATTTACGCCATCTATTTTGAAATTTAGAGCCGGAAACAACTCTGGCTCGTACACTACACTTCTTTCCTCAGCCAACGCCTTTAAGTCCAATTCAGCGCTAAGAGAGTGACTGGCAGACGCTGTCAACATCCTAACCGTTCCTAGGCTGGCGGGATAACCTAGTGTTTGAAGCTGTCTGGCATATCTGCGCAAACGTTTCCGTCCCTCTTCTACGTCTGAGGCTCTTCCATTGCAGTTGATAGCACCGCTGGAAAACACGAGACAGTTGCCACCGATAGTTCTATGCTGCCATATAAGACCTGGAAAAGATCTCGGGTCATATCGAGCGTTCCATATACGTTGACATAATTCTATCAGGTCGATCGGACAATTTAATTGGGCGCTATATACCACGTTGGTAATTTTCATCTTGGCGTCTTGTCAAACAATGAATACGAATTGGTGTGTATGTCTATTTTGTCCGACATAAATTCACGTGATTTCTGACTACGAGTAGTCTTTCACGTCTTCTTCCGGAATCCAGCTGTCATATTTCTTGGGCCAGTGCAACCAGCGAACGAGAACTTCTTTTCGCTTGTTTCGGACGCGTCTTTTTAATATCTCTTGGATGTAATATTCGGTAGAATCGTCCACGCGAATCTTCTGAAGTTCCTGTTCATAAAAGGTACCTTCCACTTTTTCGTCATCCCAGGATTCGAGCCTATAAACCGGGATACCCTCTCTTCTAAAACGCGAGCTGACTTTAAATATTTCGCGAGTCCATTTTTTGCGAATATTCTCTATCGAATAAAGTTCTCACGTGCGATATGCGTACCGTTTGACCGAGTTTAAATTTGTACTGCTTTTTGGTTTTCCGTTTGCTTCTTTTTTTCGATTTGTCCCCGGCCTGTCTCAATAAATACTGCTGCAACCTACTTTCGCCTTCGTTTTCCTTTGAAATGGAAGCCGGGGGTTGACCGAGACTTCTATGTACGGTTTGATTATAGCTGTGAACTACATCTTGAAGAATGTCGACATACCGCTGCGTTCTATTTTTCATCATATACCTAAACAACTTATGTTTTAAAGTTTTGATTAACCGTTCGCTGTAATTTGCTTTGGTCTCCGTATTCAGGGCGTAAAAATGATGGATGTTTTTGTTTTTTAAATATGTATTGACCTCTTTACTACGGAATTCCATACCTCGGTCAGTCCTAATCGTGTTAGGTTTTCTCGGTCCTTTAAGAATGACTTGTAGGGCTGTGACAATATCGACCCCTTTTTTACTTTTTACGGGCCGGCAATGAGCAAAACGAGAGAAAATGTCTATGGAGACCAGTACGTATCGATAGTCGTCATTCTGTTTGGAAATGTCAACCATATCCATCAGATCCATATCCCACTGACTGTCAATGCCAGCCACAATTACCCTAGACCGGGTATATTTACGTCTGGCGCCTCTAGTCAGGGAATACGACTCCTGGTCTTGCAGCCATTTGCGTATGCGGTGCCTGCCAATTTTAAATTGGCCTCGAGTTTTGACGATCTGGTACAGTTTCTCCGGCCCTAGGTAACTGCCTGGGGATTTGGGATTAAAATACAAGGAAGATAAATATTGCTTCCAGTCAGTCATCTTTATTTTAACGAAGACTATGGCAAACGAATATTCTTACAAAACTATAAAACGATACTAAACCTATAGGATACAAAACGATGAAAACAAGTGTGTATACTGTGTCACGTGGAAACAATGGATATATAAAGTTTGAAACAAATATTCAAAAAGTATGCATGTAATTTACAATATAACGCTATATAAGTGCGATACATCGTCATCGTGTCTCTCAAACGCTTCTATAAAGCGCTCCGCAGCCTCCCTGGCTTCCCGTCGTAATTGAAAACACCTCAGCCATAACAACAGTTCATCCAACAACGCCAAAGTCATCATTGCCATACCAAACATATTTATATTTGTCATTTGGGGTCTATCACTCTATATTCTGTCACGTATTCGCAATCATGCTCCATAATTATGACGCGTTGTATACGTCTGTTTCGTGTTTATGACAATTTACTTTCGTTCGTGTCACTGTCTTCACCAGTTTTGGTAATCGTTCGGATTGCACTCTGAGCACTGTAAAGCTCCCAACTGATTCAAATGGTCACTTTGCAGAAAGCAAGGGACCACTGGGTTGAGTTCGGGCAATGTATTTCCTATTTCTGATAACAAGTCTTTCAAACGATTGAATTCCGATGGCCTCAAGCATATTCCCGTTTTCGTTGGTACAACTTCGTCCCGTGGTTTCCAGTATTGTCTTATATCTACGCAGACACTATTTTCGCCGATCTTACAGAATACGTTCCCTCCGAGATGACATCTATAGACCTGTTTCTTTTCTAATGCCTTATCCACGTATTCCAACTGATCGAGCCAATTCTTCCACCGCATCAAGTTTAGACTGATTCCTTTCTTAGTCGGTTTATCGTCTTTCCACTCCCTGATATCGACCCGTAACTCGCCCTTCCATTCGTGCACTTCCACGTAACGATCATTCCCGAGACTGAACCGACATCTGTAGTTTGCCATGTTTCCTTATTGAATGACACAGTACCGCGCGAACGAGGTATATATACTTATGCGGTACAATCCGATTGGTTCTTTCACGGCTGTCGCTGATTGGATACAACGTGTCTAAACACGTTCGATGAATGTCACTATCGGATAAGCGGTTATGACAAGCGTTTTTCTCCTGGTTTGAGTACACACGACTTTAATGGTGTTGCTCGTTCGTCTGCTGTATCCCAAAATTCCTATGTCAAAAGTAAAGGTTTTTATGAGTTCGAGCCTTTTACCGCACACGTTCTTTTTGTCAGGCTTATCCAAACACTTCTTGATACTATCAAACATGACACGTCTATTTGAAAAGACAGAAGCTCCCATACTCTCGGAGTAAAGATGTTTTTCTATCGCGTGGTTTGACACTTTACAACACGAATTCATTTTGAAACTGAGGTCTTGACCAGCACGCAGAAAGGTTTAACTCATTGCTCCAACCAATCAGATGAGATAATTTAGACATGACCAAACTCGCTCTGTATTGATCAATACTTTTTTTTTTGGCTCTGGCTACGCCCCCCTGATATCCGTATAAATTCCGTAGCCGAGAAAGATTCTCCGAGATACAAATGTTGTAGATATGTCCGGTAAAGGTCTCGCGCGACTGGAAGCAACGTCCCCAAAATGATCTATACGGCGTTGACGGGGACGTGAAACCTCAAATCGAACGAACCAAACTTTCTTTTCCCGGGACGCGGTCCATTCTTCGTAATCGAAGTTCATCAAATCGCGCTCTTCCAACACCTTCCATTGTTTCCCGGTTTTCGAGGCGATAATTGGTTTGCGGGTGAGAGACTTAATTTCATCAATACTATACCGGGTAGTATCTCCCTAAATATTGGGATAGGAGAGCTCGAGCGAACGGGGTAGACCCCGATAACCCCCGACCTGATCAGGGACGGCGAACTTTGCCAATCCGCGGGAACATCTTTCGCCTCAAAATTTAGGATACTTACGGCGTAATTACCGCGAGTTACGTCATTCGAACACTCGTCCGATATTTAGGGTAGTTTCGTCATCTAATCGTTTCGCTTACGTTTCACCGGAAGTTATACAAATGCTGCGCATGCGCAGTTCGTGGGGCTAAAGTGATGCCCATACTACTACCGTTTACTTGTTATAAGCCTGCCAAGCAGGAAAGGTGGTGCGAGTCGGACCGTCCGTGCATATAAACCCTATTGGTTTCATTGAGCGGCAGGGCTTGAAAAGTCATTTCATCTCAATATCGGGTAAAAGTCTCACAAAAATGAAAGTTGCCTATACAGTGTTGACGGGGACGTAAACCATCAATTCAAATAAATTTCCTACGGACATTCTCTCCTTTCCGCTGTTTCAAGAAGGACAGTTGGCAGTTTCAGGTGAAAGTATGTACACTGTACTGGTTTATCGCTTACGGGAAAAGTGTGGAAAATGGCCTAAATTGCGTTGCATCGGCCGTTGAAATCAAATACCAACAAACAAACAAACTCAAGTCAGGGCTATCTACTGTCGACAAGTATAGGTGCGGTCAATTTGACCCTCTTAAGATGTCAAGTTTGTTTTGTTTGATTTGATGTTTTTTGTCTCCGTCAACACTATAAAGGTCATTTTGGAGACGTTGCTTCCAATTTTGTGGGACTTTTACCCGACATTGTGATGAAATGACATCTCAAGCCCTGTCGCCCAATGAAACCAATAGGGTTTATAAGCATGGACGGTCCAACTCGCACTTCTTTGCCTGGGCAGGCTTAGATCTTCTAAGCGGTTTACCAGTACTCGTGTGCGGTCAGAGTTAGCTATGCGTTGAAGGATCATGCAGCCCATTTATTTCTTCAAGCCCCAATGGGAGCTGTAAGATGTCAAGTAAAAATAAAATACTTCACCTGAAAATGTCTACGGTTTAGGTCGTCTGCTTCCCATTCTTGCCAATTTTAAACATATTGTATATGTAGGCAAACAATGTGGATCCTGATCAAACTGCTCCTTGAGGAGCAACCATAACTTTAACAGTACCCGACAGACAACAAAGCAGACGACAACTGTTGCCGGCATCTTTGTATCGTTTACGGGATACAGACGAAATAAACCGTAGCCCGTTGACGGGCCTTTCCGGCTATCGAACATAAACGCGTTAGACTGAAACACAAAACGACAAAAATTGTACTGAATATTTTGTACTTTAATATTGCGTTTAAACGAGTACCCACAATCTACGGCCGGCCTCGGTAGCTAAGTCGGATGCACGTCTGACTGGTGATTAGGAGGACGCGGGTTCGATTCCTGCCGGGGTCGGCAACATTCTTACGTGGAGAATTAAATCTTTTCTACGGTCATTCTCTCCCTTCCGTTGATTCAAGAAGGGCAGTTGTCAGTTTCTGGCGAAAGAATGTGCACTGTTCTGGTCAACTACTTACGTATGAGCCTGCCCAGGAAAAGTGTGGATAGGTAAACTGACCAGCTCAAAAATGACCTAAATAGTGTTGACTGTGCCATTAAACTCCAATACAACCAAAAAACAAAACTCGCAATCTACGCTATGGAGCAGAGCTATATACCAACCGCTTGCTATCAGTCTATCGCATAACCAGTACAAGGCTATTTCTTTCACCAGAGAGAGAAGAGACAGTATGCTAATACTGTATAACAAAGGTCTAAAGGGTGCTGCAAGCATTCAAACAGATGACCTTGTTCTCCCAGCTAGAAGGTGTAGAAATCACCATTCAATGGCGTTCAAGAAATGACATTCACAAAAATCCATTCTTCCCTCGGGCCAGTAGAGATTGGAATGCTCTTCCCGATCCGAACATTTCCAAGGCTCAAGGTGGTGGGGACACTGTAGCTAAGTTTACCTCTTTGGTGAAAATGCTAGGGACTATCTTCCTGTATCGCGGGTCCTATACATAGTGGTCGTAGTATCACCATTCTGACCCCGATAGCAATATTTACCGTTTCTCTGTACAGGCGTGATTCAGTCAAGTTATCAAAATGGGATATATCAAGGCTAAACTACGTCTCTAATCACCGCCCCCGCCCATAGGGGCTTGAAGAAATATATGGGCTGCACGATGCTTCCACGCAGAGCTGAATCCGGCCCGCACACTAGTACTGGTAAACCGCTTAGAGGATCTAAGCCTGTCCAGGAACCGCGGTGCGAGGCGGACCGTCCATGCTAATAAACCCTATTGGTTTCATTGGGCGACAGGGCTTGAGATGTCATTTCATCTCAGTGTCGGGTAAAAGTCCCACAAAATTGGAAGCAACGTCTCCAAAATGACCTTTACAGTGTTGACGGGGACGTAAAACCTCAAATCAAACAAAACGTCTCTAATCAAAACATGCAGGCAGTGATAATCGCAGCTGATCGTACAAAGAAAAAAACGAAGCTAGCAGCTAATCGTACAGTCGCCAACATGATAGGCCTTGAACAAAGCAGTTATTATTTTGATGGCAGGAATATAGAACTAGTAAACGGGTATTGAGATATGCTGGTTTATAACGTTATTTGGCTCTCGCTAATTTATTTTATGTGTAAACTGACCACATGACAGACAAAATGTAAAATAGTAACGATCGCCGCAACCGAGGATGAGATAAATCACTGATGCGGCATCAGAATCGTTTTCTTGTGACGAACAGGACGCATTAGGATTGCAAATCGAAGCAAATTTGAAAAGAAACGTCTCTTACCTTCCAAAACATGTGTTCAACAAAAGTGTCATTAATGAATTTTATTGATTTTATGTGTAATTTATAAATATCATGTAAAGCAGCTAACGATTTTTGGGCGTACAGTAACAGCAGCTTCCGATTTCAGATACTGTACGATGGTCAACTGTGAATTTGTAGTTATCCTTTGTCCAGACTAGCTACACTTATGGCCCCATCATGGGGTACCCGTAGCAAATTTTACCCATGAAACACATTTTGTGTTTGTAAAAAAGGCGCCGTAAATAATTAATTTTTTTCCGGCCCGCTCACGGGCGGCCGGATATACGATAGGAATTTCGCAAAGAAATTGCAAAGAAATCCAAAACGTTCCATTTGGCGAAAGGAGTTGTTTCTTGGCCCACTCTCTTTCATTTCTGTTGCTGCTGAAAACCTGTCACTTTTGAAACTCGGATAGTTATTGGCTATGTTAATCTCGGCCAATCAATTATGCTCTTTCTAAGAAGTTTAGGCTTATATCTGTGGTTCTGTTTACATCACGATGGTTAAAACTGTAGATGTTACCAAGTTACAACGGGTATAGCTAAACAGCGAAAGGAAGCTTTCTTTCGCGAAAGGAAGATTTTCCCACGAAAGGATAATTATGAGGCCTATGGTGGTATTTTATGTACGAGGGTAGGCTGAAAAGTTCTGAGCCTGACCAAGAAGCAGGCATCGAACAGCCATGAAATTTTGTATTCATTAAATCCAAACCTTTATTACTTGATTTGACTCAAACGAGTTCAAGTTTACCTGCAATAACGTAGAAATTCTAGACTTTGAAAATGGATACTAGCACGTTTTTGAGAAAATGGACAAAATCGGGCATCGTGGTGTCATCAAGTACCAGAATCAGAATGGTTACTGGTGATACGTCAAATGGCATTCATACACCAGACACACGGGCTCAATCTGTAACAAAAATAGCAAGAAAGAAAGAAAGGTTGGACACACGATGTAGACAAACACACGGCAAAAGCACCAAACAATAAAGGCGCTGATCAGGCTGCACAGATGCTTTGCACGTGCAATTTTCCGGTTTTCTCACGATGTAGCTCAATTCTAGATGAAAGTTGGATACACGCTGTAGACAAACACACAGCAAGAAAGAAGAGAAGAAAGTTGGATACACGATGCAGACATTACACACGAAAAAAAATAAATAAATAACAGCGAACAATAAAGGCACTGATCAGGCTCCGCACATGTAACTCTCCGGTTTTCTCATGACGCAGCTCAGTATTATAATAGTATGTATAACCTGGTCTTAAGAAAAATGGAAAGACTGAAAATGTACAACAATTGTGGTTTCATTCCGACAGAATAGGATGTAGAAAAACGTTCCTTTATGGCCATTATGGATATCACTATACAGAAAGATAGAAAATCTGCCCCGTTTTTACACTGGCAGGGGATTGAATCCCTGATTAGACTGAGCAGATGCGCAGGCTGGTCTGCGCCTTTTATGTTTGCACATGCATTTTCCGGGTTTCTCACGACGTAGTTCAATTCTGTAACAAAAGTAAAAGAAAGAAATAAACACGACAAACACGAAAAAAGCAGCAAACAATAAAGGCGCTGATCAGGCTGCGCAGGTTGATTTGCGCCTCTTTTTATTTTAACCAAACCCCAAATGAACTTTCTTTCCGGGAAATAAAAGGTCCAGTCGAAATAAAAGGTCTAGTCAATCCCCATATGCACTAAGTTTGGCAAAATACCATACTTCAATTAAATCAGTATTTGTTTGTTTGTTTGGTTTGACGTTTAACGTCCCCGTCAACACTGTAAAGGTCATTTTGGAGTCGTTGCTTCCAATTTTGTGGGACTTTTACCCGACATTGAGATGAAATGACTTCTCAAGCCCTGTCGCCCAATTAAACCAATAGGGTTTATTAGCATGGACAGTCTGACTCGTGCGCCCAGCTTTGCATGGGCAGGCTTAGATTCACTAAGCGGTTTACCAGTACTCGTGTGCGGGTCGGATTCAGCTCTGCGTGTAAGCATCATGCAGCCAATATATTTCTTCAAGCCCCAAGGGGCGGGGGCCGTCAATTAAATCAGTATATATGGTACCCTTTCATATGTAAATTCACTCCTAGTGCCTCAGAAATACATTCCTTTCGTAGATATATCTTCCTTTCGCTTAGCTATACTGGTTACAACTGCGTAACGCGCGTGAAACAATCAATGGTTCTGTTCGGGACCCTCAGAAGCGGTTGGTCATGTTTAACTAGCCTGACCCAGAAAAAACATGCATACTTCACAATTTTCAGTTTTGTTGCGCATTTCTCACAGAATCGGAAGGAATGTCCACAAAATGACCTTAATAGAGTTGATCGGGACGTCAAACCTAAGCATAAACAAATAAAACAGGTTCAAGTATCTTAAACAGGTTGAGACAATATATCAGTAATTACGTATGATTTAAAGAATGTTTCATGAGAATTATTCACGACAGGAAACGCAAAACAGTAGAACAGATACATCTGCTTTCACACTGAAGGTTAACCTTATTCCAAGTCAGCCAGCTAACATTTTTTACAAAAGTGAAAACAAGCGTGGTAGCTCAGTACACTTGCCTATGATGATACAGGCCCCGGATCAATTCCCGGAAGCGGTAATAAAATTGCGGTATCCGAACATGGTCCACTGGCATCATTTGCAAGGATGAATGCCACAAAGTACACCGTCCTTCAGATCGGAACGTTAATTGGCGCCCCTGTGTAGGAAAACCCATCCCGTGTGCAGGTTAAAAAATCCCTATCGTAATTACAAGATTACATTATTATCATTGTGCGTCCCCAGCTGGAGTTTGCTTCTGCCATAAGGGTCCCCATACAAAAAAGGAACACCCATAAGGTTTAAATGGTTCAGTGACGTGCAGCTCGATGGACCATGAATGACTATGCCAGAAAAAAAACTAATGCCGTTTCATTATTACACAAGCTGGACTGGCAACCCCTTGAAGAAAGACTTTCAGTGGCACGTCTTTGTCTTTTCTACAAGATAGTGAACGGCCTTGTGGCTGGGTCCCTTCTTGTCCTTGATTATGTCCAGCCTCGTACTCATAGGATTTCAAAGTACTGTCATTCTACGACATTTCGTAAAATTCATACTGACAAGTATACATATAAGTATTCCTTCTTACCACTGAAAAAGGCAAGACAATGAATTTTCTTATTCTATCGAAGCCTATAACATGAAAGTAGAATTGTGCAATCAGATGAATGAACTTTTATAAATACGAAAGGTTATGGTCTTTTCTAGATCTTTGTCCTGAATACTACCGATTTAGTTATTTTATTTTCGCCGCTTCTGTAACTACTGGGCTGAATGAACGAAATTACACATGGAGACCCCGGGATTGGAAACTGAAAGTTGTTCATAAGATCTTGGTCTCATGATCAAGATCACTATGCCCATACTCGGTAAAAAAATACAAATCTTCTTTTAGAAAGCTTGAAGCTTGGTATGCTGCATTGGGAGACTGTAGCCCTAGGTTTATTAACTTGGTTTACCTTGCCTAGTTCTACGTCAAGATCAACTGTATTTGAGTGGAAAAGTGGCAAAACAGTGTATTTTCTCCCAAGTTGCTTTTTCAAAAACAACATCAAGACACGCAGTTTCATTTTCACTTCATTGCAGCTAGTATTAAGTGTCGTGTGGTAGCGATCGAATGTTTCCCAGTGCTTCATCATAGTATATATTATATTTCTATTTAAACGAAATCACTGAGCCAATTTTGATGTCTTTAAAAATATATGAAATACTGCTCAAATAATCATCTTAGAGCGTAAGCAATCCTACGACGTAAAGTGATGCTTTTTAAGAGTCTTTATAAAATCGGTGTATATTACTTCCCCGTTTTTAAAGGCACTTTTATACAAAAAATCGGATTTAGTCCCACCTAATTAACTTTACCACCCGATTAATAAATGTGCCACGAATTATTTTGCTTTTGTTTGTTATTCAACGTTTAACGAACCGCATCTTTCATACAAAATGTTCCATGAAAAAAAAGTTGAAGAAAAGGTTTAAATATTCATTCACAGCTGTTACGTTTATCGATAAAACATTGGAATCAAATGCTAGGCGGGTCGTTTCAGCTTTTTTAAAAGCTTTCCTTGTATTTACTACATTGATATACTTACAAGGAACATGAAAAATACAAAATCAAGTATCAATAATAAAGTACGGTTTACCTTTGCAATGTTTTGAAAAATCTTTGAGACCGTTTTCCGACAGAAACGTAAAGGCCTATATGTCATCGGCCGTGCTGCATAATATGTTGACAAGTTGGTATACACGGGACTCGTCCTCTTCGCTGAGATTAAGCAGTTTTGACGTGTTGCTACGGATCTGTTGGTTAGTTGATTTGAGGTTTAAGTAAGGGCGAGGATTGTGGCCACGTAAAGTCGACTTAAGCCCCCACCCCAATGACCTTCGAAGGCGGTTCTTCTGTCGCCGTTTTTTATGGTCTGTCTGTGAGTGTTTGTATTGCAGATAATATTTGTTTTGGATAGTCAATTGGCCATTTTGTGGGAAAGTAACTGCCCTGTTGGCTTTTCGCTATTGATGTTTCCATTAAAGTCTGTTATTTCATGTTTGTGTTTCTTTCCCTTTGGTGTCTCTAATCGGAGCTGTGGGTTAATTGTATCGATTCCTGATCATTGCCTTCACTTCTGTTTAACGCCCCGTCAACAGTGTGTAAAGTAGAAGTAAAACAAAGATCAGGAATTGATACAATTAACTTACTCCACCCATAAAAGACACCAAAGGGAAAGAAATACAAACATTAAGCGACCAGACCATAATGGAAACCTAAACAAAGGAAGGCCATAAGGACAGTTACTTTCCCACAAAATGGCCATATGGCCATCCAAAACCAAAAGACACAAGGGATACACACAGTAAGTAACAAACAACAACATAAATAAATCGCCACAGAAGAGCCGCCTTGGAACGGTCAGTGGAAGATTTCCACTGGGGGGCTTAAATTGATTTTACGTGGCCACAATCCTCGCCCTTACTTCCGTCGCGATTTAGACAAATAATTTGTTCAGTCCGCATGAAGGCCTCCTAACTCATCAGTGCAACATCTCCGTGAACACAAAAATCAAAGAACCACAGAGGTGAGACAACGGTGAGGACTCGACAGCAAGAAACTACTGAAATTCTGGAGCAAAAGAAAACCAACAGTTAGACTCCGATGAGCCCGACCAGAAATGTAAGTCATTTTGGAGACGTTGCTCCCACTTTTGTGCGACTTTTACCCGACATTGAGATGAAAAGACATCTCAAGCCCTGTTGCCTAAGAAACAAACCGAGTTTATAAGCATGGACGGTCCAACTCGCATCGCCTTGCCTGGGCAGGCAAAGATCCTCTAAGCGGTTTACCAGTACCCATGTGCGGTCGGTTTCAGCTCCACGTGAAAGCATCAGGCATCCAATCTATTTCTTCAAGCCCCGAAATTTGAAATTTTGAAGTTAAATCGGAATGACATCTATAAAAAATTGAAAAGGCTTTGCGTAGTTTATGATACCGATAACCCTGATTAAAAGGTTTAACAGTTAACAATTTATTACGAGTGTTGAAGTCAGTTACATGACTAGACAGTCTGGCAAATCAAATTAAATACAAAATATAAACGCCACACGGGGAACATCACCATCCAACAAAGGAAACTATACCATCTCAAAATCATCGCGTTTTAATTCGATTTAACGTGGCCACAATCCTCGCCCTTACTTCCATCGCGATTTAGACAAATTATTTGTTCAGTCTGCGTGATCTGATTTAATCATATTGCTTACCCTTTATCAATGGAGGGATTATTCAGGAATTTTACTGAATCATGACAAAAGTTGTTTTAATATTTTTTCAGTCTGCAAAATTGATAGGATGCATTTTTATTCTAAATACAAATGTAACAAAATGCGAATTTTGAGACGGACAGAATATATCCTCAGGGACAGTATCCTTTCAGAACAAACGACATTGTTCTACCATACTTTCATTTGTGTGTGTGTATGAAGGCGGGGGGGTATTCAGATAGTGTTTGGTTTCCATATGAAACCGATCATTTCAACTGTTAAAAAAAAACTTCATTTCCATGATATTTCAAAAAGGACATTATCGTTGTGTCCAAAGCAATAATTCTACTAAATTGGGCATAAGCAAAACTTTCCGCACTTCATCATTGTCTGTCCAGTTCAAAAAATCATATATCAAGTTATTGTTGCTTTATGCATTAAAATTAATCTAAAATTATGTCCTTCTGTAAAACTGCTTTAATATTAAAAAAATGCAATTACTTCAAAATTATTTACATTTTTTTTTTTTTCCCCCAGGTATTATACTTCCTGCCTTACCGTGGCCCTGGGGGCTCAATTTTCACTGGGCACATTGTCGCTGTGGTCTCTGTGCCCACTGGGAAGAGCTAAAGGAAGTACCACCCGTTTGCCGTGGGTGGCGTCCTGTAAGCCGGAAGAAGGGATCCTGGAGGTTGAGGGTTACCTGAGGTGGCGGTGCTTCAGGTGCCCAACACGCCTCTTTGGCCTGGCTTTTCGGTGTAGACGGGTGGCCGTGCGGTCCGGCACGGTCAATCGGCTGGTCGCGCCGAGCCCTAGAGATACCGCTTTGCTTTCTCTTCAACTCTTTTTGTATCTTTCCTGATACCAACCATATGCCCATTTACCTTACCCTTTTCTGTCTTTTTATCTCTAGAAGGCGGTGGCTAAACGGATCAATCGTGTAGGCATTTTGTTTATACGAGTATATCTCACGTGTATCTCTAACACCTGCGAGTTGGATAACCACTCCATTATGGTGTTCCCTTGTAGAGCTCCACGGAGGGCGGAGAGCACTTGGGACGAAACTAGAATTTTTTCCTTATGCCTCATGGAAAAAAAAATAACCGCAACGCATCTAAACACAACGCACCTAAACGTAAAAAACAAGACGATTCATCCGAATCGGATGAACACAGTCAACAAGCCAGTCAGCAGTCAAGTCAACAAACCAGTCAGCAGTCCGCTGAACCAAATTTCGACAATGTTCCGCGTTTCTTGGTTGTCTCGTCGCTTGACGATACACGAAGTGTATCCAGCCTTTCTCCTTTCGTAATTGAGAAATATATTAACTCCATAGCCGGACACCCTAAGAGTCAAAAAGCTCAAATCAGGTGACCTTCTCTTGGAAGTCGAGAGAAAACAACAAGTTGTAAGCCTGCTAAGCACCAATAAACTCTTTGATCTTCAGGTTAAAGTCTCTCTCCACAACACGTTAAATTCGTCTAAGGGAGTGATTCGCAGTCCAGAACTGCGCCCTTGTACAGATGAAGAGATCGTCGATAACTTGAAAGATCGGGGAGTTGTTGGTGTTCGTAACATCAAAGTCCGTAGAAATGGTGTACTAAAACCAACAGCAACTTATGTGTTGACTTTTAATACACCAGTTCTACCCAAGAAAATCAAAGTAGCATATCTTTCCATTAACGTAGAGGTATACATCCCAAACCCTCTTAGATGTTACTCTTGTCAGGCTTTTGGCCATCATGAAAGCAGATGTCAGAGAAAAAAACTCTGTCCTAATTGTGGTGAAGAAAAGCATGTTGATAATCACCTCAACTGCAAAAATGAACCCAAATGCGTAAATTGTGATGGCAAACATGCTGTTTTCTATCGAGACTGTCCGGCATGGAAAAAAGAAAAAGAAATACTAACCGTCAAATACCAAAGGGGGATAACATTCCCAGAAGCGCGAAAAATTGTCGATGAGCGATATATAACACCAACCACCAGTTTCGCCAGCATCACAAAGGGTACTGGTGTAAAATGTACCAGCTCCGCGACACAGACTGCTGAATCATACATAGCTGAACTGAAAAAATCTGGTGCATGGAGTAAACCCACTCCAGCACCGCAAAGTTCAACCAATTTATCAAATGGCGCAATCCAGGTTGCTTCGGATCGGTCGACAGCGACCGTACCGAAGCCAGCGCCGCACGTAAAAGAGAAACTCGACTCAGGTCGAACTAATAAGGGATCGGAAGATCCGATCAAAAAACATCAATTGTCTCAAAAACAGACAGACAGACAACGTAAAATGAAAAGAGACAATATTAGATTTCAGAACAGATTCGGATCTTTGAGTGACAGTGATATGGAGTTCGCTGAAACTCCATCATCACCAAATGGCAATAACAGATCGAGGTCAGCAACACCACGAGCTGGTGGTAGCAGATCTATATCACCAATTGCAGCTCCAATATAGTTTCTAGTCTTAATCTCTTCATAAAATGGATTTAAAACACAAAATAATACAATGGAATTGTCGAGGTCTTAAACCAAATTATAATGAACTCTTATTACTTATTTCGTTATTAAACCCATCGGTTTTTTGTTTACAAGAAACTTTTTTAAAAACTGATGACAACATTGATGTCAGGGGTTTCAATACATACAACTATATCTATTCTGATGGTAGCAAACCATCTGGTGGCAGTTCAATTCTTGTTAAATCATGTTTACCACAAAGAGAGATCAAATTAAAAACATACCTACAAGCTGTAGCAGTATCGGTTTCTCTGGATAAAGAAACTACAATTTGCTCTTTATATATTCCACCCTCATTTTCGTTAAAGCCCGAACATCTTGACTCATTGCTGAGTCAACTTCCATCGCCATATCTTTTAGTTGGCGACTTCAATGGTCACAATATTCTATGGGGCTGTAAAGATATCAATAACAGAGGAGCACTTGTTGAAGATTTTATTGCAAAGAGCGATCTTTGCTTGATGAATGATAAATCTTATACTTACCTTCACCCAGCGACAGGTCATTTGTCTTCTTTGGATCTCTCTTTGTGTCACCCATCTCTCTTCTTGGACTATGACTGGTCTGTTCATGATGATCAGTGCGGAAGTGATCACTTCCCTGTTATAATTGAGAGTGTAAACGAACCAGATGAGGACTGTAACCAGAAATGGAAAATGAATAAAGCCGACTGGGAATTATTCCATAATTTATGTGAAGAAGAGTTATCAATTGATCATTTTAATGAATCATCCGACATTGTTTCTGATTTAGGAGGCCTTCATGCGGACTGAACAAATTATTTGTCTAAATCGCGACGGAAGTAAGGGCGAGGATTGTGGCCACGTAAAATCGATTTAAGCCCCCCAGTGGAAATCTTCCACTGACCGTTCCAAGGCGGCTCTTCTGTGGCGATTTATTTATGTTGTTGTTTGTTACTTACTGTGTGTATCACTTGTGTCTTTTAATTTTGGATGGCCATATGGCCATTTTGTGGGAAAGTAACTGTCCATATGGCCTTCCTTTGTTTAGGTTTCCATTATGGTCTGGTCGCTTAATGTTTGTATTTCTTTCCCTTTGGTGTCTTTTATGGATGGAGTAAGTTAATTGTATCAATTCCTGATCTTTGTTTTACTTCTACTTTTCACAGATACACTTATTAACATATCAGAACAATGCATTCCAAAGACCTCCACAAATACTAAGAAAAGCAAGCCTTGGTTTAATAATGACTGTAAAGAAGCTATTAAAAAGCGTAAACAGGCTCTAAATAAGTTCTGCAAAAATCCCACTTCAGAAAAGCTCAACGACGTAAAAGTTTTTAGAGCGCAAGCTCGGCGAACAATCCGAGCTTCCAAACGAAAGTCATGGAGAGAATATGTCTCCAAATTGAACTATAAAACCCCCATTAAAAAGGTTTGGGATATGGTAGGAAAACTTTCAGGAAAAACAAAGTCTTCTAGTTTTACACATTTAAATACTGAATTTGACACAATAGCTTCAACAAAAAAAGATATTTCAGATACTCTTGGGCACACATTCTTGAGAAATTCATCATCGCGTAATTATTCTGACACTTTTAGAAATTTCAAAAAGGACCAAGAGAAAAGAAATCTAAACTTTAAATCACTTAATCACGAAGAATACAACAAACCTTTTAACTTATCCGAACTCGTTGAAGCTATTGAAAAATCACATGATACGGCAACCGGCCCCGATGAAATTCATTATCAGATGCTTAAGCATCTGCCAAAAAGTTCTCTTACAACACTTTTAGATATCTTTAATAATATTTGGGAAACGGGGGTCTGTCCTGAGAGCTGGCGTGTAGCTACAGTTGTACCAATTCCGAAACCAGGGAAAGATCATGCAGAACCTACAAATTATCGTCCGATAGCTTTGACAAGTTGTTTGTGTAAAACATTGGAGAGAATGATAAACAAGAGATTAGTCTGGTTCTTAGAGTCCAACAACCTCATTTCAGAATATCAATCGGGCTTTCGTTCGGAACGTAGTACCAATGACAATTTAATAAGACTAGAAACATTTATACGAGATGCTTTTATTAACAAAGAACACGTAGTAGCTGTCTTTTTCGACTTGGAGAAAGCATATGATACAACATGGCGATATGGAATATTGAAAGATCTACATAACATTGGCTTAAGAGGAAAACTTCCCCGTTTTATTGAAAGCTTTTTAGGGGAGCGCATGTTTCAGGTGCGTGTGGGGTCTACCGTGTCAGATTTCTATGATCAAGAACAGGGTGTCCCACAGGGTAGTATTCTTTCAACTACGCTATTTAACATCAAAATAAACAATATTGTACAATGTTTGGACGACAAAACTGATTGTTCATTGTATGTTGATGATTTTTGTATATGTTACCGTTAAAAAAATATGAAAACAATTGAACGAAAGTTACAACAAAATTTAAAAAGAATAGAAGAATGGACTGATAAAAATGGTTTTCAAGTTCTCCAAGTCGAAAACGCAGTGTGTTCATTTTTGTAAACTACGGAAGAAACACGAACATCCTTCCCTGTTTTTATACGGATCACAAATTCCTGTTGTTGAAGAAGCCAAATTTCTTGGGGTCATATTTGATCAAAAGTTATCTTTTATTCCCCATATTAAATATCTTAAAGCGAAATGCTTAAAAGCTTTGAATCTTTTGAAAGTTTTAGCTCATACAAGTTGGGGAGCAGATCGGTATACTTTATTACATCTTTACCGGTCTTTAATAAGATCTAAATTAGATTATGGGTCTGTTGTTTATGGTTCTGCCAGAAAGTCCTATTTAAAATCCTTGGATACTATCCATCACCAAGGCCTTCGTCTGGCCATGGGAGCCTTCCGTACTTCTCCCGTATTAAGCCTTTATGTAGAAGCAGGTGAACCATCTTTAACCTCGCGCAGAGAGAAACTTTCTCTTCAGTATGCTATTAGACTTGCTGCAAATCCATCTAACCCGGCATCCAAAATTTCATTTCGACCTCAATTTGTAGATAGGTATGAAACTAAACCCACAGCAATTAAACCTTTTGGATTACGTATTTTACCACTGCTGGAAAATTCAGGTATCGACCTTAAAAATATTCAAAAACATGAAACCGCCGAAGTTCCATCTTGGTGTATTAAACAACCTTCTATTCTGTTCGACTTACATGATGGCAAAACATCCGAATCAAATCCGATACTTCTCAAACAAAACTTTCAGGTACTGCAATCACGTTACGATGATTACCAGCAAGTCTATACTGATGGTTCCAAAGAAGGAGATAAAGTTGGTTGTGCGTATGTTTCTAAAGATACGCACAAAACCATGCGCCTTCCAGATGGTTCATCTATTTTTACAGCTGAAGCCAAAGCAATAGACCTAGCTTTAGATTTTATCAGTTCTTCAACAATTCAAAAAGCAATTATATTTTCTGATTCACTTTCTGTGCTTAAGGCTTTAGACCATTCATCATCTAAAAATCCTCAAATTCAAAAATTGATCGAAAAACATCATGAAATTTCTAAAACACACCAAATCTTGTTTTGTTGGCTTCCGAGCCATATTGGCATTGACGGCAATGAATATGCTGACAAGAAAGCAAAGGAATCGCTCAATCTTGATCCATCTGTTTTTAAAATTCCTTTTAATAATTTTAAACCATTTATCAATAGATACATCTTGTCGGAATGGCAAGGCGAATGGGACCGTGCAATAAATAACAAACTCCATGCCATTAAACCTGTCGTAAGTACAAAATGCTCTCCTCCACAGTTTTCCAGAAAAGTTGACGTAGTATTAACACGACTGCGCATCGGCCATACTAGAGTTACTCATTCTTATATTTTTAATGGTGATGATCAGCCTTCTTGTGTAGGTTGTGATCAGCCATTCACTGTGAAACATATCTTAATTGACTGTGTTGACTTTTCACCCTCACGTATTTTATATTTCAAAGCTGACACTTTGCAACAACTGTTTCGAGATGTACCTGTTGATAACATTATTTTATTCTTAAAAGAAATTGGTCTTTTTCATAAGATTTAACTGTTTCAGATTTTTATGCATTATCATTCTGACTTGTTACTTTTAATATCATCATAATTATTCATGCCGTTTAACCGTTAACCGACTGACGCTTATGACCCACCAGGAGGGTTGACGCGTCGTTAAACACGAAATCATCATCATCATTATTTACATTTTCATAGATAGACCTTCTTTTGATAACAGGTAACACACGCACACGTTTTTGCTGGTATGATAAACATACAATATACAAATTGTATTTAATTGTTTACCTGGTTAAGGGAATCAAATGTCCTACACACTCTCAACCGCCTTCAGATGTTGGGAGCCCTGGTGGAATTAGTATTTAAAGTTGTCTATTCTTGTTTTGAAGAGCAAAATCTCCGACCTCTCCCTTGCTAGGATTACCACTCACTGAAAATGCTGCATTGTTTTTTAAGTACTCTATAAGGTCATTTGGTAACAACGATCTCATTTTTAAATCCCGGACTTATGACATGTTTACTCCATAGAATAATGGGGCAAATTTATTACGAGCGATCATCATCACTTCAGTGTTATTATTCCGCACAGCTGAGCGAAACGGGTATGTTAACGTAGCATGTTTCATGAATATATAATGGGATCTGATACTGATCCTAACTAGGTATGGTAACTGCTTAAAGATGGGTTGTTATTTTCAAATATACATTATCTGTTGTATGGTTAAGATAAGTAATTCATTAACAGATGCTTCGAAAAATATTGTTAACGTTTGCCATGCCTTATAATGTTCATTCGCAGATTTGCATGCTGACTCTGCTTTTATTGTATTTAAACCAAATTACTCAACCCAACCTCCCACAATAATCTGAAACATGCTTTTGTCATATTGATTTCAAAATTCCAAGACCAGGCTAGAGGAGTGTATGTTGCAGATGATCGTTCTTATCAAGGAGCCTGGATGCTAGTAAGTATGGCAAACCATCACATCCTATTATTGACCATTTGCGATCATTTCCAACACTTGTAGCTGTCATCAAATGCTCTAAAACAGACTTGACTGCAGCATAAGATCACGGATTTACGAAACACGGGTCTCCAGCTAAAACTTTAAATGGTTCCTTTTGATGATTATGATTTAAAATGAATCATTATTTGTGTGATTAGGTGGTATTTGCAGCTGTTCATTATTCATAAGGTCATCTATGAAATTTGTATTGTCAACTTTCTGTTCCATAAATACCTTATTGAATCTTTCAAGGATAAAACTATTTCTAAATTTTGCAAATTGTTCAGAATAATCCTTTGTTAAAGTATTAATATTTTCTATTATGTTATGTGATGATTTATTCGTGTTGTGTAACCATACCTGTGGATCCAGCTCAGCAATATACTGAAATTTTGATACATTTTTAGCTCGTCTGTTTTTTGAAAAAAAAAACTTTCGAGCTATTGTCATCACTCCGGCGTCTTCGTTGTCGTCTGGCGTCGTCCTTAACCGAAAACCTTAACCTTGACCATATTTCCAAAAGTATTTGGCCTACCTTCATGAAACTTCATACACATACTCACCATCACAAGAGCTACATTCCCTACAAGTTTTATAACTTTATCTTGCAATTTGATTGCTCTTGTTTGACTTAGAACTTTGGTTTTCTAAAAGAAACTGCAGACGAGCGTTGGCACCCGCATGCGGTGTTCTTGTTGATACATTGCTTTGTTCAATGTGTATAACTGAGGTTAATACACTAAGCATGGCTTTTGCTCTGTATCTTACACGCTAGTTACGAGCCTGTACCTGCTTATTATCATAAAAGGTAATGACATCGTTATCAGAAGGACACACAACTTTTTAATCAGTCTGTATTCGTTTCACTGACTTCCAAGGCGGTTCTTCTGCCGTGGTTTATTTTTGTTATGCTTGTCTTTGAGTGTGTGTATCGCTTATATTATTTTGCTTTGGATAACCGATTGACCATTTAGTGGAAAAGTTACTGCCCTTTTGGTTTTCCGCTAGTCATGCTTCCATGAGGGTCTAGTTGTTTCATGTTTGTGTTTCTTTCTCTTTGTGTCTCTGATGGGAGCTGTGGGTTAATTGTATCGATTCCTGATCATTGCCGTCACTTCTATTTTGTCTTTGAACCAGTTAATAACACTAGTATCGCTCCCAGAAATAAAGTACAATGTAAATATGTTCTAGAATGGGATATCCTTTGGAAGCAAGGAATACACCAAAGAACTGGAAAATATGGAGTGTACATTGTTTCTGGGCCAGACTAGCTTGTTTCGGCCATTTAGGCCTCATCAGTGACCCTCAAATATTTTCAAAATTCCACAATGGGATCAATGATCCCAAAGGACAAGAAAATATAAACTAAACTATAAATTAAGGCAGTGAGACTATTAACGGCCGCCACACATTCCCATACACCAGCTGTAGTGACGTTTAATATGTTCTAGAATGGGATATCCTTTGGAAGCAAGGAATACACCAAAGAACTAGAAAATATGAAGTGTACATGTTTTCTGGGCCAGACTAGCTAGTTTCGGCCATTTAGGCCTCATCAGTGACCCTCAAATATATTCAAAATTCCACAATGGAATCAATGATCCCAAAGGACAAGAAAATATAAACTACACTATGCTGTAGGAGCAAAAAGGAGCGGGGTAATTGTACCTAAACGCGATGCTTCTAATAATCAGTCTAATGTTGCTAACAAAGCAAAATACCTACCTCTGTTATCACTATTTATGTCTAAACCTACCTAAGATATCATAAACGCCGGCCTCGGTAGCTCAGTCGGATGCTTTGACTGGTGATCATGAGGACGCGGGTTCGATACCTGCCGGGGTCGGCAACATTCCTGCGTGGAGATTGATCATGAAATCTTTTCTACAGTCATTCTCTCCCTTCCGCTGTTTCAGAAAGGGCAGTTGTCAGTTTCTAGCGAAAGAATGTGCACTGTACTGGTTAACCGCTTACCTATAAGCCTGTCCAGGAAAGTGTGGATAGGTAAACTTTCCAGCTCAAAAATGACCTAAATAGTGTTGACTGAGTCGTTAAACTCCAATGCAAACAAACAAACAAGTTATCATGAACGTCAGTACAACATTCTTTTCATCTAACTTATTGGTATGAACTTGTTCAGATTATCTTTGTGTAAATTTTCGTAGTCCCCTTTGCCTTCGTCTTAAAATAATTACTGTACTTTAAGATTTGCCGAAAACTGAAGATAATTTAATAAGATCTTCTTCAATAACATTTCCATCTTCAATATCATATATAACTTCATCGACATAGTCATTCTTAGATTTTTTGGAGGTAGAAGTTCCCGTAATATTGTTTGTGTTCAGTTCCCCTGCCTTTTCATTGCATACATTGCACAAGTATTTAGTTTATTACTCAGCCATTTATTTGCAATCAAATATTGGATATCACTTTCCTATATCCTGCGGGTCGATGTTCTATCTTTTTAATGTTGAACGACGACCATCTTTGAATGAACACCTCGTGCAACTTGCCCCCAGGTATTAGACTTCCTGCCTTGCCGTGGCCCTGGGGGCTCAATTCCCACTGGGCACATTGCCGCTGTGGTCTCTGTGCCCACTGGGAAGAGCTAAAGGAAGTACCACCCGTTTGCCGTGGGTGGCGTCCTGTAAGCCGGAAGAAGGGATCCTGGAGGTTGAGGGTTACCTGAGGTGGCGGTGCTTCAGGTACCCAACACGCCTCTTTGGCCTGGCTTTTCGGTGTAGACGGGTGGCCGTGCGGTCCGGCACGGTCAATCGGCTGGTCGCGCCGAGCCCTAGAGATACCGCTTTGCTTTCTCTTCAACTCTTTTTGTATCTTTCCTGATACCAACCATATGCCCATTTACCTTACCCTTTTCTGTCTTTTTATCTCTAGAAGGCGGTTGCTAAACGGATCAATCGTGTAGGCATTTTGTTTATACGAGTATATCTCACGTGTATCTCTAAAACCTGCGAGTTGGATAACCACTCCATTATGGTGTTCCCTTGTAGGGCTCCACGGAGGGCGGAGAGCACTTGGGACGAAACTAGAATTTTTTCCTTATGCCTCATGGAAAAAAAAATAACCGCAACGCATCTAACCACAAACCACCTAAACGTAAAAAACAAGACGATTCATCCGAATCGGATGAACTCAGTCAACAATCCAGTCAGCAGTCAAGTCAACAAACCAGTCAGCAGTCTGCTGAACCAAATTTCGACAATGTTCCGCGTTTCTTGGTTGTCTCGTCGCTTGACGATACACGAAGTGTATCCAGCCTTTCTCCCTTCGTAATTGAGAAATGTATTAACTCCATAGCCGGACACCCTAAGAGTATCAAAAAGCTCAAATCAGGTGACCTTCTCTTGGAAGTCGAGAGAAAACAGCAGGTTGTAAGCCTGCTAAGCACCAATAAACTCTTTGATCTTCAGGTTAAAGTCTCTCTCCACAACACGTTAAATTCGTCTAAGGGAGTGATTCGCAGTCCAGAACTGCGCCCTTGTACAGATGAAGAGATCGTCGATAACTTGAAAGATCAGGGAGTTGTTTGTGTTCGTAACATTAAAGTCCGTAGAAGTGGTGTATTGAAACCAACAGCAACTTATGTATTGACTTTTAATACACCAAATCTACCCAAGAGGATCAAAGTAGCATATCTTTCCATTAATGTAGATGTATACATCCCAAACCCTCTTAGATGTTACTCTTGTCAGGCTTTTGGCCATCATGAAAGCAGATGTCAGAGAAAAAAACTCTGTCCCAATTGTGGTGAAGAAAAGCATGTTGATAATCACCTCAACTGCAAAAATGAACCCAAATGCGTCAATTGTGATGGCAAACATGCTGTTTTCTCCCGAGACTGTCCGGCATGGAAAAAAGAAAAAGAAATACTCACCGTCAAATACCAAAGGGGGATAACATTCCCAGAAGCGCGAAAAATTGTCGATGAGCGATACATAACACCAACCACCAGTTTCGCCAGCATCACAAAGGGTGCTGGTGTAAAATGTACCAGCTCCGCAACACAGACTGCTGAATCATACATAGCTGAACTGAAAAAAGCTGGTGCATGGCGTAAACCCACTCCAGCACCGCAAAAGTCAACCAATTTATCAAATGGCGCAATCCAGGTTGCTTCGGATCGGTCGACAGCGACCGTACCGAAGCCAGCGCCGCACGTAAAAGAGAAACTCGACTCAGGTCGAACTAATAAGGGATCGGAAGATCCGATCAAAAAACATCAATTGTCTCAAAGACAGACAGACAGACAACGTAAAATGGAAAGAGACAATATTAGATTTCAGAACAGATTCGGATCTTTGAGTGATAGTGATATGGAGTTCGCTGAAACTCCATCATCACCAAGTGGCAATAACAGATCGAGGTCAGCAACACCACGAGCTGGTGGTAGCAGATCTATATCACCAATTGCAGCTCCAAAATAGTTTCTAGTCTTAATCTCTTCATAAAATGGATTTTAAACACAAAATAATACAATGCAATTGTCGAGGTCTTAAATCAAATTATAACGAACTCTTATTACTGATTTCGTTATTAAACCCATCGGTTTTTTGTTTGCAAGAAACTTCTTTAAAAACTGATGACAACATAGATGTCAGGGGTTTCAATACATATAACTATATCTATTCTGATGGCAACAAACCATCTGGTGGCAGTTCAATTTTCGTTAAATCATGTTTACCACAAAGAGAGATCAAATTAAAAACAGACCTACAAGCTGTAGCAGTATCGGTTTCTTTGGATAAAGAAACTACAATTTGCTCTCTATATATCCCACCCTCATTTTCTTTAAAGCCCGAACATCTTGACTCATTGCTGAGTCAACTTCCATCGCCATATCTTTTAGTTGGCGACTTCAATGGTCACAATATTCTATGGGGCTGTAAAGATATCAATAACAGAGGAGCACTTGTCGAAGATTTTATTGCAAAGAGCGATCTTTGCTTGATGAATGATAAATCTTATACTTACCTTCACCCTGCGACAGGTCATTTGTCTTCTTTAGATCTCTCTTTGTGTCACCCATCTCTCTTCTTGGACTATGACTGGTCTGTTCATGATGATCAGTGCGGAAGTGATCACTTCCCTGTTATAATTGAGAGCGTAAACGAACCAGATGAAGACTGTAACCAGAAGTGGAAAATGAATAAAGCCGACTGGGAATTATTCCATAATTTATGTGAAGAAGAGTTAACAGTTGATCACTTAAATGAATCATCCGACATTGTTTCTGATTTCACAGATACACTTATTAATATATCAGAACAATGCATTCCAAAGACCTCCACAAATACTAAGAAAAGCAAGCCTTGGTTTAATAATGACTGTAAAGAAGCTATTAAAAAGCGTAAACAGGCTCTAAATAAGTTCTGCAAAAGTCCCACTTCAGAAAAGCTAAACGACGTAAAAGTGTTTAGAGCTAAAGCTCGGCGAACAATCCGAGCTTCAAAACGAAAGTCATGGAGAGAATATGTCTCCAAATTGAACTACAAAACCCCCATTAAAAAGGTTTGGGATATGGTACGAAAAATTTCAGGAAAAACAAAGTCCTCTAGTTTTACACATTTAAATACTGCTTTTGACACAATAGCTTCAACCAAAACAGATATTTCAGATACTCTTGGGAGCACATTCTTGAATAATTTATCATCGCGTAATTATTCTGACACTTTTAGAAATTTCAAAAAGGACCAGGAGAAAAGAAAACTTAACTTCAAATCCCTTTATCACGAAGAATACAACACACCTTTTAACTTATCCGAACTAGTTGAAGCCATTGAAAAATCACGTGATACGGCAACCGGCCCCGATGAAATTCAATATCAGATGCTTAAGCATCTGCCAAAAAGTTCTCTTACAACACTTTTAGATATCTTTAATAATATTTGGGAAACGGGGGTCTGTCCTGAGAGCTGGCGTGTAGCTACAGTTGTACCAATTCCGAAACCAGGGAAAGATCATGCAGAACCTACAAATTATCGTCCGATAGCTTTGACAAGTTGTTTGTGTAAAACATTGGAGAGAATGATAAACAAGAGATTAGTCTGGTACTTAGAGTCCAACAACCTCATTTCAGAATCTCAGTCGGGTTTTCGTTCGGAACGTAGTACCAATGACAATTTTATAAGACTAGAAACATTTATACGAGATGCTTTTATTAACAAAGAACACGTAGTAGCTGTCTTTTTCGACTTGGAGAAAGCATATGATACAACATGGCGTTATGGTATATTGAAAGATCTCCATAACATTGGCTTAAGAGGAAAACTTCCCAGTTTTATTGAAAGCTTTTTAGGGGAGCGCATGTTTCAGGTGCGTGTGGGGTCTACCCTGTCAGATTTCTATGATCAAGAACAGGGTGTCCCACAGGGTAGTATTCTTTCAACTACGCTATTTAACATCAAAATAAACAATATTGTACAATGTTTGGACGACAAAACTGATTGTTCCTTGTATGTTGACGATTTCTGTATATGTTACCGTTCAAAAAATATGAAAACAATTGAACGAAAGTTGCAACAAAATTTAAAACGAATAGAAGAATGGACTGATAAAAATGGTTTCAAGTTCTCCAAGTCGAAAACGCAGTGTGTTCATTTTTGTAAACTACGGAAGAAACACGAACATCCTTCCTTGTTTTTATACGGATCACAAATTCCTGTTGTTGGAGAAGCCAAATTTCTTGGGGTCATATTTGATCAAAACTTATCTTATATTCCCCATATTAAATATCTTAAAGCGAAATGCTTAAAAGCTTTGAATCTTTTGAAAGTTTTAGCCCATACAAGTTGGGGAGCAGATCGGTATACTTTATTACATCTTTACCGGTCTTTAATAAGATCTAAATTAGATTATGGGTCTGTTGTTTATGGTTCTGCCAGAAAGTCCTATTTAAAATCATTGGATACTATCCATCACCAAGGCCTTCGTCTGGCTATGGGAGCCTTTCGTACTTCTCCCGTATTAAGCCTTTATGTAGAAGCAGGTGAACATTCTTTAACTTCGCGCAGAGAGAAACTTTCTCTTCAGTATGCTATTAGAATTGCTGCTAATCCATCTAACCCGGCATCCAAAATTTCATTTCCACCTCAATTTATAGATAAGTATGAAACTAAACCCACAGCAATCAAACCTTTTGGATTACGAATTTTACCACTGCTAGAAAATTCAGGCATCGACCTTAAAAATATTCAAAAACATGAAACCGCCGAAGTCACATCTTGGTGTATTAAACAACCTTCTATTCTGTTCGACTTGCATGATGGCAAAAAATCCGAATCAAATCCGATACTTCTCAAACAAAACTTCCAGGTACTGCAGTCACGTTACAATGAATACCAGCAAGTCTATACTGATGGTTCCAAAGAAGGAGATAAAGTTGGTTGTGCGTTTGTTTCTAAAGATATGCACAAAACCATGCGCCTTCCAGATGGTTCATCTATTTTTACAGCTGAAGCCAAAGCAATAGACCTAGCTTTAGATTTTATCAGTTCTTCAACAATTCAAAAAGCAATTATATTTTCTGATTCACTTTCTGTGCTTAAGGCTTTAGACCATTCATCATCTAAAAATCCTCAAATTCAAAAATTGATAGAAAAACATCATGAAATTTCTAAAACACACCAAATCTTGTTTTGTTGGCTTCCGAGCCATATTGGCATTGTCGGCAATGAATATGCTGACAAGAAAGCAAAGGAATCGCTCAATCTTGATCCATCTGTTTTTGGAATTCCCTTTAATAATTTTAAACCATTTATCAACAGATACATCTTGTCGGAATGGCAAGGCGAATGGGACCGTGCAATAAATAACAAACTCCATGCCATTAAACCTGTCGTTAGTACAAAATGCTCTCCTCCACAGTTTTCCAGAAAAGAGGACGTAGTATTAACACGACTGCGCATCGGCCATACTAGAGTTACTCATTCTTATATTTTTAATGGTGATGATCAGCCTTCTTGTGTAGGTTGTGATCAGCCATTCACTGTGAAACATATCTTAATTGACTGTGTTGACTTTTCACCCTCACGTATTTTATGTTTCAAAGCTGACACTTTGCAACAACTGTTTCGAGATGTACCTGTTGATAATATTATTTTATTCTTAAAAGAAGTTGGACTTTTTCATAAGATTTAACTGTTTCAGATTTTTATACATCGTCATTCTGACTTTTTACTTTTAATATCATCATAATTGTTCATGCCGTTTAACCATTAACCGTTTGACGCTTATGACCCACAAAGAGGGTTGACGCGTGGTTAAACACGAAATCATCATCATCATCATCGTGCAACTTGCAGCCACAGATTAATCCGGCTTGTGTTTAAAATACAGCAGACTTGGCAATCCGATAAACAAACAATTGTAAAATCACGAGTTTGTTTAACCGAATTGTAAGTTTCGAGAGAAATAATTCATATATTTTAACCCTTATCCTGCTGATATGCCTTACCTTTCAAACAATGTAGATCAGATTGTGAATTTGTTGCAATAATTTGCATCAATTAATCTGATTGTTTGATAATTAGTGGTGGGTGTGGCATATTTGAATATTCAGCAGGTCAATGGTTAAACACAAGGTAGATTATTATCCCCCGCCGAAGGCGGAGGGATATAGTTTTGGCGTTGTCCGTCCGTCCATCCTTCCGTCCGTCCTTTCGTCCGTCCGTCACACTTTGTCCGGAACCGTTTCTCAGCAACTATTGCATGGAATTAAATGAAACTTGAAATAAATATGTATTATTATGCTGTGGTGATGCACGCGCAATTTTTGTTTCGGATTGACTTTTTACATCCAGAGTTATGGCCCCTTGAATGATTGAAATTCTGGATTTTTCGTCGTCTCACTTTGTCCGGAACCGTTTCTCAGCAACTATTGCATGGAATTAAATGAAAATTGAAATAAATATGTATTATTATGCTGCAGTGATGCACGCGCAATTTTTTTTCGGATTGACTTTTTACATCCAGAGTAATGGCCCCTTAAATGATTGAAATTCTGGATTTTTTCGTCATCTCACTTTGTCCGGAACTGTTTCTCAGCAACTATTGCATGGAATTAAATGAAACGTGAAATAAATATGTATTATTATGCTGCGGTGATGCACGCGCAATTTTTTTCTGGATTGACTTTTTACATCCAGAGTTATGGCCCCTTAAATGATCGAAATTCTGGATTTTTCGTCGTCTCACTTTGTCCGGAACCGTTTCTCAGCAACTATTGCATGGAATTAAAGGAATCTTGAAATAAATATGTATTATTATGCTGTGGTGATGCACGCGCATTTTTTTTTCCGGATTTACTTTTTACATCCAGAGTTATGGCCCCTTAAATGATTGAAATTCTGGATTTTTCGCCCCCAGGTATTAGACTTCCTGCCTTGCCGTGGCCCTGGGGGCTCAATTCCCACTGGGCACATTGCCGCTGTGGTCTCTGTGCCCACTGGGAAGAGCTAAAGGAAGTACCACCCGTTTGCCGTGGGTGGCGTCCTGTAAGCCGGAAGAAGGGATCCTGGAGGTTGAGGGTTACCTGAGGTGGCGGTGCTTCAGGTACCCAACACGCCTCTTTGGCCTGGCTTTTCGGTGTAGACGGGTGGCCGTGCGGTCCGGCACGGTCAATCGGCTGGTCGCGCCGAGCCCTAGAGATACCGCTTTGCTTTCTCTTCAACTCTTTTTGTATCTTTCCTGATACCAACCATATGCCCATTTACCTTACCCTTTTCTGTCTTTTTATCTCTAGAAGGCGGTGGCTAAACGGATCATTCGTGTAGGCATTTTGTTTATACGAGTATATCTCACGTGTATCTCTAACACCTGCGAGTTGGATAACCACTCCATTATGGTGTTCCCTTGTAGGGCTCCACGGAGGGCGGAGAGCACTTGGGACGAAACTAGAAATTTTTCCTTATGCCTCATGGAAAAAAACATAACCGCAACGCAGCTAAACGTAAAAAAGACGAGGATTCATCCGGAACGGATGAACCCAGTCAACAGTCAAGTCAGCAGTCTCAGCATTCTACTCAACAATCTAGTCAGCAGTCTGTAGCACCAAAGTCAACCAATTTTCCACGTTTCTTGGTAATGACCTCCAGTGACGATGCACGCACTGTGTCCAGTTTATCACCATTCGTGATAGAAAAAAGCATAGTGTCCATTGCCGGACATCCCAAAAGCATAAAAAATCTTAAGTCAGGTGACCTTTTATTAGAAGTCGAGAGAGAGCAGCAGGTGAAAAGCCTGCTTGGTACCACAAAGCTCTTCGATCTCAAGGTCAAGGTTTCTCTGCACAACACACTTAATTCATGTAAAGGTGTCATCCGCAGCCCAGAGCTGCGTCCTTGTACTGATGCAGAGATCATTGACAACTTGAGATCTGAGGGCGTCATTGGCGTACGTAACATCCAAGTTCGTAGAGGTGGTGTATTGAAGCCAACAGGTACTTACGTGTTGACTTGCAATACACCAGTTCTGCCCAAGAAAATCAAAGTAGCTTACCTTTCAGTTAACGTAGAGGTGTATATACCAAACCCTCTCAGATGTTACTCGTGTCAGGTTTTTGGCCACCACGAAAGCAGATGTCAGAAGAAGCAACTCTGTCCAAATTGTGGTGAAGAAAAGCATGTCGATAACCATCAAAACTGTAAGAATGAGGCCAAATGCGTCAATTGTGGTGGCAAGCATGCTGTTTTCTCTCGAGATTGTTCGGCATGGAAAAATGAAAAAGAAATACTTACTGTCAAATACCAAAGGGGGTTAACATTCCCAGAAGCACGGAAAATTGTTGACGAGCGATACACAACACCAACGACCAGTTACGCCAGCATCACAAAGGGTGCTGGTGTACAAGTTTCTACCTCCGCAACGCAGACTGTTGAATCATGCATAGCTGAACTGAAAAGATCTGGTGCATGGAGTAAATCCACTCCAGCACCACAAAGTTCAACCAAATTATCAAATGGCGCAATCCAGGTTGCTTCGGATCGGTCGACAGCGACCGTTCCGAAGCCAGCGCCACATGCAAAAGAGAAACTCGACTCGGGTCGAACTAATAAAGGATCGGAAGATCCGAAAAAAAACAAAAAACAATTGTCTCAAAAACAGACAGACAACTGAAATGGAAAGAGACAATATAAGATTCCAGAACAGATTCGGATCTTTGAGTGACAGTGATATGGAGTTCGCTGAAACTCCATCATCACCAAGTGGCAATAACAGATCGAGGTCAGCAACACCACGAGCTGGTGGTAGCAGATCTATATCACCAATTGCAGCTCCAATAAAGTTTCTAGTCTTAATCTCTTCAAATAATGGATTTAAAACACAAAATAATACAATGGAATTGTCGAGGTCTTAAATCAAATTATAATGAACTCTTATTACTTATTTCGTTATTAAACCCGTCGGTTTTTTGTTTGCAAGAAACTTTTTTAAAACTGATGACAACCTTGATGTCAGGGGTTTCAATACATACAACTATATCTATTCTGATGGTAACAAACCATCTGGTGGCAGTTCAATTCTTGTTAAATCCTGTTTACCACAAAGAGAGATCAAATTAAAAACAGACCTACAAGCTGTAGCAGTATCGGTTTCTCTGGATAAAGAAACTACAATATGCTCTTTATATATTCCACCCTCATTTTCTTTAAAGCCCGAACACCTTGACTCATTGCTGGGTCAGCTTCCATCCCCATATCTTTTAGTTGGCGACTTCAATGGTCACAATATTCTATGGGGCTATAAAGATATCAATAACAGAGGAGCACTTGTTGAAGATTTTATTGCAAAGAGCGATCTTTGCTTGATGAATGATAAATCTTATACTTACCTTCACCCAGCGACAGGTCATTTGTCTTCTTTAGATCTCTCTTTGTGTCACCCATCTCTCTTCTTGAACTATGACTGGTCTGTTCATGATGATCAGTGCGGAAGTGATCACTTCCCTGTTATAATCGAGAGCGTAAACGAACAAGATGAGGACTGTAGCCAGAAATGGAAAATGAATAAAGCCGACTGGGAATTATTCCGTAATTTATGTGAAGAAGAGTTATCAGTTGGTCACTTAAATGAATCATCTGACATTGTTTCTGATTTCACAGATAAACTAATTAATATATCAGAACAATGCATTCCAAAGACCTCCACAAATACCAAGAAAAGCAAGCCTTGGTTTAATAATGACTGTAAAGAAGCTATTCAAAAGCGCAAACAGGCTCTAAATAAGTTCTGCAAAAGTCCCACTTCAGAAAAGCTTAACGACGTTTAAGTTTTTAGAGCTAAAGCTCGGCGAACAATCCGAGCTTCCAGACGAAAGTCATAGAGAGAATATGTCTCCAAATTGAACTACAAAACCCCCATTAAAAAGGTTTGGGATATGGTACGAAAAAGTTCAGGAAAAACAAAGTCCTCTAGGTTTACACATTTAAATACTGGTTTTGACACAAAAGCTTCAACTAAAAAAGATATTTCAGATACTCTTGGTAGCACATTTTTGAGCAATTCATCACCGCGTAATTATTCTGACACTTTTAGAAATTTCCAAAAGGACCAAGAGAAAAGAAATCTAAACTTCAAATCCCACAATCACGAAGAATACAACAAACCTTTTAACTTATCCGAACTAGTGGCAGCCATTGAAAAATCACACGATACATCAACCGGCCCCGATGAAATTCATTATCAGATGCTTAAGCATCTGCCAAAAAGTTCTCTTTCAACACTTTGAGATATCTTTAATAATATTTGGGAAACTGGGGTCTGTCCTGAGAGCTGGCGTTTTGCTACAGTTGGACCAATTCCAAAACCAGGGAAAGATCATGCAGAACCTACGAATTATCGACCGATAGCTTTGACAAGTTTTTTGTGTAAAACATTGGAGAGAATGATAAACAAGAGATTAGTCTGGTACTTAGAGTCCAACAACCTCATTTCAGAATATCAGTCAGGTTTTCGTTCGGAACGTAGTACCAACGACAATTTAATAAGACTAGAAACATTTATACGAGATGCTTTTATTAACAAAGAACACGTAGTAGCTGTCTTTTTCGACTTGGAGAAAGCATATGATACCACTTGGCGTTATGGAATATTCAGAGATCTCCATAACCTCGGCTTAAGGGGAAAACTTCCCAGTTTTATTCAAAGTTTTTAGGTGAGCGTGTATTTCAAGTCCGCGTGGGATCTACCCTATCAGATCTCTATGCACAAGAGCAGGGTGTCCCACAGGGTAGCATTCTCTCAACTACGCTATTTAACATCAAAATGAATAATATTGTACAATGTTTGGACGACAAAACAGACTGTTCATTGTATGTTGATGATTTTTGTATATGTTACCGTTCAAAAAACATGAAAACAATTTAACGGAAGTTACAACAAAATTTAAAACGAATAGAAGAATGGACTGATAAAAATGGTTTCAAGTTCTCCAAGTCGAAAACGCAGTGTGTTCATTTTTGTAAGCTACGGAAGAAACACGACCATCCTTCCCTGTTCTTATACGGATCACAAATTCCTGTTGTTGAAGAAGCCAAATTTCTTGGGGTTATATTTGACCAAAAGTTATCTTTTATACCACATATTAAATATCTTAAAGCGAAATGCTTAAAAGCTTTGAATCTTTTGAAAGTTTTAGCTAATGCAAGTTGGGGAGCAGATCGGTATACTTTATTACATCTTTACCGGTCTTTAATAAGATCTAAATTAGATTATGGGTCTGTTGTTTATAGTTCTGCCAGAAAGTCCTATTTAAAATCCTTGGATACTATCCATCACCAAGGCCTTCGTCTGGCTATGGGAGCCTTCCGTACGTCTCCCGTATTAAGCCTTTATGTAGAAGCAGGTGAACCATCTTTAACTTCGCGTAGAGAGAAACTTTCTCTTCAGTATGCTATTAGACTTGCTGCAAATCCATCTTACCCGGCATCCAAAATTTCATTTCCACCTCAATTTGTAGATAAGTATGAAACAAAACCCACAGCAATCAAACCTTTCGGATTACGTATTTTACCACTGCTAGAAAATTCAGGTATCGACCTTAAAAATATTCAAAAACATGAAACGGCCGAAGTTCCATCTTGGTGTATTACAAAACCTTCTATTCTGTTCGACTTACATGATGGCAAAAAAATCCGAATCAAATTCAATACTTCTCAAACAAAACTTTCAGGTACTGCAGTCACGTTACAATGATTACCAGCAAGTCTATACTGATGGTTCCAAAGAAGGAGATAAAGTTGGTTGTGCGTATGTTTCTAAAGATACGCACAAAACCATGCGCCTTCCAGATGGTTCATCTATTTTTACAGCTGAAGCCAAAGCAATAGACCTAGCTTTAGATTTTATCAGTTCTTCAACAATTCAAAAAGCAATTATATTTTCTGATTCACTTTCTGTGCTTAAGGCTTTAGACCATTCATCATCTAAAAATCCTCAAATTCAAAATTGATCGAAAAACATCATGAAATTTCTAAAACACACCAAATCTTGTTTTGTTGGCTTCCGAGCCATATTGGCATTGTCGGCAATGAATATGCTGACAAGAAAGCAAAGGAATCGCTCAATCTTGATCCATCTGTTTTTAAAATTCCTTTTAATAATTTTAAACCATTTATCAACAGATACATCTTGTCGGAATGGCAAGGCGAATGGGACCGTGCAATAAATAACAAACTCCATGCCATTAAACTTGTCGTTAGTACAAAATGTTCTCCTCCACAGTTTTCCAGAAAAGAGGACGTAGTATTAACACGACTGCGCATCGGCCATACTAGAGTTACTCATTCTTATATTTTTAATGGTGAAGATCAGCCTTCTTGTGTAGGTTGTGATCAGCCATTCACTGTGAAACATATCTTAATTGACTGTGTTGACTTTTCACCCTCACGTATTTTATATTTCAAAGCTGACACTTTGCAAAAACTGTTTCGAGATGTACCTGTTGATAACATTATTTTATTCTTAAAAGAAATTGGTCTTTTTCATAAGATTTAACTGTTTCAGATTTTTATACATTATCATTCTGACTTGTTACTTTTAATATCGTCATAATTATTCATGCCGTTTAACCATTAACCGACTGACGCTTATGACCCACCAAGAGGGTTGACGCGTCGTTAAACACGAAATCATCATCATCATCATCTGGATTTTTCGTCGTCTCACTTTTTTGGTCGGGAACTGTTTCTCAGCAACTATTGCATGGAATTAAATGAAACTTGAAATAAATATGTATAATTATGCTGTGGTGATGCACGCACAAATTTTTTTCGGATTGACTTTTTACACCCAGAGTTATGGCCCCTTAAATGATTAAAATTCTGGATTTTTCGTCGTCTCACTATGTCTGGAACCGCTTCTCAGCAACTATTGCATGGAATAAAATGAAACTTGAAATAAATATGTATTATTATGCTGCCGTGATGAACGCGCAATTTTTTTTCTCAATTTTGGCCAGATATATTTTCTTGCCATTCTACACGAAAAACCCATTCGGCGGGGGATATCAATTCAACGAATTTGCTTGTATTTTATATATCATTCTCCGTTTGACTTCAGTGTCCTCATTTATGTTTTACATTTTAATTTTTAATAATCAGACACATCACAATCCTGTGGCGGAATAATTCATATTTGTCTAAGCATCAACCATTTCAGTGTGTGTTCGTACCTGAGTAGCTAGTTTTGGGCCACCAAGGCCTAATCACTGGTCCTAGAACTAAGGCTTTAAACGATCAGCTATTAGTAGTTTCGGCAATGCATCACAGCACTCATAAAACGACAAACGCCGAAAGTATTCTTATGAAAAACAGGGACGAAATGATTCGAATTCTGATAGTTTGGTAGCGGAAAATATAGCTTACATCCGAACATCTGTTCACTAGCTTCCTAGTTAAAGTTAAGTACTGAGAAATTCTATCGCAGTGATGCTCTTTTCCTGCACACCTGATTTCCATGATCCAGGCGCGTAATGTTACTTAATTTCCAAAGGGTGAACCAAGACAATGGGAAGCAACGAGACCTTCATTTTAGTATACTGGACAATTTTGTTTCAGATAATAATACAAAATAAAGAGCTCCGCCGCACACTCAAATATCTGACAACACTTGGATTCCAGCCGTCTGCCAGCTGCACGGACAGTCCACACTAGCTGACAAGCTAACAACACAAGGCTCTTCAGAATGAAATTAACAATTCTGATACCAAGTTTTAACAACCAGTGTACTGACAGCTACAAATGACTATTCAGTTGCCTGGTCAAATTATCAATAGCTCAAATATATGGCAACTCAACGGCTCTTCAGAAAAATGAAGGTGACAAGAATCCAAAGAATATTTCAATTTTGCGTTCACCCAACCAACCGGTGCGGTAATGGCGGGAAAGAATGTCAACAGTGTGATTTATTCAACAAGTGAAAGAATTATTAATCTACGTTAACCAGCAATAGTATTTTGCTGCTTTGTTTGTCTGCTATGAGTTAGACAAGAAACTCGAAGCAATAAACAAGAAAAAAAAACTTCTCTTTCTCTAGAGCCAATTTGTTTAATCCGCCAATGTCAGACGGAATACCGGAACAATCCCTTCCGTTACGCAAAACTGTGATGATTCCACATACATCAATTGAACATTTTCAAGTAGAAGTTGGTTTTGTTGGCTGATGTTGTCCCAGACTATGTCACCGTATTCCAACGTAGGTCTGATGAAATATGTGTTTGTTTGTTTGATTTAAGGTTTAACGTCCCCGTCCTTTTTGGTATAGGTCTGGGCATAAGTTTAATTTGTAGGTCCAATGTGGTCTTCGTACCTTTATAGTGGTCCAAAGTAGATAAAATTGGTATCAAAATAAACATGGGCATCTTATCTCCATAATGAGACCTATAACCCTTTTCTGAACCATGTACTTGTTGCACCAGGGCAACACAAATACCACTAGGGTCAGTCACATTTTGATCTATCTGGATCGCGATATATTTTAGCATTTTTTGACTTCGTTCACTGTGCCACAGATACGGAGAGTGAAAACCCGGCTTCAGTTATGAGGAGTAATCATTTGACTATCATAAAATTGCTTTCTTACCAACATACATGTACATTGCAAACTCATATCGTAAAACTGTGATTTCCAGACTTCAGTAGAGCGACAGCCATTTTCACGCACTTGGTGACTTGTTTACATAAAGCGCCTCAATGACGTGGAATGACGTGCCAAAATTAAAGCGACCTCTGATAAAGGCGCGAAAATTAAGGGACGTAACTACGTAAAACGATGTTTTTTTGTTCTTCATTCTATTTTGGGGAAGACTGTAAAATCTTCTGAATGCGCGAGATAAGAGCATCCACATTATTTCCGTCCCTTATTACAGTAAATTGTTACTAGCTTCCGATGAATACAGATTTTTTTACCTCGGCAGGATTGTCAGGATCGACTGGTTTTGGTCGATTGTAAGAAGGACGGCGGTTATCATTTTGAGAATGCTTACAGTAACTTACTCATTTGCATACCGCATGCTAAAACTATATTCAGCCAAGAAATTCCACAAACGTTCATTTTTCTGTTTAATATTTTGTATTTTATTATTTTTCAAGCATTAACTTAGGAGTTATTCTTTAGTTGCATCTTACATCTTTATTTTAATAAATAACCAATGGTAAATCACGAGGAAGACAACAACAAAAACAGAGGCTCCATTGGGGGTATTTGGATACTGTTTGGAGTGTGTAAAAATATTACATGCGATTTATTCCGTTAATGCTCTCTAATGGACCTATGTCTATAAAGTGACAAAAATGCGGCCTCAAATGCAAAAATATCCAATTTAGCCCAGGCTGAAAGAATGACAGAATAACAACTTGCTGGAAGACTGGTCTCATCTCTGAATAGGGATGAAACCACATTATTTAGGAAAATGATAAATTCATGGCAAATCTAAAAAAATGTGGTCTCACTCCTATATAGAGAAGAAAATCTGGTCTCACCTCAAATAACATACTAAAAGTCTGGGCTGAAGGAATGTGGTCTCATCTCTATATAGGGATGAGACCACATTATTAAGGAAAATGATAAATTCATGGCAAATCTAAAAAATGTGGTCTCACTTCTATATAGAGAAGAAAATGTGGTCTCACCTTAAATCACATACTAAAAACCTGGGCTGAAGGAATGTGGTATCATCTATTTATAGGGATGAGACCACATTATTTAGGAAAATGATAAATTCATGGCAAATCTAAAAAATGTGGTCTCACTCCCTATATAGAACAGAAAATGTGGTCTCACCCTAAATAACATACAAAAAGCCTGGGCTGGGACGAGACCACAATATTAAGGCTAATGATAAATTCATGGAGAAGAAAAAAGCCTGTGCTGAAGGACTGTGGTCTTAATAATTTGGTCACCCATTAAAAAAACTTAAGTTGATCCCTATTATTATTAGACACGCCACATACACGGAATGAATCTAATTTTGATAATGATTAGGGCCCAATTATTCTGTATGTTAATTAGGATATAACTGCGCATCCCTCTAAAATGAATCCAGAAATCCCATTGGTGGAAGCTAAAAATCTTGTTGTGCTTTAGAATGCTTACAGCACCCTTCAAAAATTTATGAATGAAAGGTCACGTTGTCTCTTTGATCCAAGTTAGTGGACGCTTGCATGTTCGTAACGCCCAGAGAGCTAAATTTTGCATTAGATTTGTAAAATGTAGACATTTTAAAGAATTTACCGTCATCATCAGATGAACACTATCTCTAGTTAAGTATTTGGTTAAAGATAAATCTGAAATCACAATGAAATATAGTTGCCAAGAAATGCAAATTAGAGAAAAACTGTTGCTACCCCTTGCACTAGAAAGCAAAATGGCGGAGCAGAAGCGTAAAAATTTCCATACCCTACCTCAGTTCATCCGATCCTAGCCAACCATCCTTCGGCCTAGGCTATCATTTTTCTTTGTGATATTAGAGATGAGATATTGAAGTTTGTTTTAAGACTTTATTTGGTGTGATTCACCTTCTTATAAGGCAGGGGACCACATTGGACCTACAAATTAAACTTTTATCGGTCATTTTGGATACGTTGTTTCCAATTTTGTTGGACCTTTACCCGTCATTGAGCTGAAATGACATCTCAACCCCTGCCGCATACGGTTTATAAGTATGGACGGTCCGACTCGCACCGCTTTGCCTGGGAGTCTGTTGGTTTTCTTTTGCTCCAGCATTTCAGTGGTTTCTTGCTGTCGAGTCCTCACCGTTGTCTCACCTCTGTGGTTCTTTGATTTTTTTGTGTTCACGGAGATGTTGCACTGATGAGTTAGGAGGCCTTCATGCGGACTGAACAAATTATTTGTCTAAATCGCGACGGAAGTAAGGGCTAGGATTGTGGCCACGTAAAATCGATTTAAGCCCCCCATTGGAAATCAATCCACTGACCGTTCCAAGGCGGTTCTTCTGTGGCGGTTTATTTATGGTGTTGTTTGTTACTAACTGTGTGTATCACCTGTGTCTTGTTATTTTGGATGGCCATGTGGCCATTTTGTGGGAAAGTAACTGTCCTTATGGCCTTCCTTTGTTTAGGTTTCCATTATGGTCTGGTCGCTTAATTTTTGTGTTTCTTTCCCTTTGGTGTCTTTGATGGGTGGAGTAAGTTAATTGTATCGATTCCTGATCTTTGTTTTACTTCTACTTAGGACCTCTAAGCGGTTTATCAATACTCGAGTGCAGTCGGTTTCAGCTCAGCGCGGAAGAATCGTGCAGCCCATCTATTTCGTCAAGCCCCGATGGGCGGGGGCAGGATGAAATATGTGTAGAATCGCACATGTAGGAGAGATTTTCTATCTAAAACATGCTTATGCAGCCTTAAGATGTTTAACCTATATGCAGCTTTAGCAGAAGTTCTTTTAATGTGTTCTTCCCAAGATGCATCGGAGGTAGGTGTTAGCCCGAGGTGAGTATAATGTTTTACATCTTTGAGTGTCTGATTTTCAAACTATATATCAATTGACTGCAAATGTCTTTTCTTAGTAATGGTCAAAGAAGTAGCTTAAAATGGATTAAGAATAATGCACCAATCCTCAGGCCACTTAGCAATTTTATATAAAGCTTCCTGCACAGTCTGTATAGAATAAGCTTTTTCAATTATTGTAAATAAAGTTGTCGTCTGCAAACAATCGAATATTTGCGTCAATGTTGTTTACAATATCATTAATATATAACAAGAAAAGGTTGGGGCCTAATACAGACCCTTGTCGCACTCCAGCACAAGTAGGAAGCCACGTTGAGGAAAAAACCTTCATTTTTTACTCGCTGTTTTCTATCTGAGAGACAGCTTTTAAACCAGTTATGGATATTTCAATGAATACCATAATTTCTAAGTTTATGTAGAATAGAAGTGAAGACAACGATCATGAATAGATACAATTAACCAACAGCTCACATCAGAGACACCAAAGGGAAAGAAATACAAACATGAAACAACAGACCCTAATGGAAACATCAATAGCCAAAAGGACAGTTACTTTCCCACTAAATGGTCAATTGGCTATCCAAAACAAAATAATATAAGCGACACAAACACCCATAGACAAACCATAACAAAAATACACCTCGACAGAGGAACCGCCTTGGAACGGTCAGTGAAACAAATTCCACTGGGGTATGTGTGTGTTGGGGGGGGGGGGGGCTTAAAACAGTTTTACGTGGCCACAATCATCGCCCTTACTTCCGTCGCGATTTAGACAAATAATTCGTTCAATCCGTATCAAGGCCTCCTATATCATCAGTGCAACATCTCCGTGAACACAAAAAATCAAACAACCACCGAGATGAAACAACGATGAGGACTCGACAGCAAGAAACCACTGAAATACAGGAGCAAAAGACAACCAATTGTTAGACTCCGATGGACCCAACCGGAGACAGCATCAGGCATCAACCAACATTACATTGAATTAGATCTCTCTAATTCTCAGTAAGCCTTTACGCATGAACCGTCATATAATCTGAGGCCTGATCCACCGGCTTGCAATTAAAGAGGGAAGCAAAGTTGTCAACCGTGATTGGGTTAACTACCATGCATGCAGTCTGTCGTATAACATGTTGTACCCAATCATTTTATATCGAAGAATAATTTTACGAACTCGGGTGCTGAAGTCATTGCATATATATACATTTTTTTTCTGAATTTATGTCTTAAGTCACCATAAAATTCGGTCCAGGGTGCCAAGCTATGTGAAATGCTGTACTAATGTCACAAAATATGAATTTCAATTTTAATCCTTTGTCTAAGTTTTCAACAATAATTCGATACCGTTCAAGAAGCTGGTGTACTGTTGAGTCCCTAGGTCGGGAGCCAGATTAATAGTTAGTTAGGATTTTAGTTTACTTCTGAATAGTTACATAGATATTTGAATATGATTTTTTCGAGGATTTTGCCATGGCAACTAGCAACTGAGATGGGCCTATAGTTAGTTGGGTCTTGGTCAGTCCCCTTTGCCTTTGAATATAGCTGAGATGTTAGCCATTTTCCTGGTCGAGAACCTGGCCAAGTTCTGGGGATCTATTAAAGAGTAAGGTGAGTGGATAGTGAATACAGCGAGATATAAATTTCAATGTTGGCTCCATTATATATAAATGGCCAGTCAATTGGACAGCATTGTTTTTCTTCTAAAAATTTCCAGATCTTAAGTTAGAGATTTATAAGTTTAAAAGCTAACTTCTATGGCTATGGTGGAATGATCGCTTTAGAAGCGGGGTAGGACTTGAGAGTCATTGATAATAGACGTGTGGTTTGTCATAAGTAGATCAAGGCAAGTGGCTAAAGTAGGGGTAATTCTGGTGTGTTCATTTATTACATATATTAGGTTCAACAATTGCATTATTCGAGTCAAATGACTATTAATGGCTGTGGAAAGAATGTCTTCGTTAAAGTCCCCAAGTACTATCCAGATGCATTTTCCAGGATATTTTCAATTTGAAAGTGATTCCAGAACTCAATAGACCTATTGGGAGGTCTGTAGAACAGCCCAATTAGAAACTTACTTTTAAGAGTATGGATTTCGAGCCATACATATTCTGTCATTGTTTTAAAGATCAGGTCTTCTGTTATAGAATACCTTGTGTTTCAAGTAAATGATAGGACCACCATTATTAACCTGCCAATGAAGATCCTGATCGATTCAGAAGCCATCTGATCTGGATCTACATTGTTTGAAAGATAAGACATATCCGGGCTCAGCAGGACAAGGGTTGATATCTCTGTCCTAACGTACCGGTGTTTATATCCCTTGATTTCTTATTTTGATGATGGTATAGTATCGTTAAGTTTAGTCTCTGAAAAACAGATGGTCAGACAGATATATCCCAATTTTATCTGTTTTATTTCTGATGCTATTTATATTTGAATGAGCTATTTTAATGGACGGTAAGGTATTCCGTGCTTTAAGAAATTTATTAGATTGGTTGTTGTAGTGTGTTTTTTTTTGTTGTTGTTTTTTGTTTTTCGTTTTAAGTAAACTTTGGAACCAGTATAATAAATGAATTTATTTTGCATCATTTATACTCAGATTCAGTGAAAACGCACCACTTTTAGAATTTTGATTCCTTTAGTTTAAGGTAAAAATGACTGACAGACATTTTCAACTGATAAATACTGTATTGTAAAGTTGTCACCGACGTACGAGGTTGTTTGACACGAAAACTGCGTGATTTTCATGATGTGCATGTGCACGTGCAAAATGCAAAATTTGCAAACTTTTCGTAATCACGATATGTTTTGAACTTCCTTTACTCTCATTATAAGGTCCTGATTCTTTACGTTAAAAGCCAGCAAACATTTCATGAGAACAAGCCCATGGGACGTCTAAGTAACGTCGATCGTCATCGTTCTCTCGGTATGGTTGAAGGTGGGCTTTCAGAAATACATTATTGGTTTAGACTCATTCTAGACAGGTTTTTAATTATTTCGACCCCATTTTGATTTATATCAGTCTTTGAATCGACTGCCTATTCGAAATTCGCAAAATTGCAGTACGTTTCCTCTGGCTCTCTTTGCCGGATCATTACAGGGTCCCCCCAGGTATTAGACTTCCTGCCTTGCCGTGGCCCTGGGGGCTCAATTCCCACTGGGCACGTTGCTGCTGTGGTCAATGTGCCCACTGGGAAGAGCTAAAGGAAGTACCACCCGTTTGCCGTGGGTGGCGTCCTGTAAACCGGAAGAAGGGATCCTGGAGGTTGAGGGTTACCTGAGGTGGCGGTGCTTCAGGTGCCCAACACGCCTCTTTGGCCTGGCTTTTCGGTGTAGACGGGTGGCCGTGCGGTCCGGCACGGTCAATCGGCTGGTCACGCCGAGCCCTAGAGATACCGCTTTGCTTTCTCTTCAACTCTTTTTGTATCTTTCCTGATACCAACCATATGCCCATTTACCTTACCCTTTTCTGTCTTTTTATCTCTAGAAGGCGGTGGCTTAACGGATCAATCGTGTAGGCATTTTGTTTATACGAGTATATCTCACGTGTATCTCTAACATCTGCGAGTTGGATAACCACTCCAGTATGGTGTTCCCTTGTAGGGCTCCACGGAGGGCGGAGAGCACTTGGGACGAAACTAGAATTTTTTTCTTATGGCTCCTGGAAAAAAACATAACCGCAAATCACCTAACCGCAAATCACCTAACCACAACGCACCTAAACGTAAAAAACAAGAAGATTCATCCGAATCGGATGAACACAGTCAACAATCGAGTCAGCAGTCAAGTCAACAATCTAGTCAGCAGTCTGCTGAACCAAATTTTGACAATGTTCCGCGTTTCTTGGTCGTTACGTCACTTGACGATACACGAACTGTATCTAGCCTTTCCCCCTTCGTCATCGAGAAAAGTATTCTCTCCATTGCCGGACACCCTAAGAGTATAAAACAACTCAAATCGGGTGATCTTCTCTTGGAAGTCGAGAAAAAACAGCAAGTGGTAAGCCTGCTAAACACCAACAAACTCTTTGATCTAAAAGTTAAAGTCGCTTTACATAACACGCTCAATTCGTCTAAGGGAGTGATTCGCAGTCCAGAACTGCGTCCTTGCTCAGATGAAGAGATAGTCGATAACCTTAAGGATCAGGGAGTTGTTGGTGTTCGTAACATTCAAGTTCGTAGAAATGGTGTACTAAAACCAACAGCAACTTATGTGTTGACTTTTAATACACCAATTCTACCCAAGAAAATCAAAGTAGCATATCTTTCCATTAACGTAGAGGTATACATCCCAAACCCTCTTAGATGTTACTCTTGTCAGGCTTTTGGCCATCACGAAAGCAGATGTCAGAGAAAAAAACTCTGTCCTAATTGTGGTGAAGAAAAGCATGTTGATAATCACCTCAACTGCAAAAATGAACCCAAATGCGTAAATTGTGATGGCAAACATGCTGTTTTCTCCCGAGACTGTCCGGCGTGGAAAAAAGAAAAAGAAATACTTACCGTCAAATACCAAAGGGGGATAACATTCCCAGAAGCGCGGAAGATTGTCGAAGAGCGATACATAACACCAACCACCAGTTTCGCCAGCATCACAAAGGGTGCTGGTGTAAAATGTACCAGCTCCGCAACACAGACTGCTGAATCATACATTGCTGAACTGAAAAAGTCTGGTGCATGGAGTAAATCCACTCCAGCACCACAAAGTTCAACCAATTTATCAAAAGGCGCAATCCAGGTTGCTTCGGATCGGTCGACAGCGACCGTACCGAAGCCAGCGCCGAATGTAAAAGAGAAACCCGACCCAGGTCGAACTAATAAGGGGTCGCAAGATCCGATAAAAAAACATCAATTGTCTCAAAGACAAACAGACAGACAACGTAAAATGGAAAGAGACAATATAAAATTTCAGAACAGATTCGGATCTTTGAGTGACAGTGATATGGAGTTGACTGAAACTCCATCATCACCAAGTGGCAATAACAGATCGAGGTCTGCCACACCACGAGCTGGTGGTAGCAGATCTATATCACCAATTGCACCTCCATAATAGTTTCTAGTCTTTAAATATCTCTCCTTAAAATGGATTTAAAACACAAAATAATACAATGGAATTGTCGAGGTCTTAAATCAAATTATAATGAACTCTTATTACTTATTTCGCTACTAACCCCATCGGTGTTTTGTTTGCAAGAAACTTTTTTAAAAACTGATGACAACATAGATGTCAGGGGTTTCAATACATACAACTATATCTATTCTGATGGTAACAAACCATCTGGTGGCAGCTCAATTTTTGTTAAATCATGTTTACCACAAAGAGAGATCAAATTAAAAACCGACCTTCAAGCTGTAGCAGTATCGGTTTCTCTGGATAAAGAAACTACAGTTTGCTCTCTATATATCCCACCCTCATTTTCTTTAAAGCCCGAACATCTTGACTCATTGCTGAGTCAACTTCCATCGCCATATCTTTTAGTTGGCGACTTCAATGGTCACAATATTCTATGGGGCTGTAAAGATGTCAATAACAGAGGAGCACTTGTCGAAGATTTTATTGCAAAGAACGATCTTTGCTTGATGAATGATAAATCTTATACTTACCTTCACCCTGCGACAGGTCATTTGTCTTCTTTAGATCTCTCTTTGTGTCACCCATCTCTCTTCTTGGACTATGACTGGTCTGTTCATGATGATCAGTGCGGAAGTGATCACTTTCCTGTTATAATAGAGAGCGTAAACGAACCAGATGAAGACTGTAACCAGAAATGGAAAATGAATAAAGCCGACTGGGAATTATTCCATAATTTATGTGAAGAAGAGTTATCAGTTGATCACTTAAATGAATCATCTGACATTGTTTCTGATTTCACAGATACACTTATTAACATATCAGAACAATGCATTCCAAAGACCTCCACAAATACTAAGAAAAGCAAGCCTTGGTTTAATAATGACTGTAAAGAAGCTATTAAAAAGCGTAAACAGGCTCTAAATAAGTTCTGCAAAAATCCCACTTCAGAAAAGCTCAACGACGTAAAAGTTTTTAGAGCTAAAGCTCGGCGAACAATCCGAGCTTCCAAACGAAAGTCATGGAGAGAATATGTCTCCAAATTGAACTATAAAACCCCCATTAAAAAGGTTTGGGATATGGTACGAAAAATTTCAGGAAAAACAAAGTCTTCTAGTTTTACACATTTAAATACTGAATTTGACACAATAGCTTCAACAAAAAAAGATATTTCAGATACTCTTGGTCACACATTTTTGAGAAATTCATCATCGCGTAATTATTCTGACACTTTTAGAAATTTCAAAAAGGACCAGGAGAAAAGAAAACTTAACTTCAAATCCCTTAATCACGAAGAATACAACACACCATTTAACTTATCCGAACTCGTTGAAGCCATTGAAAAATCACATGATACGGCAACCGGCCCCGATGAAATTCATTATCAGATGCTTAAGCATCTGCCAAAAAGTTCTCTTACAACACTTTTAGATATCTTTAATAATATTTGGGAAACGGGGGTCTGTCCTGAGAGTTGGCGTGTAGCTACAGTTGTACCAATTCCGAAACCAGGGAAAGATCATGCAGAACCTACAAATTATCGTCCGATAGCTTTGACAAGTTGTTTGTGTAAAACATTGGAGAGAATGATAAACAAGAGATTAGTCTGGTACTTAGAGTCCAACAACCTCATTTCAGAATATCAATCGGGCTTTCGTTCGGAACGTAGTACCAATGACAATTTAATAAGACTAGAAACATTTATACGAGATGCTTTTATTAACAAAGAACACGTAGTGGCTGTCTTTTTCGACTTGGAGAAAGCATATGATACAACATGGCGTTATGGAATATTGAAAGATCTACATAACATTGGCTTAAGAGGAAAACTTCCCAGTTTTATTGAAAGCTTTTTAGGGGAGCGCATGTTTCAGGTGCGTGTGGGGTCTACCCTGTCAGATTTCTATGATCAAGAACAGGGTGTCCCACAGGGTAGTATTCTTTCAACTACGCTATTTAACATCAAAATAAACAATATTGTACAATGTTTGGACGACAAAACTGATTGTTCATTGTATGTTGATGATTTTTGTATATGTTACCGTTCAAAAAATATGAAAACAATTGAACGAAAGTTACAACAAAATTTAAAAAGAATAGAAGAATGGACTGATAAAAATGGTTTCAAGTTCTCCAAGTCGAAAACACAGTGTGTTCATTTTTGTAAACTACGGAAGAAACACGAACATCCTTCCCTGTTTTTATACGGATCACAAATTCCTGTTGTTGAAGAAGCCAAATTTCTTGGGGTCATATTTGATCAAAAGTTATCTTTTATTCCACATATTAAATATCTTAAAGCGAAATGCTTAAAAGCTTTGAATCTTTTGAAAGTTTTAGCTCATACAAGTTGGGGAGCAGATCGGTATACTTTATTACATCTTTACCGGTCTTTAATAAGATCTAAATTAGATTATGGGTCTGTTGTTTATGGTTCTGCCAGAAAGTCCTATTTAAAATCCTTGGATACTATCCATCACCAAGGCCTTCGTCTGGCCATGGGAGCCTTCCGTACTTCTCCCGTATTAAGCCTTTATGTAGAAGCAGGTGAACCATCTTTAACTTCGCGCAGAGAGAAACTTTCTCTTCAGTATGCTATCAGACTTGCTGCAAATCCATCTAACCCGGCATCCAAAATTTCATTTCGACCTCAATTTGTAGATAAGTATGAAACAAAACCCACAGCAATCAAACCTTTTGGATTACGTATTTTACCACTGCTGGAAAATTCAGGTATCGACCTTAAAAATATTCAAAAACATGAAACCGCCGAAGTTCCATCTTGGTGTATTAAACAACCTTCTATTCTGTTCGACTTACATGATGGAAAAAAATCCGAATCAAATCCAATACTTCTCAAACAAAACTTTCAGGTACTGCAGTCACGTTACAATGATTACCAGCAAGTCTATACTGATGGTTCCAAAGAAGGAGATAAAGTTGGCTGTGCGTATGTTTCTAAAGATACGCACAAAACCATGCGCCTTCCAGATGGTTCATCTATTTTTACAGCTGAAGCCAAAGCAATAGACCTAGCTTTAGATTTTATCAGTTCTTCAACAATTCAAAAAGCAATTATATTTTCGGATTCACTTTCTGTGCTTAAGGCTTTAGACCATTCATCATCTAAAAATCCTCAAATTCAAAAATTGATCGAAAAATATCATGAAATTTCTAAAACACAACAAATCTTGTTTTGTTGGCTTCCGAGCCATATTGGCATTGTCGGCAATGAATATGCTGACAAGAAAGCAAAGGAATCGCTCAATCTTGATCCATCTGTTTTTAAAATTCCTTTTAACAATTTTAAACCATTTATCAACAGATACATCTTGTCGGAATGGCAAGGCGAATGGGACCGTGCAATAAATAACAAACTCCATGCCATTAAACCTGTCGTTAGTACAAAATGCTCTCCTCCACAGTTTTCCAGAAAAGAGGACGTAGTATTAACACGACTGCGCATCGGCCATACTAGAGTTACTCATTCTTATATTTTTAATGGTGATGATCAGCCTTCTTGTGTAGGTTGTGATCAGCCATTCACTGTGAAACATATCTTAATTGACTGTGTTGACTTTTCACCCACACGTATTTTATATTTCAAAGCTGACACTTTGCAACAACTGTTTCGAGATGTACCTGTTGATAATATTATTTTATTCTTAAAAGAAATTGGACTTTTTCATAAGATTTAACTGTTTCAGATTTTTATACATTATCATTCTGACTTTTTACTTTTAATATCATCATAATTATTCATACCGTTTAACCATCAACCGTTTGACGCTTATGACCCACAAAGAGGGTTGACGCGTCGTTAAACACGAAATCATCATCATCATTACAGGGTCACTGATGAGGCTTTATTAGCCGAAACTACGTAGTATGGCCCATCTTCTTTCTTATGAATGTTTTCATTGCTCTTAAAGGAACTCAATTTTGATTTTTATTTTCATACCGCCAGGATTAAAAGCGTATGTGGTTGAAAGGCACAGCGCTACGGGGTCTGTAGACGATAGACAAGGCCATGGATGTGAACGTATTACTACATGTCAGCAGGACCGGTACATTGTTTTGAGTCATTTACGCGACCGATTGAGGACGTCTGTGGAAACTGCCCAGGAGACAGTGGGAACCCATAATCTACAGTAAAGGGACATAATTATTCGCCAGTCTTATTGCAAAAAGGCTATTTGGGTAGTTCACCTTGTGGCTTTAATCAATACAAGCTGTTCATAGATTAGGTAAAACCAAAACAAAAGTTACATATTTGTGATGTATACACATTTTGATGACGTCATAAACTTCTTTTAGATCGTCTGCTTAAAATGTATACATAGTTGGCATAAAAATGTGATAGGTAGAAAAAGCAAAGAATTGAGCAGTGGGGTCAAGGAATTGGTTGTGGAAAGCTATAAAAGTAACAGAAATAAATCAGAATTGGCAAGAATTTTTGGAATACCCAAGAGAACAATAGGATCATTGATAACGGAATTTGAAGAACTTGGATCAACAGAAAGTCGAAGTGGGGGGGGGGGTAGGAAGAAATTGTTCACTGACAGGGACTCAACCTTACCTTCTCGGGTGGTTAAACTAAATAGAATGAGGGCGGGGAACATAGTTTCTGTAAAGAAAAAAAAACACTTCAGCAAAAATGAGCTGATTTAGAGTATAAACGAAGAGCGGCAAAGAAGCAGGTCGTAATTAGGGAGGTGAACAAGAAAAAGACGGTTGCCTGGGCTAGGGAGAGAAAAACTGGACTGTTGAAACAAAATGGAAACGCAGGATATTCATTGATGAAAGCCAGATGGTAATTGGAAAGAACAACCGTATTTATATCTGGAGAAAAGATTCCGAAATGAACAGCCCAAATCTAGTTTGCCGAGCCCCTCGGTGGAGGGTCAGTTTAATGGTCTGAGGATTTTTGTGTTATAATGGTGTCGGAACTTTGACTCATGTTGAAGGCAATACCAATGTGGAAAAATACACCAACATCATAAACAATAACTTGTGACCTGTTATTGCACGCCATTTCCCAAATGATAATTATACCTTCATTGACGACAAAGCCCCTGTACACAGAGCCCGTACAGTTCTTCAATACATGGAAAATAATAATATTCATCATACAGAATGGCCAGCACAGTCCTCTTATATAAACCCCATTGAAAACATTTGGCTCAAACTCAAGAGCGACATAGAACCCGAAGCTGTTAACATAAACTCTCCAAATGATGAGTTAGCTTCTGTGCACCGAAGCTGGGAAAACATCCAGCCAGCCTATGTTTAAGACCTATATACCACAATTCCAGGCCGGTTAAGGGAAGTGATAAGAATGAAGGGCAATTTTACCTTGTATTAAGGTAAGACAATAAATAGTTATTTAATTACACTTGTTTGAAGTTAGCCTCTTGTTCAGCTGATGTTGTCAGCCATATCGAAACTGACGAATAATTATGTCCCTTGACTAAATAAACCGCTTCTCTAACTGAATGAATGACAAGGGTTTATTGAGGTCTTCACATCTTTCCGTCGAAAGAAACGTCAAATTCTGCGATGTTGTTTTAATCAACTAGTTGTATGGCACCCAGGTGCATTTGAGTGTTATGGTGTCATAAAACTGTTGGTTAATAAACATCTTGCAAATCTGGCAGTCTTCTTCCTTTAGACACACACAATGCAGTACCTTCCCCAATAAATAAATGACTTAACCATTTATTTTATTTACTCTCTATTCTTTTTTCTGCACCTGTGTTCGGAAATAAAAAAGAAATGCTTTGTTCGAACTAAAAGAAAACAACCAAAATTTGAAAAAAAAGGTAAAAATATAATGGCGAAATAGTTACGCAGCATTGACTGGTTGCTGAGTCTGTGGATATGCAGTTCCGCGTTTTTGACACGCAGGTTTGATTAGTTGATCTACAAACGCGGTTTATGCGCAGTATCGCGTTTTTCTTTAAGATATTGATTGGCTGAAATGGGATTCGCAACTGCTTGTGCGTATCTCATGCGTGACAAATGCGTGTCAACTGGGCGGACGCTGTCAACTTCTTCGCGAGCTTAACTATACCCATTAAGCAAGGGGTGCCTCTTACGCAACCGCTACCCACAAGGAGATTTTAGTCATACAGGCATCTAAGTTAAACATCGGGCCAGTTCGATCATCGACCATACTATGGTAGCGGAAGTCAAACTGCGCATGTTCTTTCACAGGTGTGGTTGAACGACCTCTGGTAGACCTTAGGTAAACAAAAATGGCAGCCCCATGCTACGATTGGGCGACGAGGAAGGTCACCGTTTTGAACACTGCAGAAATAGCAGTTACGATTATATCTTCCACTTGTGCATATTTTACATTTTTTACAAATAAACATGCATTAACAACACTTAAAATGTGTATTTTTCCTTGGGCCAACAGATTTTCTTACTTTTCGCCGCCATTTTGTACACTGTTTACCAGAGAGACCAACGCTTTAGTCTGGTTGGACAAGAGTGACGACTTTCCCGCCACTCTACCAGACCGAGTTCAATCACACTTTGGTTAACCATGGTAACCGCGGTTCGTGATCGAACTCCTTCATTATCACGGTAAATACATGTTTTTGTTTGATTTGAGGTTTTACGTCCCCGTCAACACTGTAAAGGTCATTTTCGAGACGTTGCTTCCAATTTTGTGGGACTTTTACCCGACATTGACATGAAATGACATCTCAAGCCCTGTCGCCCCATGAAACCATTAGAGTTTATTAGCATGGACGGTCCGCCTCGCACCCCGGTTCCTGGACAGGCTTAGATCCTCTAAGCGCTTTACCAGTACTAGTGTGCGGGCCGGATTCAGCTCTGCGTGGAAGCATCATGCAGCCCATATATTTCTTCAAGCCCCTATGGGCGGGGGCTTCGTGAGAGAGAGAGAGAGAGAGAGAGAGAGACTGATTTTTTCGAAATGAGTGTATGTGACATAAAGATTGTCCTTATCTTTGTCTGCCGAAGCGAATTAAAGTTCACGTCCTAGAGGACAAAATGTTATTAGGCCTACAATACAAGTTAAGTAAAATTAGTTCTATTTCCTTGTCTAACGCGTTTTCATTTGTTTTTGGTCGATTGTCATTCGACCAAAAGTACACGTACACTGATCAGGACTGAATACAAAGATCGGTTATTTATAGCCGTACTAGTCTTGTCTTTGTGACGTCAGTGTGCTGTATAAAGAACATTGACTCGGTTCATGTGCTGGAAACAAGCAAACAGTGAGGACCCAGATCAGACGCCGCGTGACGCGGCGTCTGATCAGGGACTACACTGTTTGCATAAAACTACAGGAATTTTAAGGCTAAACGAAATAGTCTAATTCTCCATTCAGGACTATTATATTAGTGTTGCTTTGATTGTGTATATATAGGTCACTGCATCACTGTTTGCTTTAAGCACGAAACTTGATTCAAAACTCAAAGCGAATACAATAGACGAGACAGTTTCCGAAGCGGATGGTTCGGTTAGCCCAATCTGACGTAATCACAGAGACACGTGGCTCTAAATGACCCTAATAGTAGTGACAGATCAGATTGACAGTGCGGGACTTTTCAGCTTATGCGGGGGCGAATCTGTTGACAATTAATATGCAAGGGAATCCTTTTTTAAAACTGTCTTAGCATATGAGCATAACATTTTTGTCCAAAGCGGGACAAATGTTCGTATTACTTCTGTCTGGAAAGGGGTAGTGGTACCGGGCCCCTGGCAACATATCCCTACAATTTTTATGCCCTGTCACAAAAAGTGGCGGGATGTTGTTATAAACCCTCCGAAAGTTTGAGTGTTGGGCCGCACGTCCGTCCGCCAGCGCCTCACAATATCGTGTCCGCTCCAAAACCCTGATACCCTTTGAGATATTTTTACGAAACTTCACCAATATATAAAGCACAACGAGACGACATACAGAACATATGAACCGTAACTCTGATTTTCCTACTTGTGGAGTTATTGCCCTTTGAACATTGAGCCATGTACTCATGTTCGCGCCATAACTCTGACACTGTTAGAGATATTTTCATGAAACTTCATACAAATGTAAAGCATCAGAGAACAGCGTACCAAACATATGAAACACGCCTCTGGTTTGCCTCCTTTTGAAGTTATGCCCTTTGAACATTTAGCATAGGCATTTCTACCATGAACACGTGTCCGCTCTGTAAAGTGAAAATCGTTAGAGATATTTTCATAAAAAATTTTCACAAATGTGAAACACTATGGGATAAAGTGCAGAACACAAGAACCGTAACTCTGGTTAACCTACTTACGGTCCTTTGAACATAGTAAATACTAAAAATAGTCATTTTTGCCGATTGTACTCTTGTCCACTTCGTAATTGTTAAACCGTTTCAGATATTTTGATGACACTTCGCCTAAATGTAAAGAATCATAAGACGCAGTGCAGAACAAAAGACCCGTAACTCTGGCTAACCTACTTCTGAAGTTATGGCCCTTTGAACAATGGAAAATAAAAAGTTATTTCTGTAATATATTTGTCTTTGCTATGTAACTTGAAAGCTGTTTGAGATATTTTCTTGATGCATATAACTCTGAATTACCTTCTTTTGGAGTTACCGCCCTTTGAACATTGTAAACTGTGGTTCTAGTCACATTTGTGTTGTTGTTTTTTTTGTAATTTGAAAACGGTTTCAGAGATTTGCAAATATGTAAGATGACCTGTTGAACACAAGAACATTGAGTCTGGCTTAACTAATCTGATCTGGGCCTGCCCTGTTTGCCAGTTACCCGTTTTGGGGTTTCCAGTATAAAACGGGTTAATTTGACAAAGAAACTTAAATTTCGTTTAATAACACTCCGTGTGAGCATTCTTTCATACATATAAAACGGTTATTTTTCTGATGAAAAGTTGTGCCATTTTCCGTATTTTTACCCCAAACATAGACTGTGGCTACTCGTTAGAACCGCCTCAATGGGGCGGTTCTAACGAGTACCCACAACCTATATCTTGGAAAAGAATTTAGGAAAATAATACAGTGAAATTCCGCTATTAGGACCATATAAAATTAACGGCTAATTCTGTTTTAAAAAGCTTATTTAGTAAGCTGCAGATATTCTTTCTTTGTTTTTACGGCGTAGCCGTTCTGGTTTTGCTTTTGTCCTACATTTTTCGTTATTCCATTGGTCAATAAAACCACATGTCAAAGGAGATGACCATTTCATTGGTCAATGATTTGCATAAATAAATCAACTCAAAAATACGACAGTTTACTGAAGTTTTAACCTAGGAAATGTTTCGTTTTTTATGTGAGACATGAATGAAAAATATATACAGTTTCGGCTTGCTCACCGTCTTGTCCTTTGATGACCATATGTGTCATATGTATAATTGTGTTTCTAGTGAATTCTGTAACTGCTGCGGTGAATAGCTATTTTGACCTAATTTCACGTGGTTGGTCTATATAGCGAAAGGAACCATTTCGCGAAAGGAAGGTTCCTTTCGCGAAAGGAAGAATTTTCTGCGAAAGGAATTGTTTGTTTGTTTTGAGGTTTAACGTCCCCATCAACACTGTGTAGGTCATTTTGGAGACGTTGCTTCCAAGTTTGTGGGACTTTTACCCGACATTGAGATGAAATGACACCCCAAGCCCTGTTGCCCAATGAAACCAATAAAGAGATATAGCATGACAAAAACATGTAATAATCGCATTACAAATTGACAGATGTTTAATTTACAATATATGCTAAATAAAAGTTGCAGTGTATCATTTGTCTTCAGCATACTTTATGTCCTCCATTTTAACACAAAATGGACATTTTCGAATATCATTAATGTTATATAAATTCTGAAAAGGAATAAGTGTAATTTGAGTTTTAATTAGGTGCACATAAGATCAAGTTTCCGTCCGTTTGTCTGCTCGTCCGTTTGTTCGCCCGCCTATGCGTTTACGTTCACCATAGCGACAACCCTAAATGTTAACCCTAGAATTTGTGTTCAAAAACAGTAAATGATAACGTTTTCTTATTTGTTGTGCATATACTTGAGATCATATGCTCTTGAAATGAGGTCATGTTTTTAACCTTGACCTTTTACATTGACCTTAGCTCAAACAGGCGGGACACCGCCCTCTGCAAAGCTATTTTTCCTCGCGTGACATCTGAATTGTTTGAATACAGTAAACCAGTTCATAGCTAGACAATTGTTGCAGTCACTATTGTAGCTCATATTGCACGACCCGCAGAAAAAGCGACCGACTGAAGTCGGTTGTTTTTCTAAGAATGCCCTAAAATCACCGTGTCATTCTGTCAGTCTGTCTGTCCGTCCGTAACCCGTTTGTGAAAATTGGTGATAGTGACTTAACCGCTTGGAATATTTAAACAATTTTTGGCATACTGATAGATATCAATGAGATCTAACCAATGAACTTACGAAATATTACATTCCATTTAGTATAGCCTCGCCGAGGCGAAAAATGTGAAAATTTTCGAACTGCTTCTCCTCGGAAACCGTTGGGCCGATTGAAGTCAAATTTCATATGGAGCCTCTATGGGATGGAGGAAACCAAAATTTGCTCATGGGGTCCAGGCCACATGACCAAAATGGCCGCCAAGCCATATATGGTAAAAACCCTTCAAAATAGTCTTCTCCAGAACCACTTGGCAGATTTCCACGAAACTTGATAAATAACAGCTGGGACGTAGGCCCATCATAAATTTCTAAAATGGTGACCCTGGGTTGACCTTGACCTTCTTTGTGCCTAGGTCAAACTTTGACCTACATCCTTTTGTATTGGAAAAGTGAGAATTCATTTTATCCTGCAAACGATTCAGAATACAGTACTAAAGTATTAGATATATTTTTGCTCCTTACGATAAGGCGCATTTATTGGGGGAACCGTTTTAGGTCCAGGTCACATGACCAAAATGGCCGCCATACCCATATATGGTAACACTCATAAAGCTAAAAGCATCCGGCGGGTCGTGCACTTCAGCTGAAGCACTGGTTTCTAAACAACCTTCCAATTAAATCTACGCCGCATATCTTTTTTAAAGATATTTCTTGTTTCTGCATACAGTGTCCTTTGGTAAGCGACCACCTTTGGGACTGCTCAAAGGTGTTCTTAATATAGGAATTTTACTGTATAGACCTCTGTAAACTTCAGGTTTCTCTATATAATGTGGGGTTTAAAGGATCGATTAATACACGGACTTGTTAGATTACCACATCATTTCGATAAGGCACTGCTATAGTACTTTTCAAATAGAAAGAAATTATTTAGCTCACCTGGGCCGAAGGCTCCAGGGGAGCTTATAGTATAGTGGGTCGTCCGTCCGTCCGTCGTCCGTCCACACTTTTTAGCAGCTATATCTCTGCAGGCTAATCCAAATCATATCTCATCTGTAGCATGCCTCTTGATGGGCATTGTTGACATAAGCTTTTTTTTTGAAATCGCATAAAAACTTTGGTTGCTATGGCAATCACAAGGTCCCATAGACTTACAATGGGAAAATGCTTGTCATCAGTTTTGATCGGATCTTTCTGAACCTTATATATAAGGTGACTGGGGATAAAACCTCGGATGAGTTCGAAAACCGGCCAAGTCGGCCCATTCATCATAGAGTTACGTCCCTTTGATTGCTGAAAATGCCGATTTTTGACCTTGTATTCACCGTAGCCCCTTCAGTTTTGATCGGATATTTCTAAAATTATATGTAAAGTGGCTGGGAATAAAATCTCGGATGAGTTCGAAAACCGACCAAGTCGGCCCATTTATCGTAGAGTAACATCCCTTTGATTGATGAAAATGCTGATTTTTTACCTTGTCATCACCGTAGCCCTTTCTATTTTGACCGAATCTTTCTGAAACTTATATGTAGCGTAACTGGGGATAAAATCTCGGATGAGTTCGAAAACCAGCAAAGTTGGTCCATTTATCACAGAGTAACGTCCCTCTGATTGCTGAAAATGCTGATTTTTGACCCTGTCATCACCACAGCCCTTTCAGTTTTGATCGGATCTTTCTGAAACTTATATGTAAGGGGGCTGGGGATAAAACCTCGGATGAGTTCGAATACCGACCAAGGTGGCCTATTTATCATATAGTTAGGTCCCTTTGATTGCTGAAAATGTTGATTTTTGACCTTGTCATCACTGTAGTCCTTTCAGTTTTGATTGGATCTTTCTAAACTTATATGTAAGGTGGCTGGGGATAAAACCTCGGATGAGTTCAAAAATCGGCCAAGTCGCCCCATTTACTATTTAGTTATGTCCCTTTGATGGCTGAAAATGTCGATTTTTGACCTTGACATCACCGTAGCCCCTTCAGTTTTGATCGGATCTTTCTGAAACTTATATGTAAGGTGACTGGGGATAAAACCTAGGATGAGTTTGAATACCGGCCAAGTTGGCCTATTTATTATAGATTTACGCCCCTTTGATGGCTGAAAATGCCGATTTTTGACCTTGTCATCACCATAGCCCCTTCAGTTTTGATCGGATCTTTCTGAAACTTATATGTCAGGTGGCTCGGGATAAAATCTTGGATGAGTTCGAAAACAGGCCAAGTCAGCCCATTTATCGTAGAGTTAGGTCCCATTGATTGCTGAAAACGTTGATTTTCGACCTTGTCATCACTGTAGCCCCTTCAGTTTTGATCGGATCTTTCTGACACTTATATGTAAGGTGACTTGGGTTATACCCTCGGATGAGTTCGAAAACCGGCCAAGTCGCCCCATTTACTATATAGTTATGTCCCTTTGATGACTGAAAATGTCGTTTTTTGGCCTTGTCATCACCGTAGACCCTTCAGTTTTGATCGGATCTTTCTGAAACTTATATTTAAGGTGACTTGGGATGAAACCTAGGATGAGATCGAATACCGGCCAAGTTGGCCTATTTATCATAGATTTACGTCCGTTTGATGGCTGAAAATGCCGATTTTTGACCTTGTCATCACCATAGCACCTTCACTTTTGATCATGTAAGGTGGCTGGGGTTAAAGTATCGGATGAGTTCGAAAACAGGCAAAGTCAGCCTATTTATCGTAGAGTTATGTCCCTTTGATCGCTGAAAATGTTGATTTTTGACCTTGTCATCACCGTAGCCCATTCAGTTTTGATCGGATTTTCCTGAAACGTATATGTAAGGTGGCTGGGGATCAAACCTTGGATGAGTTCGAAAACTGGTCAAGTCGGCCCATTTATCTTAGAGTAACATCCCTTTGATCGCTAAAAATGCCAAATTTTGACCTTGTCATCACCGTAACCCCTTCAGTTTTGATCGGATCTTACTGAAACTTACATGTAAGGTGGATGGGAATAAAACCTTTGGTGAGTTTGAATACTGGCCAATTCGGCACATTTATCATAGAGTTACGTGCCTTTGATTGCTTAAAATGCCTATTTTCGACCTTGTTAGCACTGCTGCCCCTTCAGTTTTGATCGGATCTTCATGAAACTTACAAACAAATAAGTCAGGCAGAAAAGCTCGGAGGAGTTTGAAAACTCGTGAGGTTTGCCTATTTGTCACAGAGTAACATCCCTTTGATTGCAGCAGTTTATTGCTTATTTTTGAACTTGTCATCACCATAGCCCCATCAGTTTATATCGGATCTTCTTAACAATTTTGTTTATTTGTTTAATTTGAGGTTTAACGTCCCCGTCAACAGTCAGGAATAAAAGCTTGAATGAGTTTGAAAACTGGTGAGGTCAGCCTATTTATCATAGAGTTACATTCTACTTGATTTGCAGAAATTGCTTACCCTGTCATCACCATGTCCTACAGTGACGACAGTGTTTTTTATGTCCACGGAAACGATCGCGAAACGATGTGCAACGATTTGAAAACGGAGCGTTAAGACCACGCTTAAACGATCGTTTGCTTTTTTAACCAATCAGAGTGCCGTTTCTAAAACGTTTCAAACGTTTTGAATATTGACCAATCACATTAGCGTTCGGGAACCGCTGTCATGGAAACCGGAAACGGTTTCAAAACGTTTTGACGTGTGCTGAGTTAGCCAATCAAAATTCCGAGGATCAATTTATTTTAGATTCAGTTAATAAAAATTATACTAATAATAATAATATAGTGAACTAATTTTAAGGCGAAAAGAATTTAATCTTCGCGAGGGGAAGAAACACTATAGCTGTAGAAATGCTGTCGGACTCTGTAGCTCGGTCACGGGCTCGCTGGAAAAAAGATTATTATAATATAATAATCTTTTTTCCACCGAGCCCGTGTCCGAGCTACAGACTTCATTAAGATTCAGAAAAATCGCCGAAACCTTAATCGAGAAGGCCTTGTTTTTTGTTTTTTTTTTCCTAGTTCACGAGCAATTTTTATGAACGAAATTTTTGTCTTTCATAGTCCATGAGCCAAACCTCAGAATTTTCGGAAAACAAAGTGATATATATACTCGATTAAGGAAAAAATTACCATATTTAAAGGTATATCTGTATTGAATATTTACACGTGACACCGACTACGCGCGGACACACATGATTTCGTTCAAAATGCCTATTTATAAAATCAGTGTTATTGACTTGACTCGAATTGTGTCAAGTCATGTGCGTTCGAGAATCATGTCTATAGGGTTTACGTTCTGTTGTGGGTTGCCGGCTGAACAACAGGTATGCCGCAAGTCCAGCTCTTTTACTACATCACCTCTTTTCCTGACATTTCATGCCGTCAACCGAAATAATGGCGGTAAGGCCAAATGTGAAAGATCAGTCCTCTGATAGCTAGCGTGATAGCTCAGTGGTTAGTATACTTACCTCTGATGCTAGAGGTCCCGGGTTCTATCCCGGCTGCGGCGATAAAATTTCGGTGTTCGGTAAAATCTTGCCACTCCCGAAGGAGTGTTTAACATTCTTATGCTCTGAAAGGGGTGTTCTATGTTTGTTTTGAATTTAATGTTCCAATGAGTCTTTATGGGTCTGAGCACTGGGCAAATGACATTTTATTAAGCAACACAGTATTATCGCCAACAGAACGTTGTGACGTTTCATAGATAGTGCAATGTCAAATTCGATGCATCGCTTTGAAGTTGGTTTGATGTAGACATGCCGTTGTTGACACGCTACATGTCGGTTGACGTAGCGTCATTTAACACCAAACTGAAATTTACATTTGCCTGCGCTCGCTAATTGTTGGTACGCTAAGAGAGAGAGAGGGTGTGAGAGAGAGATATTGTATGTACAATATATCATTTTCATAATGCGAAATTTCATATCTGGCAGCATATCGGTGTTTCTCCAATCATCTTGCATTAGAATTCCCCAAAAGTTTAAAAAGAATTCCACTGTTTTACGCTGTAATTAACACTTTATCTGTTCCACTGCCTTTGAAGCAATACGAAAGATGACGGCCAGGGCTTTTCCCGTTCTATTTTTAGAACCGGAAGTACGCCACGAAAAAGCTCCTATATTACAATACACCTGCGGTAACAGTCAAATGTGACTGACGCAGTATCAGTAGATAGATAGATGCTAGTGGCCCCTGGTTCTATCCCGGGTGGCGGTGGTTTTTTCGCATCCATAAACGCTCCGATGGTATCATTTGCAGGGATGAATGTCAACAAAGTGCACTGTCCTTCGGATCGAGACGTTAACCCTGTCTTAATATTAGTTCCCCGATACATGGAAGGATGATGCACTTTCTTTTTTTTCTCCTATTACTGCTACTCGCTCACATCTGAGCATTACGAGCAGGACTTCCAGTGTGGTAACCAGTACTTTTTTTAAGCAATGTGGATGAAGTGTCTTGCTCAAGGACACAACAATTTGGTCAGTGCAAGCAACCCCTTGATCACAAATCCAATGCGCTACCACTGCCCCCGCTCATAAGGGCTTGAAGAAATATATGGGCTGCATGCTGCTTCCAGGCAGAGCTGAATCCGGCCCACACACTAGTACTGGTAAACCGCTTAGAGGATCTAAGCCTGTCCAGGAACCGCAGAGAGAGGCGGACCGTCCATGCTAATAAACCCTATTGGTTTCATTGGGCGACGGGGCTTGAGATGTCATTTCATCTCAATGTCGGGTAAAAGTACCACAAAATTGGAAGCAATGTCTCCAAAATGACCTTTACAGTGTTGACAGGGACGTTAAACCCCAAATCAACCAACCAACCACTGCACCAAAGGACTCCACTGCATTAATCCTTGCTCATGATGATGGTGGAGTATGTTCGGACACAGCGATTTAATTACCACTGCCGGGAATCGAACCGGGGGCCTCAAAGCATGGTAGGCAAGTGCACTAACCACTGAGCTATTTTGTTGCTGTTGTCTAATTTCTCCCAGAGATGGAACACCTCCAGCTGGAGTTTCTTCCTGGTTTAACTATGTGTTGGATGTTATACAGGGACTAAAATGACATCTGCCCATCACCCATTATACAACCTCATGTGCTGTGTCCCCCTTACCAGTAGCTTCTGTTCGGGGGCTTGGAATAATACGTTCCATATGCAAGGTCTGACACAACCTCATGTGCCGGTCAAGGCTGACTCTGTCACTGCCTCCAGGGAGCAGAAGAGTGGGATCCAGTATCAACTGATTCAGGTTTTCTTGAATTTCCTCAGGCTTGAGAAATTGCTATGATTATAAACCATATTGGTTTCATTGGATGACAGGGCTTGAGAAGTCATTTCATCTCGATGTCGGGTAAAATTACCACAAAATTAGAAAAGGCCTCTCCCAAAAAGACATGTAAAGTGCTAAAGTGCATGTTAAACCCCAAACAAAATGATGTTTGGGGCCCCAGCCCATCGGGCTTGGAGAAATAGATTGCGGTGCACGATGCTTCATAGCAGAGCTGAAACCAAATGCACACGAGTACTAATAAACCCCTAGAAAGTCAAAGTAGTGCGAGTCATACCATCCATGCATATAAACCCTTTTGGTTTCATTAGGCATGGGCGCTTGAGATGTCATTTCATACAATTTCGGGTAAAAGTCCCACAAAATAGATTGGAATATATATATATATAATAGATTATTATTATTTGTATTAAGCGTCACTCAAAAGCACAGTCAGAGATTTTTAGACAATTCGCAGAGAGAGAAAAGGTCCGTCATTGACAGATACAAATAATGCAGTCACAACACATCAGCTTATCCATTATTATGCTTAATTACCCGTAATTAACAATTATAATTACACCTCAACCTCTCTATATCCCAATACAGAAACTGTGTTAGTTAAACACTTGTTATATCTGAACATATAGAAAAATGACCATTAACATGATTAATCAAACGGAAGATTTCCTATAATCAGATTCTGTCAGTTGCAGGGAGTTGACAGGTAAGGATTTTCATAACACAAAGCATTTTGAAAATGGGCGGATGTAATGCTATCAGTTTTTTGCTTGTGTCTGTTCAGATCAAATAGAATGGCACGTGATTTACAGACATGGCATTGCTCTCACATTTATTCTCCAAGCTGTGTGTGGAATTTGAAGAAAGGCAGAAGGCAAACAGGTAAAGTTGCTCTTTTTGCATGTGCAAGATTCCAGCAAAATATAATCTGTTTAGTCAGAGCTGCAGTGTTTTGAAGACCCCAGTTATACAAAAGTTCACTCTTTCGTTTAAAGGTGGTCAAAAAGAGCTTCCTTGGCCTCGTAAAGCTGTTGGTTTGAGCCTTGCTAGTGTCGATCTGCAACAGAATGTCAGATGTTTTTTCCTAGTACTCATTTTTGCCTACCGTATGAACTATCAACTCAAACTAAGTGTAACAATCTTGAAAGGATCATAAAACCAACCCACCACCATCATACTCAAATTCACTTCAAATACCCATGACCTGTAGGTCATGGTCACAGACTTTGTAACGTTCAAGACCCATGTCAAGGTATTTGTACCAGGTAGAACATGAGCTCATTTTTTCAAACCATGCGATGGATTGATCTCATATTTGGTATAGAGATACTAGATATAGGCCCAATGTTTATTCAGTAATATGATATACCCCACCCATACCTATGACCTCAAGGTCAATGTCACAGACTTAGAAATTTTTAATGTTAAGGCTCAGGTTAAGGTATTTGTCTGAACTTTAAGTATGTTAAGAGCTCGTTTTTTTTCAAACCGTACAAAGAATTTGCTACATATTTGGTATGGTGATAGTTAAAAGTCCGAAAGTTTTATTCAGCCATACCACCACCCCTGAGGTGAACAGTGAAGGTCAAGGTTGCTGAGTTTGAAATTTTTCATGTTAAAGATTTTTAGACTTCATGTTAAGGATTTGATTATATTTGGAATGGTGATAGATACAGGTCAAAATTATTATTCAGCCATTACCCCGCCCTTGCCCCAGGACCTGAAGGTCAAGGTATGGACAGGATCATAATGTGGTATGTTGATAATTACTTCTTTCAATGGCTGAATATCCCCACCCATGCAATTGACCTGAAGGACACTTTTCCAGGTTTTATGCCGTCAAGTGATATCTGTGTTGCAATATGATTTTTTCCGGGTGCCGTGGACCCCTGGGTGGGGGCATCTGTGTCGTAATGACACATTTCTAGTTAATGGCTGATCTACCATAATTACTTGCCTCAGCAGTAGACTGCAATGACCTTATTTCATAACAAAATAATATTTAATTTGGCATCATTGCTGTAGCGAATTATAAATATCAGTCCAGCTTCTACCGTTCGATTAAAGTCAACTGTATTTATTGTTGTGTGTGTTCCCTTTGTTTCACAATTACACTTTCCTTTATTGCAGGTTGCAGAATATAGGTTTGAGGTTTATCATAAACCTGCGATAGGACTGTCTTCCTTTATAGCTCATGGATTGTAAGTATTTTTTAGCTCACCTGGGCCTAAGGCTCCAAGAGTGCTTATAGGATGGTCATCCATCCACACTTTTGACCACTTATTATAAATCATTGCAGCATGTGGGCAGATCTCATTAATTTATTATCTGTAGTAGTAATAGTTGTTCAGCTGGATTACAACTAATTAGTGATAATTAAAACATCAGTACAGTCTAACCTGTCTACAAAGACCACTCAAGGGAAAGAAGAAATATGGTTTTTGTCCACAGGTGGTTTTTATTCAGAGGGTCAGTTTTGCATCAACTGCTTTACCTCTTTGGAAGACAAGGATTACTCATAGCATTTATGCAGATATATATTGGATAATCCCAGTTACACCTGAATGATTCACTGATTAAATCCATTAAAGGTAACATTATCTCAGGTTTTAATAATGAACCATTAAAAAAATTTTGGCTCATTAAAGGAAGTCCACAAACAATTCATTGCCAAACTAAAACGTTGGTCAATGCTATTCAAAGCCCAAAGTGGTCTTTGTTCATGGTAGAAATATTCATTTAGGATGGATTTTGACTGTCCTCTGGTCCTAGAGAACAGGTGGTCTTTGTTGACAGGTGCATCATAGAGTCTTTTAAATTGTATGGGAGGAATTGGAAATGGTATTTGTGCACAGGTGGTCTTTAAGATAGTTTTGACTGTAGTTGGATAAAATTATAGTCAACTAAGGTTATTGAAGATCAAAGCTCACAAAATATGAACTCTTAAATAAACATTAGAAATTTCTAGGCCTGTGACCTTGACCTTGAAGTCTTAGGCACTGGTGGGGGTATTGCCAAATTAACATGTGGGCCTGTATCTATCACCTAAGCAAATTTAAACTTAATCCAATGTGCAGTTTGGAGAATATGAGAGTTTTAAAACTTTAAAAATTAAGAATTTTAAGTCTTTGACCTTGACCTTGAGGTCATGGTCCAGGGGCCGGTGGTGGGTGTATTGGCTATTAGCTGAATAAAACAATGAACTTATATTTATCATCATGCCAAACATGAACTAAATCAATCGTAAAAGATCAGGCTCTACCCGGTACAAATACCTTAACCTGCTGAATAAAACTTTTGACCTATGTCTGCCAATGAAACCAATTGGGTTTATAAGCATGGACGGGCCGACTCGCACCACTTTGCCTGTGCAGGTTTAGATCCCCTAAGCGGTTTACCAGTACCCGTGTGCGGGTCAGTTTTAGCTCTGCGTGGAAGCATCATACAGCCCAGCTATTTCTTCAATCCCCGATGGGCGGGGGCCCCTGGACGTCAATATATTAAGCTGACTAATTTTCAATTCAGTAATTGGTTGACTGTCATCGTCAAACTACTGATGTTTTATAATTGAAATCCAGCTGATAAACTGTTGCATTATACTTTGAGACAGAAACTATGGATAATCTAAATTAAAGACTTTCAAAGTAAAAAATAAAATCACGACTAAATGTCTTTTGAGCAAGTGTCCTATTTTCCATTAAGGTTGTGGGCACTTGTCTTGTGAGCAAGTGTCATGATTTAGGGGCTGTCTTGTGAAGCATCACATTGTTGTCTGCTTATAATATGGTTTTGATGTATATAATGGGAATCCATTTCAGAATTTGGGGGTGTCAGGTTGTTTTCTTCAAAATTTATTTGGAAAATGGCTATACTTTTTTGAAAACATTGTAGGCCCTGATCAGATGTCACAGTCTGCGTCGTCTGAGCTGGGCCTGCACTGTTTGCCAGTTACTCATTTTGGGGTTTCCGGAACCTAGTGGGTTAAGGGTAAAAGCCTACAGGGACAAAAGCCTACTAGGAGGAAATCACACTGGGAGAAAAACCGACTAGGAACAGTGTAGGAAAAAATAATCACAGGAAAAAAAAAGTCACGGAAAAAAAGTCACAGTTTTGGGTAGTTTTGGTTTTGGGTGGCTTCTTTTCCGTGACTTTGTTTCCGCACACCAGGACAAAAGCCTAATAGTATGCATCATAATGCATTTAAATTAACTGATAAACTTAGTATACAAGGCATTAATGATTATAATTTAAAAAGACAAAACAATAGCTATAATTCCAATAAACCACTTCTATCCATAATTGCTCTTGTTGTTCTTTATGAAAGACGCATTCAGTGACACTACCTGGGATCCCACAGGGCTGTTCACTAGCCTGCCCCTAAACCATATATTGCTAATCCCCCCCCCCCCCCCACACACACACACACTCCCCACCTCCAGTACATATAGGGATAAACAAATTCTTATTCCCTTGATGAGAATTGAAATAATAAGCAAGAGTCACAGCATGGGAGCTCTTTTGAGAAATTGGGGTTCATTTAATGATAGTTTGATGATTATCGAAATGACCCTTAGTAATGGAACAGGATTCCAGGACAAAATCCCGGACAAAATCCCCCCTTTTTATAAAGGCGGACAAAATCTGGTGGGGATTTTGTCCAGGGGGGATTTTGTCCACCTGAACAAATGTTGGGGGGGGGGATTTTGTCCATGGGACAGACAGGCATATGCAAACATTGCAGACCCAGATCAGACTGATCAGGGTCTACAATGTTTGTTATTCTATCTGTACCTTTTGGGCTCTTGGATCGTGAAAAAAAAATTGTTAAAACTTTAGAATTACAGCTAGTGCTCAGTGTGTCCGATTGTTTTCATTTTTAAACTTTTTACACATGTGTACATCTCTTTTTTTCCCTTTTGTTTCTACTCCTGAATATATTTTGTGTTCTCATTTGAATTGCCTCATTGAGGAATTGTATAAATAAATATCACAACAGAATTATTTTAGTGGAAAATAGGGGACATATAAATTAGAAGTCATTAAAATAAAAATAGAAGACATAAATAGAAGACATACATATATAAATTATCATATATTCCCATTGGTCAGCTGACACCTGTCGAATTGACAAGTGCCAGCACATTGGAGGCCCTGGGAAGAGCAGTTCATAAACTAATCCCATTAAGCGAGATGGGGGTAGCCCCTATGTGCTTTTAGCGCCAGGTTACCTTACAAAATCTATCAAGTCAAGTCATAAATTATCATCAAATACTCTTTATTTATATACACATGCATCTGGAGGTAATCAGAAAGAATATCAGGAAAAATAGTATCAGAAAAAAATATCAGTTTTAGGTAGGAAAAAATATCCGGAAAAAATATCATTTTTATCCATATTCGCTTCTGATATTACATTTATATGATCATTAGGATACTTTTTATCTGCTTTAATATTTGTTCATCTGTTTTTTCATTCTTCTTTCTCTCCATATTTAGGCCAGTGTTAAAAATTTTCATCAAACATTTCTCGGGGACTATATTAGCTAGAAGCCTCAAACTTGGTATACCGTGCAATTATGATGGCTTGTATTTTGTAAGAGACAATGGGTTTTCTTTGCTCATTTTTTCATCCATCCTTCTTTCTCTCCAGCTCCTAGGGCCAATGTTAAATTTTTCATCCACGATGTCTCAGGAACCATAAAAGCTAGAACCCTCAAACTTTGTATGCATTGGGATAATAATGACTTGTGTTGTGTAAGACTAAGAGACAATAGCCTGGCTTGGCCCATTTGTTCATTTGTTCTTTCTTTTTTCTCTTTTAACCAGTGTTAAATTGTGGTCTAAGATTTCTCAGGAACAACAAAAACTAGAAGCCTCGTTTTTGTTATGCAATAATTAAAGACTTTTCTTTGTGTGTTGTGTAAGAGACATTAGGCTTCTTGGCTTATTTGTTCATTTATTCTTTCATTTTTCTTTCCCTCCATACAGGCCAATATTAACTGTTTGGTGAAAGATTTCTCTGGAACTACTAAAGCTAGAAGCCTCATACTTGGTATGCAATGCCATAATGATGACTTATATTGTGTAAGAAACACTGGGCTTCTCAGCTTATTTGTTCTTTCATTCTTATTTCTTTCCATATAGGCCAATGTTAAATTTTTGTCAAAGTTTTCTCAGAAACTACAAACGCTAGAAGTCTCAAACTTGGTAGACAATGCAATAATGATAGTATTAGAGGCATTGAACTTTCTCTGCTTATCAGTTCAATTGTTCTTTCATTCTTCTTTCTTTCCTTATGTGCCGACATTTGTTAAAACTTGTCTAAGATTTTTTAGGAACTACAAAAGCTAGAAGCCCTAAACTAGGTATGCATTGTCATAATGACTGATCACTTATATAGTGCAAGTGACAATGGCATTCTGGCATTATTTCTAATCTTCTTCCTCTCCATGTAGGGCAGAGTTGAATCTTTTGTCCCAATTTTCACAGCAAATTCAAAACCTAGATGCCTCCAACTTAGTGTGCAATGCAATAATGATGACCTGATCATGTGAGAGATAATGGACTTTCTTGGCTTATTTGTTTATTTGATCGTTCAATCTTCTTTCGTGAGCTGTAGTAAAGACAATGATATTTTTGCTGTCAAAGATTTATCTTTTCTCTAACCCTTTCAGTTCCAGAAACCCCAAAACGGGTACCCTGGCAAACAGTGCAGGCCCAGATCAGATGTCTGATCAGGGCCTCCACTGTTTGTTAGAAGTTCAGTCATTTTCCAAATAATATTTTTGATGAAAACACAACCTGAAACTTCTAAACCTTGAAATGAACCCCTGCTATATATAAGGAGGAGTATCCATTTGGTACAAAAAAGGGTTAAATGTTCTTTCCCTCGGGCTTGGTCTGTTAAACATGTCTCATGATATCTACAGAAGCTGGAAGATATCAGCTTGGTATGCAATGCAATAATGGTGACTCTAGCTTAGAGTGCTGGCCTTTCTGCACAGTGATCAAGAGGCTGTGTGATTCTGCAAGATGCATCTAAGTGGGGGTATAGTCAGATCTTCTGACAGTTCTAATTTTTTTTTTTTTAATTTATACTATATACTTTTGTTCTAATTTTAATCTTTTGATCTTTTAAATGTTACATAATATTATCCTGTGTTGCATAAGGAGGGTGAGATACAGGAAATGCTCATTCCTTATATATTGTTTATTGGAAGTTTTATGACATGCAGGTGCACTTCAAAATCATTGTAGGCTTAACTCTGATTGGATGAGAAAAAAAAAACACTCCATGTATGACAGATAATCCCTTAAGAATTTAAATTGCCATTTACAGAAACTGAAATTAAAATCAAGCAAACACTAGAGAGAATGTAAGTCGTTATTATTCTTTATTTTCACTGAATTTGGGTTATATAGAAATCTCACCAGTGTATCCATATATTTTTGTTCTCCTTGTCTGTTATTTTATGATTAAATTTCAAAATGCTTAAAAAATTTATCACTAGAAAAAAAAAAAAACAGTTGCGTGTGTGATAGAAAAAAATCAGTTTTATCCATATTTGCTTCTGATGTTACAATGATAAGGATTTTTTTTTTGTACTTTTTGATTAGTTTTCAGTTTAATAATCAATTTTACAACCTATCTCTGTAACCCTTGATTTATTAAAGGGATGAGAGGTATAACTTCATCTCAATGTCTGGTAAAAGTCCCACTATTGGAAGCAACGTCTTGAAAATGGCCTATATAGTGTAGAGGGGGACGTTAAATCTCCAATATAAACAAACTATTAAGTGTGCAAGTAGGACCTCTAGCTCATAAATCCTATTTGGTTTCACTGGGCCGCAGGGCTTGAGATCACATTTCATCTCCATGTCTGGTAAAAGTCCCACAAATTGGAAGCCACATCGCCAAAAAAACTATATAGTGTAGACGGGCACATACAATCTAGAATCCAACAAACAAAAGTGATGTGAGTCGGTTAACCCTATTTGGTTTCATTGGGCGTCAGGGCGAGAGATGTCACTTCATCTCAGTATCAGGTAAAAGCAGAAATACGAAAAATAATGAATGGTAACTAGACAAAATCCCCCCACCCCCCTCCTACCAAATTACAAACTACCAACAGTCATCCCTCTCATCTTCCCTGAAATGAAGATCCCGCTAAACCCCAATATATATTGAGATAAGTGGGGTTTAAGGGGGTATACATTATCTGCCTTATTTTTGCGTTACACAAAGATTGTGGGTACTCGTTCGAACCGCCTCATTGAGGCGGTTCTAACGAGCACACACAATCTATGTTGAAAGAAGAAATAATAAAGATGTTATCATTTTTACCTCCACTTCATAAAATGCCATTCATCACATGAACAAGTCCGTGAAATGAACACCCCACTAAACTCCACTTTATATAGGGAAAACTGGGGTTTATGGGGGTATCATTTTTTATTTCTGCTCCCAGACATAGGTTGTTGGTACTTGTTAGAACCGCCTCAATGCAGCCGTTCTAATGAGCACCCACAACCTATGTTTGAAGTGAAAATAACAAAAAATATCACATATTTTCATCCGAAAAGTAGCCATTTTGGAGATGTGAAAAAAAATGCACTACATCACACGGATTTGTTATTGTAATGTATGTTGGTTGATTTGAGGTTTAATGTCCCGTTAACACTGTAAAGGTTTTTGGAGACGTTGCCCCCAATTTTGTAGGACTTTTACCCGAGATTGAGATGAAATGACATCTCAAGCCCTGTCGCCCAATGAAACCAATAGGGTTTATTAACATGGACAGTCCGCCTTGCACCGCGGTTCCTGGACAGGCTTAAGATCCACTAAGCGGTTTACCAGTACTAGTGTGCGGGCCGGATTCAGCATCATGCAGCCCATATATTTCTTCAAGCCCCTATGGGCGGGGGCCCTGTTATGTATGTTGGAAACCAGCCAGATCCCCAAACTCATATTTATTCTTGTTTCTTATGATAAGACGTTTTCAGTGACACCAACCTGGGGGCCACCCTGCTTGTGCAGGAGCCATGCCCTACCCCCTCCACTTCATAATAAGCCTGAAATCCCAGAAACTTTACAGATCCCACCCCAAAATAATACATTTTCTTTCTCCCTATGATAAGTCACATTATTTGACACCTACCTGGGGGTCACCTGTGAAATACAGGGGCCATGCACCTCCTCTAATTCATAAAAGCCCAATATCCCAAGAACCTTACAGAGCCCCACCCCTAAACCGTATATATATTTTTATTTATAATCCTTATGATATGTGGCATTAAGTGAAACCAACTTGGGCGTCCCAAGGGATGTGCCGGGGCCGTGCCACACCACATCTACTTCATAAAAGGTCCAATATCCCAGAAACCTTACAGATCCCCATTCCCCACCCCTTAACCATATTATATATTTTTGTTCTATTATACACATTCAGTGACTCCATTCTAGGGTTCACCCAAGGTGTGCTGGGCCCATTCTCCACCCCATTGACTTCACTTAAGGCCATATTTCTGAAAAACTGTTCAGAGCCCTACCCCTAGATAATAAATATGAATATATATATGAAAAGACGCAATAAGTGACACCAGCACAGGGATCCCCCTGGGTTTACAAGGGCCAGGCCCTTCCTTTCACCTATTAAAAGCCATATATCTCAGAAAATGTTCAGATCACCACCCCATAAAGATATGTTCTTAATCCTTATGATTAGACACATTTATTCACAGCAGCATGGGCTTCCCCATGTGCTCAGGCCATGCCCCCCCCCCACCCCCTCCCCCTCCCCCTTCATAAAAGGTCAAATATATATCGGAAACCATTCAAATCATATATATTCTTGTTCACATTTAATAGACATGTCCATAATATTATGGAAGCTCATTTGCATAATTATGTTGTGTGTTTGGGATACTTTATAATTGAAATTTTAATATCATATTAGTTAAAATACCGCACCCCTGCCCATTGGGGCTTGCAGAAATAGATGGGCTGCATGGTGCTTCCATGCAGAGCTGGAAGCGGCTCCCACACAAGTACTAGTAAACTGCTTAGAGGATCTAAGCCTTCCCAGGCAAAGTGGTGCGGGTCGGGCCCGTTCATGCTAATAAACCCTATTGATTTCGTTGGGCGACAGGGCTTCAGAAGTCATTTCATCTCAAGGTTGGGTGAAACTCCCACAAAATAGGAAGAAACGTCTCCAAAATGACCTTTACAGTGTTGACAGGGACTTTAAACCTCAAATCAAACAAACATATCTTGTTAAAATACATGTCTGCCATTGGGCAGTGCCCACCTGAACTCTGCTTCATGAAATTTGGCTGTTGAGTCTGTTTGCCATGGCAAATTCAGACTTTCCGTTGACTTACAATGGGGAAACATGAAAAAAGACATTATTTCTTCAAGATATTTTGTCATCCACCTCTCATCTCATTAAAAATTGATAAAAGTTTTTTCAAACTTGGTACAACATACAAAATACTGCAGATTTGAGTAAGATTTGGTGATATTAGCCTTTTGATGATTTAACCTTTTTATTCAAGGTGACAGGCCCCCAAAAGCAGCCAATTTTATGCCCAAAAATGGCTTGTCTGCTTCACTTTATCTCATTAACAACTTGTTTAATTTTTGTCAAACTTGGTACAATATATCATAACAACATACCACAGATTTTATTCGATTTTGATGACCATGATTTTTTCAATGGTTACATGCTCTCCATAACAGTCAATTTTGGGACAAAAATGGCTTGTCTACACATTATCTCATTAATGAATTGATTAATTTAACGGCTACTGACAACTGGTTGTCACCAGTCTGCGAGGCTACAGACAACCAGTTGTCACCAGCCTGTGAGGTTAAATATATGCATTCAGTTGGGTATGAAATTATGTTAATAGAGTTCACCAGTTTCAGGTAGATCGCTAGCACTGACAATGCCATTTAGCTATTTTTAGTAACCTATATTCTAGGGCGTTTACTGAGGTAGTGGTACACATGTATATAACTCAATCCACATCATTTCAAATAAAACCTAATCATTGTAATCAAGTCTCATATCAGCTGGTTATCAGGAGCTTCAAAACCACATGTCATGTCCCCTGTGACAAAATTTGTTCAGTGACACCAAAGGGTGCCCTAAGTAAAGCTCCACTGACATAGTGTCTTATTCAGTCATACCAACCTGGGGTTTCTTTGTGATGGGGCAATGTGCTAGGGCTTTGCCCTGCTTTTCCACTTCCTAAAAGGCCCAAATCTCAGAAACCACAACCATATCCCTATATATAATAGTATATGGGTGTTCCTTTTGATGAGACACAAAACAATCAGTCACAACATCTTGTTTGAAGGGGTAGGGGTCCACATGAGCCGTGTGTCTGCCCTCCACAAAATAAAGGGGCTGCATATTAGACTTTATGTTTGTTTTGATTTGAGGTTAAATGTCCCCGTCAACACTGTAAAGGTCATTTTGGAAATGTTGCTTCCAATTCTGTGGGACTTTTACCTCGAGTTGCTTTAACTTTCAATGTTGACCTCAAGGTCAAGGTCAATGTGGCTATTTTTAGACAAACTTTGTCATCGCTCTACCGCCTACATTTATTAACAGATTTTAATATAACTTCACACAAAAGATGCTTATGATTATATCTTGAGCAAGATCTACTTTCACGGTCATGGTCACTATGACTATTTTTTAGAGGAACATTGTCATCACTCTAGAACCTACATTTATTGATGGATTTTGAACAAACTTTACACAAATGTTGCATAATATAATAATTCCAGCAAGTTGGACTTTTGCCAGTTCAGTGTTTTCCACACACGAAGTTGTCTTGTATCGCTTGTGATGCCTTGTTGTAACTTATGATATGACACATTCCAAGACAGACTTTGGGTCCCTCCAGGACAACCCCGGGCCATTTTAGAGGATGGGTACAAGGCATATCCACAAAGATATATGGCGGGGGCATCTGTGTACTTTGGACACATGTCTAGTTCAGTCATATCACGACGGTGTCTGGTTGGGAGCTCAGTGCTCACTTTTATAGTGCTGCCTCACTGAAGTATCATGTCCCAGACACATTGCATGATACACTCAGTCACATTATCCTGACACTGGGTCGACCAGTCCTAGCTCTACCCCGTAAATCTGAGTGCCAAGCGAGGAGCAGCTAGTACCATTTTTAACGACTTTAGTATGATGGGCCTGGGATCGAACCTGTGACCTCCCATTCCCCGGAGCGGACACTCTACCAACTGAGCTTTCGGGGCCGGTATTTGTCACAATGTCACAAGATATGCTGACCTGGCTAATTGTTGGTTTAAACAAAATTTATTCAATTCATTTTACAAGTCAAGTCAAACAGTACATTTAAATTTAGAATGACAGCCTGACAGGATTTGAAAACAAGCAAAACGCTTATTCTAATCATCTGCTGCTAATTGTTACCTACCTAAGAAAAATGCAATTCAACTCCAAAATATCTTTCTTTCTTTCTTTCTTTCTTTCTTTCTTTCTTTCTTTCTTTCTTTCTTTCTTTCTTTCTTTTCTTTCTTTCTTTCTTTCTTTCTTTCTTTCTTTCTTTCTCCTGTAAGTCAGGGATAAAAGCTTGTATGAGTTTGAACTGGCAATGTTAACATTATTATGGAATAATCCCCAATAGTCTTCAAAATGACTTGACAGAGACAATTAACATCAAATCAAACATAATTAGCCAAACTTGGTACAGTATATCGATGCTATGTACCAAAGATTTGATTAGATTTTGGTGACCTTCACCTTATTTTTAAGGGTTTAGGACCTCATAAGCTTAAATATGGGCCAAAAATCGCTTGTCTGCACCCTATGAATCAATTGATGAAATTTTGTCAAACTCTGTATATCATTGCAAACTACCAAAGATTTAATTAGATTTTGTGACCATGACCTTATATTTAAGGTCACAGGTTCTTTAAATTTGTCAATTTTGACTTGTCTGCACCCTACCTTCTGAATGAATTGATGAAATTTGATCATATAATTATGAAAACACGCCTATACAAATACATTGTTAATTTTACCACCGAAAACTGAAAATATTTATACAAAAAATAACGAGTACCCACAATTTTTAGCTCACCTGGGCCAAAGGCGCCATTGGAGCTTATAGTATAGTGAGTGGGTCCTCTGTCGTCCGTCCGTCCGTCCACACTTTTGAGCAGCTATATCTCTGCAGCCTGCAGGCTGATCTCAATCATTTCTCATCTGTAGCATGCCTCTGATGGGGCATTGATGACATAAATTTTTTTTCGAAATTGCTCTAAAACTTTGGTTGTTATGGCAACCACAAGGTCCCATAGACTTACTATGGGAAAATGCTTGTCATCACCGTAGCGCCTTCAGTTTTGATCGGATCTTTCTGAAACTTATATGTAAGGTGGCTGGGGATAAAAACTCAGATGTGTTCGAAAACCGGCTAAGTCCGCCAATCTATCATAGAGTTACATCCCTTTCAATGTTAAAAATGTGTTCGAAAACCGGCTAAGTCCGCCCATCTATCATAGAGTAACATCCCTTTTATTGTTGAAAATGCGTAGCCCCTTCAGTTTTGATTGAATCTTTTTTAAACTTATATGTAAGGTGGCTGGAGATAAAACCTCGGATGAGTTAGAAAACCTTCCAAGTCAGCCCATTTATTATAGAGTTATGTCCCTTTGATGGCTGAAAATGTTGATTTTTGACCTTGTCATCACCATAGCCCCTTCAGTTTTGATCGGATCTTTCTGAAACTTATATGTAAGGGTGGCTGGGAATTAAACCTCGGATGAGGTGGAATACCCACCAACTCGGCACTTTTATCATAGAGTTACGTGCCTTTGATTGCTGAAAAGGCCTATGTAAGTTGGCTTGGAATAAGACCTTGGATGAGTTTGAAAACCGGCCAAGTCTGCTTATTTATAGTAGCGTAACGTCACGTTTGATTGCTGAAAATGCCGATTTTTGACCTTGTCATCACTGAGCCCTTTCAGTTTTGATAGGATCTTTCTGAAACTTATATGTAAGGTTGCTGGGGATAAAACCTCAGATGAGTTGGAATACCGACCAAGTTGGCCCATAGATTTATGTCCCTTTGATTGCTGAAAATGTCGATTTTTGACCTAGTCATCACCATAGCCCTTCAGTTTTGATCGGATCTTTCTGAAACTTATATGTAAGGTGGCTGGGGATAAAAAAACGTCCCTTTGATGGCTGAAAATGCCGATTTTTGACCTTGTCATCACAGTTGCCCCTTCAGTTTTGAAACTTTTATGTAAGGTGGCTGGAGATAAAACCTCGGATGAGTTCAAAAACCTGCCAAGCCAGCCCATTGATCATAGAGTTATGTCCCTTTTATGGCGGAAAATGTTGATTTTTGACCTTGTCATCACTGTAGCCTCTTCATTTTTGATTGGATCTTTCTGAAACTTATATAAGGTGGCTGGGAATAAAACCTCGGATGAGGTGGAATACCCGCCAACTCGGCACATTTATCATAGAGTTACGTGCCTTTGATTGCTGAAAAGGCCTATTTTCGACCTTGTTATCACTGCTGCCCCTTAGTTTTGATCGGATTTTCTTAACCAGTGAGGAATAAAAGCTAAAATGAGTTTGAAATCTGATGAGGTCAGCCTGTTTATCATAGAGTTACATTCTACTGGATTTGCAGAAAATGCTTACCTGTCATCACCATGTCCTCCCATAAAGCCTTCTGTAAAGGTTGGCACTTCCTGAAACTTTGAATCTGTTAGCTCAGGTGAGCGATACAGGACCAGCTTGGTCCTCTTGTTTGTTTTTGAGCAGAAATAAGAAAAATAAGGTAAACCCCTGCAAACCCCAGTTTTATAATATAAAAGTCGTGTTTCGGGGGTCAAATTTATATAGGCGTGTTTTCTTGATGTTGAAGCATCCTGCCAAAGATTCTATTAGATTTTGGTGACTGTGTCCTTTTTTACTAAGTACAAAATATCATCGCAACCTATCAAAGATTTGACTAGATTTTGGTGAGCTTGGCCTTATTTTCATGGGCACAGGTCCCCAGAAACTGTCAGTTTGTGCTTGTCTGCACCCTATCTTCCATATTGGTGTTTACTTCTTTCAGCATGTCAGAAATCCTTGTATTGTTTGATGTTGATGGAGCTACAGCAGTGGTATCTCAAGACAAAGTTGATAGGAAACCAGTAAAGGCGTCAACCTGTTATGTCAATGCAGAGGGTAAAAAGCTCCTTGCAGAAGTGTTGGAGATATCTAGTGAGTAAATTTATAAACAATGAATTTTTAGCTCACCTTGGTTGAAGGCTCCGAGGGAGCTTATAGTATAGTGGCCGTCCATCCGACAGTCTATACCTTTGACCAGTTATATCTCTGCAACCAACCATAACTCATCTGTAGCATGCCTCTGATGGGGCATTGATGATGTAAGCCTTTTTAGCTCACCAGAGCTTTTTGCTCTGGGAGAGCTTATAGGATAGGCAGTTGTCCGCCATCGTCGTCTGTGTCATCTGCGTCAACACTTAAAAATGACAGCTCTAAAGTCACTGGGCCGATTGTGCCCAAATTTTATCTGCAGCATCCTTGGGGAGGGGGAGTGAAAGTTCGTGTTTTTATAAAAATCTGACTATTATTTTGTTTGCTATGGCAACTTGTAGTATCCATGACTTAAAATAAGGAAAATTGAAAAATTGAAATTACTGCCAAGCCCCTGCAGATATTTTGACAAATCTTTTATAGTAATATTCTTTGTGTGAACTTTTTTAGCCATATGCCAACCTGGGAGTCCCCTGGGATGTGCCGGGACCATGCCCCACCCCTTCACTTTGTAAAAAGCCCAATATCTCAGAAATTGTTCAGATTCCCACCATATATATTCTTGTTCCACATGATCAGAAGCATTCAATGACACCAAGTTGGGGGTCCCCTTGGATGTGCCTGGGCCATGCCCAACCCCCCCTCAGTACACTCTATAAAAGGCCCAATATCTCAGAAACCATTCAGATTTCCACCCCTAAACCATATATATTTTTGTTCCTTATGTTAAGACACATTCCGTGATACCAACCTTGTGGTCTCTCGGGGTGCCCCGTCATGCCCTACCCTTCCACTTCATAGAATGCCAAAATCTTAGAAACCATTCAGATTGCCACTCCTAAACTATATATATTCTTGTTTCTTCAGAGGCATTCAGTGACACCAATCGGGGGGGGGTTCCCTAGGATGTGTCGGGGCCATCATGCAGCCTTACTTATATCTTCAAGCCCTGATTGGGGAGTGATATTTCATGAGAAGGGGTATAGGTGTTTGTTAGAGGCTACAGTTCCCAAGAAAAGTCACTAGAGCATCCCAAAACTGCATTTATAGCAAATTCCACCATGTAGTGAAATATACAAATGAACTAGACACTAGTGATGCTAAACCCATGAAAGACTATTGACATTGCTATTCTTTTGTTCTATTGGAGAGCCTACTGCGGGATAATTTGAGTGCTTGGAATACAGTTGCCTTTCCTTCCAGAAATTTAGCATTATAGTAGTCTTAAGTAACATTACAAAAATAAATAAACCCAGAAATTAATTTATAAAAGTTTTTTTCTATATTACAAACAATTGTTGATCGATCATGTGGCAATAGAGCCAACTGCCAAAATGTTCACGGGTAATTTCATCTCCTGAAGTAGAGCGTCATAATCAACATGTACACAGAAAGACCATATATAGGCTTGTTTCAATTAAATCTGTGTTAAAAAGGCATCACAATTGTCAAGTTTCTTATGCATCTGGGACAGAACTTGAGTGCGTTTTGGAACCTGAAAACTAGCACAGTGATTGTACAGTGATTGTACTATTGTTGTGAGATAGATTCCAGGATGTTTGTGTAAGCCTTTGATTTAAGTTGTTTTTCATTTATCTAACAACAAATTAAGAAATTATTGTATAAGATCCAACTGATGTTTTCAATATTCTTTAATAGGTGTTTATTACAGGCTCATGGTTTTTAGAAAATAGCGACAAACTTTTCAAGTATTAGCATCCGAAAATCGGGGGAATTAGCGTTTATTAGAGCCTGGGCTTCTAATTGAGATTATAAGCCAGCCTCTCTTGCTTGAAGTCTGATGCGTGTCTGACTGGTCATCAGGAGGACGCAGGTTCAATACCTGCTGGGGCGGCAACATTCTTTCGTCGAGATTGATCATGAAATCTTTTCTACGGGGATCATTCCCTCCCTTTCAGCTGATTCAAGAAGGGCAGTTGTCAATTTCTGGGGAAAGAAAGTGCACTGTACTGGTTAAATGCTTATGTATAAGCCTGCCCAGGAAAAGTGGATAGGTAAACTGACTTGCACAAAAAATGACCTAAAATAGTGTTGACTGGGCTGTTAAACTCCATTACAAACAAAGACCGAGATGTTTGTGTTCCCTGTATATTTTTAAGTATATTATCTTACAGACAGCAGAGATGAAATTGATGAGTTTGAAGAAAATTGGACAATGTCTTGCCGGGCAACACATATTCGGGATCTAAAAAGGAAGAACCAGAAAAGTGGATATGTAACTTCTTGGCCTGAGGTAGGTACTGTTCTCAGCACATCTTAGCATAACCCCTGCCCATAGGGGCATGGAGAATTAGATTGGGCTGCATGAGTATTTCCGCACAGAGCTAAAACTGACCATACTGATAAATTGCTTATGAAGTCTAAGCCTGCCCTGTTGAAGTGGTGTGAGTCAGTTTGTTTGTTTTTGTTTGATTTGAGGTTTAACGTCCCCGTCAACACTGTAAAGGTCATTTTGGAGACGTTGCTTCCAATTTTGTGGGACTTTTACCCGACATTGAGATGAAATGACATCTCAAGCCCTGTCGCCACTGTCCATTGCATTAAAAGCACTAGTTGGGTAGAATGTTGTTGAGTATTTGCCATTTATTCCCTTAGTGTCCGAAAAAAGTAGCCAACAAGATTTATTGCTTTGTTGGGTAGTTTAGGGGTATTTTTGTGTCTTGTTGGTAAGTTTTTAACATGGAAGTACCCAACAAGTGTCCATCTGTGAGGACGTCTGTCCGTCTGTCCATTAGAGGCTTTCACCCTGTAGGAAACTCAAGAATGGTTTGAGCTAGGAATTAGAAATTTCATATATGGAATGTGCATGAAAAATAAGAGGACACATATTTTATTTTTTTTCCGTTGTTCGATACAGTTTATAATCGATTTTCTCCACTCTATCTGTGTAGCAGTCTAATGTGCATTTAGGTATGGAATCAACCGGAAGAGAGGGAGAGACTATTATTTGTCATTTCTTCGAATTTATATGAGATATCTTATATGTTAATTTAGATATCTTATTTATCAAACGTATATAAGATATCTTCTGTTAAATAAGATATCCTATATACCAATATAAATAAGATATCTTATATATTATATAAGATATCTGATATGTTATATAAGATATCTTATATGCTATATTAGATATCTTATTAAGTGTGTTAGATATCTTTTATATAGCATAAGATATCTTATATGTTTTAGTAAATAAGATATCTTTATTGACACATCAGATATCGTATTTAAGATATAAGATATCTTATATGTTATATAAGATATCTTATTTAAGATATAAGATATCTTATATATCATATCTTATCTGCTATATTAGATATCTTATTAAGTGTGTTAGATATCTTTTATATAGCATAAGATATCTTATATGTTTTAGTAAATAAGATATCTTTATTGACACATCAGATATCTTATTTAAGATATAAGATATCTTATATGTTATATAAGATATCTTATTTAAGATATAAGATATCTTATATATCATATAAGATATCTGAATTGCAGAATTAAATAAGATATCTCATAAAGGATATAAGATATCTCCTTTAGGATATAAGATATCTTATTTGTTATATGAGATATCTTAAATGCTGTATAAGATATCCCTTATAATAAATAAGATATCTTTTATAATAAATAAGATATCTATATTCCATAATAAACAGTAAAATGGCTTGCCATACGATTGAGTTTTGACGAAATTTCGAAATATATAACAAAGTTATGCCCTTTTTCGGACTTGTACATTGGCTATAGGGAAACCTTGTGAACAAAATATCAGGCTCATGATATTTAGTGGCAAGCATATGGATTTAGGGCATAGTATTTCACAAACACATTTTCTAGTTTTAAAAGTAAATGTTGAATCCTGTCTTTAAGTGACAACTCCTGTACCCTTGGGCCAGTTTCATTTAAAAATTTAATAGGAATGTTGCTTAGGTGACTCTCTACAGAAATACCTGGCGCGATAGATCGGATAATCAATTTACGTATCGATAAAATCCACAAAAGGACATTACGATAACACACCTATGGCATAGTGTATTTTTTTTTAAATCTCAAAAACGGCTTCTTTTCTGATTAAATTACATGATATTTTTTCATTTATACTACAAACATAGGTTGTGGGTGTTGGTAAGAACCGCCTCTTTGAGGCTGTTTTAACGAGTACCCACAACCTATGTCTTGGAGCAGAAATAAGAAAGGTAATGTATACCCACGTTAACCCCAGTTTTCTGTATATAAAGTTTATAGGGGTCTTTTTTTCACGGACTTGTTCACTTGATGAATTATCATTAGTGATATGTTTGTAATGATAATTTGATAAGTACAATTTACTAACCAAAGTAGCTGGATGAGCTACAGTCAGTGGTGTCGCAGCTGGATCTACACTTTTAATCCTGTCTGTTCAAAAACGTATGGTGAAGTACAACATATAAAAGGTATTATCCTCATAGAGAAAAGCAGACTAATAAAATGATGACCAAATCTTTAGTGATTACTGACCCATTAACAATCACAATGACAGGAGTGATAATCAATCATCTTTATAGCTCGAATTTGCCAGCGGTAGAAATACCCATAATGGTTCCTCTCTTATGAACAAGAGTGCCACCCGAGCTAAAAAATAGAAAAAAAAAACGTAAACATCACCACCGCATGCTCCTTGTTTATGTTCTTAGTTCTTTATAATTATATGCCCCTACTCCCATCGGGGCTTTTATAAATAGATGGGCTGGATCATGCTGCCACGCAAAGCTGAAACTGTCTGCATACGAGTACTGGTAAACCCCTTTGAGGATCTAAGCCAGCCCAGGCAAAGCTGTGCTTGTTGGCCCATCCATGCTTACAAACCATATTGGTTTCATTGGGGGACAGGGCTTGATGTCATTTCATCTCAGTGCAGGGTAAAAGTCCCACAAATTGGAAGTAATGTCTCCAAAATGACCTAAATAGTGTTGATTAGGACGTAAAACATAAACTCAAACACTAAAGTGAGCGAATTAGGGCTCTCTTGTGTAAGTATTAGTTGACTTGAGCCATGTTTTTAAGTGCTCTTTTCAAAGTAGTTCAAAGAATTTCTTTTTTGGGGGGTTGAGGGACATGGAATTTTAGCCCTGGAAGCAAGATACATCACCGCCTCTATTGATAACACTATTAACCCTTTTTGTACCAAATGGAATCTTCCTCCTTATAAATTGCATTGGAAACACTTATTCACGATTTGGGGATTTTGAATCTCAATATATTTTAGTATATAGATATATAATACCTGGCAAAGAATAAAGTCTGTTCATAGTAAATGCAGTATCTGCTTGACACAGTTCATGATACTTGCTGTTTTGTTTACACCAAAAATATTTCAGCACTTTGATATTAGTTTTCTTGATTTTCAGGATCTAACAGATTTGAAGAACCAAGTGGACAAAAAGAGAAAAAGTGTTAGTGAGGTATGGCTCTTGTTTTGTTAGCTCACCTAGGCCAAAGGTCCCAGGGATATTATAGTATAGTAGTCGGTCCACCGTCAGTACATTTGACCTACAGGCTGATCTCAGTCATTTCCAAATTGTAGTATGCCTGAAACAACAAGGCCCAGGCCTTTATTATTTGTTATGTAGCTTCATCTAGTGGACCTCTACCAAGATTGCTCAAATTATAGCTCTCGCGCCAAAAATACCCCACACGCTGCGGCCCACCAGTTTTACATAGACATATATAGGGCAAACCTAAAAAATCTTCTTGTTTGAAACCAGCAGGCCCAGGTGTAATTATGTTGAATCTTGCAGTCCCATGTCCCGTCCGCCCGTCATTTCATCCGTCCACAATTCCTTTAAAGGACATCTCATAAACCACTGAACAGATTTTGATCTAATTTGGCAGCCATGATCTTTGGGTGGTCCTCTCTCTAAAGTGTTCAAAAAATTCCATTCAGTGCATGACTCTGATTGTCAGGGCAATGAAAATGAGAAAATAAGAAAAAAAACAACTTTTTCTTGTCTGAAACCCAAAGGCCTAGATCTTGGATATTTATTATGAAGCTTCATCTAGTGGACATCTTCCAAAATTGTGTAAATCATAGATTAGTGGCCAAAATGGTGCTGCCACAGGGTCCGCATGTTTTACATAGACTTAGGGTTCTGTTTGTCTGTTTGTCAAGGCATCAACATTTGCGACCACCCTAGCGTTCACCCTAATGGTCAAGTTTATTTTCTCAACAACTTTGAGAGCTTCTATAATGATACTTGGTACATACTGGGGATGGCAACTTAAATGCAAGCAGCCGTATTTGACCTTGACATACATTTCATGGTTCACTGACTTTGTAAAATATTGCAATCACACTAGGGTTTACCCAGTCCTAATTGTCACGTTAATTTCTCAAGAATTTTTAGAGCTTCATAAATGATAGTTGGACAAGCTTGCATGGAGGAATGGCAAGCTTTATGTAGCATTTGCCCACCATACACAGAATTGTTGAGTAAACTATATATAGTTTCGATGACTTTTTTGCTGACACATTGTGTCTTGTATTTTACAGAGTGAAATTGATTGTCTATTGCAGGTGTTACAGGCCAAAGTTTCTGTAAAGAAACAGAAAGCAAATACTTCAGTAAAGAATGGGTCAGCCTATCCAGAAATTACAGGAGGAAAACCAACTGTCAAATCACAAGCAGAAAAAAAGGTAAAAATATATAATGTAATGTATACAGGTAGTGACCAGCTGAAAGTATTAGCTGTGAGCTGTTGTGATCAGTCATGGTATGTTTTGCTTTGTGAACAAATCACTTGAAATGTTAACACTTAGGCCAGTCTGATTCAAACTTCACAGGAATGTTTCTCGTCCCTCGCCCATCGGGGTTTGAAGAAAGAGATGGGCTGCATGATGCTTTCACGCAGAGATGAAATCCGACTGCACATGAGTACTGGTAAACCGCTGAGAGGATCTGAGCCTGCCTCCGTAAAGCGGTGCGAGTTGGATCATCGGTGCTTAAAAACCCTATTGGTTTCATCGGGCGACAGGGCTTGAGATGTCATTTCATCTCAATATCTGGTAAAAATCCCTCAAAATTGGAAGCAACATCTCGAAAATGACCTATACAGTGTTGACAGGGACGTTAGTTAAACCTCAAATCAAACAAACAAACAAACAAACAAACAGGAATGTTGCCTTGGATGGCTCCCCACAAGAACAGTTTAAATCATTCTTTGATAAACCAAAGCTGAAAATAGCAACCTTTAAATGGTTACTCCTAAATCCATGGGCCAATTTCATTCATACTTCATAGGAATGCTGTTATAATGCCCCCAACGTCGAAATAGTAGGTGGGGCATTGTGGTTTACCTTTGTCCATCCATTTGTCAGTTATCACATTTTGATCATAGCATACCTTCGTAACAGTGCATGCTAGGGTTTTGATATTATGTAGATGGATTCCTCATGAGAAAATGGCTCACACAATTTTTTTTTCCGGCATCAGATGATGCCGGGGACATTTAGTTTTCCTAATGTGTCCATGGGTATGTGCATATGAATGTACAATTGTCTGTTTGATTTGAGGTTTAACGTCCCCGTCAACACTGCAAAGGTCATATTGGAGATGTTGCTTCCAATTTTGTGGGATTTTTACCCGACATTGAGATGACATGACATCTCAAGCCCTGTCAGCCAATGAAACCAATAAGGTTTATTAGCATGGACGGTCCTCCTCCCAACTTTCTGGACAGGCTTAGATCCTCTAAGCGGTTTACCAGTACTAGTGTGCAGGCTGGATTCAGCTCTGCGTGGAAGCATCATGCAGCCCATATATTTATTCAAGCCCCAATGGCGGTGACAGGTTCACTTGTCTGTACGAATGTGTCTATGTACGTTATCGTGTTAGACTGTGGTTAAGGCATTTGTACCAGGTAGAACTTGAATTTTCCAATCCATGTGTTGGAATTGGATTATATTTGCTATGATGATAGATATAGGTGCAATATTATATTCAGCAGTACCTCCACCCAGGTGCTTGACCTCAAGGTCAAGGTCAGGGACATATAATTTTTTAAATTTTAAAGATTCAGGTTTAGGTATTTGTACCAGGATATTTAAGAGCTCATATCTTCCAAACCATTATATGGCTCTTGTTTAACTTTGGTATTGTTTGTTTGATTTGAGGTTTAACGTCCCCGTCAACACTGTAAAGGTCATTTTGGAGAAGTTGCTTCCAATTTCAACTTTTACCCGATATTGAGATGAAATGACATCTCAAGCCCTATCGCCAGATGAAACCACTAGCGTTTATTAGCATGGACGGTCCCCCTGGCACAGCGGTTCCTGGACAAGCTAAGATCCTCTAAGCGGTTTACCAGTACTAGTGTGCGGGTCGGATTCAGCTCTGCGTGGAAGCATCATGCAGCCCATATATTTCTTCAAGCGGCTTTGGGCGGGGGCCGTTATATATGGTATTATAACAGATATAGGTCCAAAGTTTTATTCAGCAGGTTAAGGCATTTGTACAAGGTAGAGCCTGATTGATTTAGTTTATGTTTGGCATGATGATAGATATAGGTTTATTGTTTTTAGCTCACCGTCACATAGTGACGAGGTGAGCTTTTGGGATCACTTTTCGTCCGATGTGCGTCCGTCCATCCGTCCGTGCGTGCGTCCGTAAACAATTCTTTAAACGACATCTCCTCCTAAACCACTGATCGGATTTTGACAAAACTTCACAGGAATGATCCTTAGGTGGTCCCCTTTCAAAGTTGTTCAAATGGTTCCGGTCCGTTGCACATCTAGGTCATTGGAGCCAAAAAGAGATTTTTTTCACCAAAATGTCATACCTGGGATATTAGTATCATGTGACCCCATGATTGACCTCAAAATGTATCTAGGTCACTGTGACCTATATTTCATGGTTCAGTGACTTTGCTTATTATCTTGAATACTATTCGAAGCAGAAATGTCATACCTAGATTATTAGATCCATGTGAACCGATAATTGATCACCAAATATAAGTCACTGTGACCTATATTTCAAAAGATATCTAGGTTAGTGTGACCTATATTTCATGGTTCACTGATTTTGCCTATTATCTTGAATATTATTTGATAAAGAAATGTCATACCTTGATTATTAGTTCCATGTGACCTGCTGATTGACTTTAAAATATGTCTAGGTCAGTGTGACCTATAATTCATGGCTCAGTGATTTTGCCTATTATCTTGAATAATATTTTGGTAACAAAATGTTATACCTGGGATATTACTTCAATGCAACCAGATGATTGACCTCAAAATATATCTAGGTCAGTGTGACCTTTTTACATGGTTCAGTGACTTTGACTTATATCTTGAATACTGAATGGAGAAACTTCATATCTGAATATTCAATTCCATGTGACCAGGTGATTGACAGAGAAATATATCTAGGTCAGTGTGACCTATTTTCAGGGTTCAATTATTAGCCTTATAATTCAGACACAATTTGATTCCGAAATGTAATATCTGGAATATATGTTCCATGTGACCTGATGATTGACCTTAAATATATGGGAAGAGGTAGGTCTGGGCGGGGGTATTTGTGTTGTATTGACACATTTCTAGTTGATGGTGAGATGGGTGCCTGAGTGGGGGCATCTGTGTCATACTGATGCATTTCTAGTTTTTCTTGCCAGGATTATGGCCCTTTCCTGATTTATTGTTCTTATAAAAAAATGAGTGAAATCTTGCCAGGAAAGTATTTGAAAAACTATTTAAGCTAGACTGGTAGTGATGAGTAGTTTAAAGAAACCAATCAGCTCTGGCCATGCTAGCAGTAATTTATTTAATTAAATATCACTGTTTGGAGGTCAATTGTTAAGTAGATCAACTCCAGAGTGTGCAGTGAATGACCGATATGTGATATATCACTCGATATATCACAGCACTGAGCTGAGCTATTTCGGTTCTACACACTAAGCGTCAACAGAAATGATTTGATTCCTTCAGATTGTCCCTATCTTCCGCTATTGTTGAAAGGAATCCAGATAATATGACTGACTGTATCACATGCGTTTTTCATAATCAGATACAAGAAACATAATCCCACTAAACGTAAAGGAAACAATGAATGATGTTATGACGCGGGATAAAAAAAAAACTGCTCTTTGTTTTGCACTGTTCTACCCAGTGATTTATCACTTGATATATCACTAGATTTTTTATGGGTGTATAGGAGACCATTGTTAGATTGCCTAATTAAGTTTTGAAAAAATATGAAAAATACTTCATGAGTTCTGGCCCTTTGTTAATTTTGGCAATTTACCATATTTCAAAAGCTGTTAAATTTAGACTTGAAACTTGATGGATTGATTTGTAATGGTCAGTAGATAACCTGATAACTTCTGAAAAAAAATGGGAAGCAGCATCTCCCAAATTACCTAATTGGTGTTGACATGGATGTTCAATCTCAAATCAAACAAATAAACACTAGCCTTTTCTTGTTATTGTCTTTTTTTCAATTCCATATTCAGGTGTTGGAGACTAGAAGTGTTCAGAGACAGAGGACAAAGATTCCAATCAGAAAGAGCTCAGTTGTTGCAAGAACAACATGGAGGCCTGCTTCTACACCTAGGCCTGTAACAAAGGTGTGTACATGAACTTAACTATTAAAAATGATGAAGCATAACTAGTTTTAGCTCTAGACCAAAGTCCTGTAGAGCTATCGCACTACTGACATTGGCATTGGAATTGGCATCAGCACCGGTTCAACATTTACACCTTAAGAGCTAAAATTTCCAAACTGAATAATTGGTTTTGATGGATTTAGTTCAATTTGTGATGATAGATATAGAATCAAAGTACAGTTCAGCAACTCCGATGCCCATGCCTATGACTACAAGGTCAGGCTGTTGAAACAAGAACATTGGGGTAGGCAGTGTATTCTGCAGCCATACAGAATGATGTTTCACGGCTTGGTATTTTGTCACACAGGAAGGACTCAGCAGACTGTGAAATGGCTGATAAATGTACCTCAGAAGATGGCACTTTTTCACTGTACATTGACTCATTTTTCCCCTATACAATGCTTCCAAGCAGAGTTGAAACCAACGCACCAGAGTATGTGTAAACTGCATAGCGATTCTAAGCATGCCCAGGAGTTCTGCAGGTTGGGCCGCTCATGCATATCAACCCAATTGATTTAATTGGACGGCAGGGCTTGGGATGTCACGTCATCTCAATATTGGGTAAAAGTCCCATAAAATTGGAAGCAATGTCTCCAAAATGACCTATACATAGTTGACGGGGACATTAAACCTAAAAACAAACAAACTAATAATATTTGTCCCAATTGGTTTATAGTGCTCCAAACAAACATGGGCTAGATTAGTCAATATGTTTATTAAGTAATAAAAATTGTGAGTTGATCGATTGTCAGGGGTTGGATCCCAGTGTCTGTAAACTGGACTTATGCACCCTCAAAAATGTAACGCCATGATTGGAAGGAATTTGGTTAAATATTAGTAAATCACTTTGGAAATTTTTAATGCCCTGGATTCCAGATTCAGGGACCATATAGTTTTTGGTCGGTCTGTCTGTTTGTCCGTTTGTCAGTTCATTTGTCTACAAAAACCTTAACTTCCGGCATACATTTTGAATGGTAATAGATATGGTAATAGATAGAGCTTTCATACTTCTCATGTGTATACCTTATCACAAGACCTTTCCAGTGATACCATAATTTTTGATCTTGAGACCTTGACCTTTGACCTATATTTTAACATTCGCTTTCGATTGGTTAGTGATAGGGCTTTCATATTTCACATGTTCATTCCTTGTCACAAGACCTTTCTAGTGGTACCATAATTTTGACCTTGATATTTGACCTTTTAAAAAAAAAACTTTAACATTGGCCATAACTTTGGATTGCTGTGTGGTAGGCCTTTTCATATTTCACATGTGCACTCCTTGTCACAAGACCTTTCTAGTGGTACCATAATGTTGGACCTCATGACCTTGACCTTGATGTTTGACTTAATTTATAAAAACTTTACCATCGTAAATAACTTTTGATTGGTAAGTGGCAGGGCTTTAATGTTTCACATGTGGATTTCTTGTCACACTACCTTTCTAGTGGTACCATAATTTTTTACCTATTGACCTTGACGTTTGACCTACTTTTTAAAAACATAGTCCATAACTTTGATTGGCAAGTGATTGGGCTTTCATATTTCACATTTGAATTATTTTTCACAATACCTTTCCAGTGGTACCATAATTTTTGACCTCACGACCTTGACGTTTGACCTACTTTTTAAAAATTGGCCATAACTTTCATTTGGTAAGTTCTAGGGCTTTCATAATTCATATGTGCATTGCATGTCACTAGACCTTTTCAAATATCCCATAATGCCCAGACTTGAAGATTGGCCTTTTTTGATTGCAGATGGTAAAGACAGGAAGGGTACAGAGACAGAAGACAATCATTCCAGTAAGGAAACCATCAGGTGTTTCAAGAACAGGAAAAAAACCTGCCACCACTCCTTGTCCAGAGACAAAGGTACATACATGATTATTGAGATGTTGTTTCACCTCTGTGTGAGAATATGAAATTTCAACATATGACATCAATGAATATACGATTGTCTTTCTGCCCGTCAGTCACAAAATTTTGTCCACGCTATTACAAATGTACTTGAAAACAATTCAAGCTCTCTTTATGAAACTTCAGAAAATATCAAGCAACATTAGACAGCCTGCAGAGGGCAAGAATTATAACTCCTGCACTTATATACGTTCCCTATTTATTTCATTAGGAAGTTTTTTTATAAAAATTGTGTCTTCTATATAACTTGAAAACCTTCCATGATATGAAACTTCATATAAATATCAAGCAACATTAGACAGCATGCATAGCGCAAGAATTAGAACTATTGCACCCATTGAGCTATTTCCTTGTCTGTCATTGCCTTGTTACTTGGAAGCCTTACATGATATGGAACCTCATATAAATATGAAGCAGCACTAGCCGGCATGCAGTGAGGCATACTATTAGCATGCATTTATACTTTCTAGCTCACCTGTCACAAGTGATATGAAATGACATCTCAAGCCCTGCCGCTGAATGAAACCAATAGGGATTATAAGCATGGATTGGCAGACTCGCCCCGCTTTGCCTGAGCAGTTTTAAATCCTGTAACCGGTTTACCAGTACTCGTGTGCTGGTCAGTTTCAGCTCTGCCTGGAGGCATCATGCAGCCCGATGGGCGGGGGGCTGCCTAGTGGACCTCTTACCAAGATTTTCAAATTATAGCCCTCTGACCACAAATGCCCCTGCCCTGGGACCCTTTGCATTTACAAAGACTTATATAGAGATAATCTTCCTTTCTGAAACAGCAAGGCCCAGGTCTTTGATATTTGGTGTGAAGCTTCATCTTGTGGAACTCTATCAAGAGTGTTTAAATAGCCCAGGGGCCAAAAATGCCCCCGGCCTGAAGCCATTTTGTTTTACATAGGCCTAATGTAGGGAATATCTTTAAAAAAAACCTTCTTCTCTGAAACCGCAAGGCCCAGGTCTTTGATATTTGGTGTGTAGCTTCATCTAGAAGACCTTTGCCAAGATTGTTCAAATTATAGCCATTGTTGATAGTTGGTATGAAGGTTCACCTTTTAAGACCTCCCTCAACATTATGCACATTACAGCCCTGGGGCCAATAATGGCCCTCCCCAGGGTCCACTTGTTACTGTATCGATCAGGTGAGCGATCCAGGGCCATCATGGCCCTCTTGTTGAGTTTTTCTCTTAGAAGTTTATCAGTCACAGAATCCTGTCTGCTCTATACGTGGAAAACCTTATTCGCTCTGTAACTTGAGACCTGTTCAAGTTCTTGAGAATATCTATCAAATTAAACGATGTGCAGAGCGCAAGAGCTTTAACTCTGACACTAATTAATACATTTTAGTTCAAATGTGGGTCATGTCAGATCAAAAACTATGTCACTTGGTCAAATATCTTTAAAACCTTCTTCATGTTTGCCTTGATGTATCAAGGTCAAGTTCGAATATGGGTTATGCCAGGTCAAAAACTGGGTCACTAGGTCAAATTGCATTAAAACCTTGTTCACCCTCCGTCATGAAACATTACCATAATGTTTTGTCTGATTGATATCAAGGTCAAAATCGAATATGGTCCATATCAGATAAAAAGCGAGGTCAGTATGTCAAATATCTTTGACATCTACTAGAGGCCACAGTTTTGCTTAAACTTCATGTAACTTAACCAGATTGTTTGCCATGATGATATCTGGTTAAGTATTAAATATGGGTCATATTGGATCAAAAACTGGGGCCCTTAGTCAAATTCCGATGAAATCTTTTTCACCCTCTAGTTTCAATTATTCCCTTATCAAGTCTGCTCTATTCAAAACTGTACAAGAAATCTTCATGTATCCATCAACATTGGAGGACATGCAGATACACATATCCCATACAAGAATCACAATACCCAGGTTGCAATGGACAGCCATTTGCAGCGAGGAGAAGGTATATGCTAACCCATCACCCATTGGGACTTTGAGAATGTTTGGGCTGCATGGTGCTTCCTTGCAGGGCTGAAACTGGCCAAACATGAGCACAGGAAAACCGCTTAGAAGGCCTAAGTTATCCCAGGCAAAGAGATGCGATTATGCCATTCAGTGCATATAAGCCTTCTGGTTTCATTGTGCAGCAGGGCTAGAGATGTCATTTCATTTCATCTCAAAGTGGGGTAAATGACCCACAAAATTGGGAGCAACGTCTCCGAAATGACCTAGTCAGTATTGTCAGGGGGACGATTAACTGCAAATCAAACCAACAAAACCATTCAAACAAACAAAAAAGGTATATGCTATCTCTTCTGAGCCGGCCTCAGTGGCTCAGTCGGGTGCGCGTCTGACTGGTGATCAGGAGGTCGCGGGTTCAACTCCCGCTGGGGTCGGCAACATTCTTTCGTGGAGATTGATCATGAAATCTTTTCTAAGGTCATTCTCTCCCTTCCGCTGATTCAAGAAGGGCAGTTGTCAGTTTCTGGCAAAATAATGTGCACTGAACTGGTTAACCGCTTACGTATAAGCCTGCCCAGGAAAGTGTTGATAGGTAAACTGACCGGCTCAAAAATGACCTAAATAGTGTTGACTGGGCCGTAAAACTCCAATATAAACAAACACAGCTATCTCTTCTGATGGCGTTTTTTTGCAGAGATAACATATCATAAAATATCAATGTGCTTTAATTCCAGATACCCAAAAAGACGGTGGAAAGAAACAGTAATGCTTCAACTACCAGAGTGAAAGGAAATTTGAATGCAACAAAATCCAAAACAGTAAGTTTTTTCATTTCAGCTCCCCTGAGCGGAGGGCTCATAAGTGAGCTTATAGAAAGGCAAAGGTCTGTCATCTGTCCAACTGTCCACTGTCTGGCAACATTTTGAAACATCTCCTCCAAAATCACTGGGCCAGTTAAAGTCAAATTTCATGTTGAGCATCCATGGGACTGGGGAACGATATTTGTACTGGTAAACCGCTTATAGGATCTAAGCCTGTCCAGGAACCGCAGTGCTAGGCGGATGGTCCATGCTAATAAACGCTAGTGGTTTCATTTGGCAACAGTGCTTGAGATGTCATTTCATCTCAATGTCGGGTAAAAGTTAAAATTGGAAGCAACGTCTCCAAAATTACCATAACAGTGTTGACGGGGATGTTAAACCTCAATTAAACAAACAAACCATGACCTGTACTGAAATGTGCAACACCAGCCATGCCCTCTAGCATCGACTCTAGCAGAACTCTGTTTTCAAAATGGTTTTAAATTAACTCAAAGACCCCAAAGGGCTAGAAAATATAATTTGCTCTATGATGATGTTCAGGGAGACTTTTTCTGGCAGCCACATGGCACAAAACCAGCTGGAGTGAAGCATCTTTTTTTGGTCAATTTTGAGCCAGTCATTTTACCTATCGACCCTAAATCACTAAGCAGAAAAGCTCTTCAGTGCTGAAGGTCACATAACTATCACTGACTTGTTGGAAGATAGCCGCAGAGACTGGGGTCAGAGTGTTGCATAAGAGGGTTCGGATTGGCAAACAGTGTAGTTCCAGACCAGATGCCACAGAATGTGGTGCGTGATCCAGATCTACACTATTTGCTTAAAAAATCAGAAGTCTAGGGTTTAATGAACAGCATAAATTAAAGTCCAGGACTATTTCTACAACCTACACTTAGAAACAATCAACCAACCAGTATGTTCAGTGCTTTGATTAAGATATATTCGTGGAGGTGGGATATTTGTTTCCTCTGAAAGCTTTTCAAGTATTTTTTTGTGTTCCTGATAGTAAGACACATTCAGACCCACCAACCTGGTGGTCTCTTATGCGGGGGCCAAAAATCTGAAGTAAAGTCTCCTAAAAAAACCTAAATACTGCTGACAGGGTGTTAAACCTCAACACAAGATTGTTAAACAACACATCTAATGCTTTGGGATGCTAGTTTGTTTTGAAGTTTAATGGCCCAGTCAACACTATTTAAATCTATTAGAGCCAGACATTTTACCTATCCACACTGATCCTTGTCAGCCATATACAGTAGAACTTCGATGGCTCAAACACAGATGGGTCGTTTACCATGGATGTGTCGAACCCATTCTTGAGCCCCAAGCAAAATCCTCTACATAAGGATAATTAAGTAGATTTTAGTCTTTTATCTTGCAAATGTATGCTGTGTGTACTCATTAGAATCACCTCAAATAGGCGATTCTAATGAGGGCACACAGCATACATTTTCATTATAAAACACCGAAAATGTGACTAAAAGTATCTCGTTATGCCTCCTGACCTCAGTGGCTCGAACTACCTCTGTCTCAAACAGTTTTTTGAGGTCCTAAAGATGTTCGAGCGAATGAAGTTCGTCTGTACATAAGGGGTTAACCAGTACAGTGCCTTGTGATCACATGAAACTGAACTGCCCTTCTGGAATCAGCGGAAGGCAGAGAATGACTGTGCGGCTCATTATATATATTACCACGTCCCCTGATCAACGGTTGAACGCACTTTCGACTGACCTTCCAAGGCTGACTAGATGCTTTGTGTGATGGTCTTCCTTGGCCTAGTGGGTAATAGTGCTCTCTTAATCTCTCACAACTGTAGGATCAGCTTGAAATAAGTGAAAAATCTTGAAAAGCTCCTAAAACAGAATCCAAGAAGAGAATAAGAAGAGTATTTGTGATGTGTTATTTGTAAATTGTCTTTTAAGTTCACCTGGCCGAAGGTCATGATGAGTTTCTGAAGTCTGTGAGTAAACTTTCCTTGTAAACACTCTAGAGAGGCCACAGTTTTGGGCCAATCATAATCAAACTGGGTCAGAATGATCATCATGAAACTACTCAGTCAGATTAGAATATGGTTCATGTCGCATCAAAAGGTAGGTCTGTATGTCATACAGAAAAACCTTGTGAACACACTAGAGGCCACTGATTTGGTCAGCTCATCATCAATTTGCTCAGAATTATCATCTTGACAACATCTTGGTCAACTTCCAATATGATTTGTGTTTGGTCTAGGTCAAGTCATAGAAAAACCACACTAGAGGCCATGGTTTTGGTCTAAACATCACCAAACTTGCTCAGAATGATTATTTTAATAGTATCGGGGTCAAGTTTGAATATGGGTTGTGTCAGGTCCAAAAATAGGTCAGTAGGTCAAATTATAGAAAACCTTGTGAACACACTAGAGGCCGCAGTTTTGGTCCCCATCATCAATCTAGCTCAGAATGTGCATCTTGATATATCTCATCAACTTCAAATATGGGTCACATTGGTCAATAGATCAGTAGGTCAAATCATAGAAAAACCTTGTGAACACACTAGTGGCCACGGTTTTGGGCCGATCATCATCAAGTTTGCTCGGAATGATCATCTTGACAACATCTCGGCTTTTCAAATATGGGTCTTTTCAGGTCAAAAAGTAGTCGGGTAGGTCAAATCATAGAAACAGTTGGGAACACTCTATAGAGGCCACAGTTTTGGTCTTATCATCAGTTTTGCACAGAATTATGGGCCATGTCGGTTCAAAAAGTAGGTCAGAAGGTCAAATCATAGAAAAACTTTGGGAATACGCTAGAAGCCAGTTTTGGTATGATCATCATCAAACTTGCTCAGAATGATCAACCGGACAATATCTTGGTCAAATTCAAATGTGGGTCATGTTGGACCAAAAAGGAACTCAGTAGGTCAAATCATAGAAAAACCTTGTGAACAATCTAGAGGCCACAGTTTTGGTCCAATTGTCATAAAACTTGCTCAGAATGATCATCTTTACAATAAATGTTGATCAGAAGGGCATTTAGTAATAAATATTGAACCATTTGTGATAGAGCCTTCATATATGGCATGTAGGTTCCTTGTGACAAGGGCTTGCGCCCATACAAAAATTGATGACTTTGGCCTACTTTGTCACAACTTCTGAAGCATTTGAGAAAAACCCTTATATTTGGCATGTAGAATTGTGGGACAAGGGCTTCCTTTTCATACAAAAACAAACCCGACCTTCACATGTGACCTATTTTATCATCAGCTGTGAACTCTTTGAGATAGAGCCTCCATATTTGGCATGTATGCTCCTTGTGACAAGGTCTACCCACCCATACAAATATTTTTATCCAGCGCCCTTGACCATTGACCTACTTTGTCATAACTTTGGAAGCATTTGAGATAGAGCCTTCATATCTGGCATGTAGGTTTCTTGTCAGAAGGGCTTCCTATTCATAGAAAACTGACCTGTGATATTGGCCTTGAAATAAGACCTGCTTTATCACAACTTTTGAACCATTTGAGATAAGAGCCTTTATATTTGGCATGTATGCTCCTTGTGACAAGGACATCTGACACATACAAAAATTTTGACTTATGACCTTGACCTACTTTGCCATAACTTGTGAACCATTTAAGATAGAGCATTCTTTTATGGCTTCTGGCACATGCCCAAAAAATTGACCAGTGACCTACTTAATAATAATTACTTAACCGTTTTAGGTAGATCCTTCATATATGGCATGTATGTTCCTAGTGACAAGGGCTTCATACCCATACCTACATTTTGATCTTTGACCTTGAAATTTGACCTACTTGGTCATAACTTTTGAATCATTTGACAGTAAACCTTCATATGTGGCATGTAAGTTCCTTGTGACAAGGGCTTCCCACTCTTACAAAATGTTAGCGCTGTGGTTTGAGCCTCGCTCGGATCACATGTGACGCCAAGTCCTGCAACGGAAAGTCAGGTGTTTTTTCTCCGGGTACTCCGGTTTTCACCAATCTGATTAACATCCGGCTCGATATGAGTGAAATAATCTTCAAAGGGCCATAAAACCAACCCCCCCCCCAAAAAAAAATATGAACATAGACATTTTCAGGCAGGGGCATACGTGTCCTATGGCTGCAATCTTGTTCACAATTTGAAAGAGAGTCATCATATTTGGATGTAAATTCCTTGTGACAGGAGCTTCCCACTCATACATACATACTGAGACCTTAGCTAAGATCTGTGACTATCACAACTTTTTAATCGTTTGAGCCTTAATATTTTGCATGTATGTTCCTTGGGACAAGGGCTTACCACCCATACAAACATGTTGATGTATGACCTTGACATTTGATCTACTTTTATCATAACTTTTGGCTTGTGTTTTCCTTCTGACAAGGGGCTGGCCTCAGTAGCTCAGTCCGATCTGACTGGTGATCAGGAGGACACAGGTTCGATACCTTCTGGGGTAGGCAACATTCTTTTGTGGAGATTGATCATGAAATCTTTTCTACTGCCATTCTCTCCCTTCTGCTGATTCAAGAAGGGTAGTCGTCAGTTAATGGGGTAAAAATGTGCAGTGTACTGGTTAACCGCTTACTATAAGCCTGCCCAGAAAAAGTGTGATAAAAGTTAGATAAACTGACAGGTGCAAAAACTAAAAAAAAAACTTTCCGACTAGTGCCTCCCATGCATACAACACTTATGACTTGTGACCTTCACCTTTGACCTTATTTAGCACAACTTTAAACCATTTGAGATAGGGCCTTCATATTTGGCATGTGGGTGGTTTCCTTGTCCACACACACTCACCAGTGCCTTTGCCCTTTTTTTGTCATATCTTTTGATCCATTACAGATAGATCCTTTATAAATTGTATGTTTCTTGTGACAATTTTGACCTGTGACTTTCACCTTGGCATGTGACCTACTTAATCATCACCTTTGAATGAACCATTTGAAATAGATTTGGTATGTACATTCCTATGACAAGGCATACAAAAAGTTTGACATGTGACCTTGACCTACTTAATCATCAATTTTGAACCATTTGAGATAGAGCCCTCATATTTGGCATGTATGTTCCTTCTGACAAGGCACCTTACTATCGTACCTACCAATTCATTTTTACCGTGTGGATCAGATGAGCGACCCAGGGCCATCATGGCCCTCTTGATTATATTTAGAAGTTTTCTGCTTTATTTTCTTCAGGGTTCCAATGGTAGACATATCAGTGTGCTTTATGAGGGTTCGGCAGAAGCAACGGAACCTGCTGTCCTTCCAGCTCGGACACCCATGTTTACAGACCATCTGACTACAGATCAAAGGGAATTGCTGAGCAACAGTCTGCAAGAATTTAAGACTGGAAAAAGATCCATTGGAATGGAGACAGAGACAGTTATATTATTTTCTTCTGCTGCAGAAATGAAACTTGCTGTGGGCCAAAATAAAGCAGAGAAGGGAATTAACACAGAACAAACAGATGCAATTGATGCCCTAAATTTAAAGATCGATCAGATACTTAATGTTCATATACCTGAAATCAATAGGAAACTGGACAGTCTTGCTGCAGTGCAGACGCAGGGCATTGTTACTTCAACACCAGTGCATAAAGAGTACAAACACAAAAAATTCCAAAACAAATCGAAAATACTACTGCCTGAAAGTCTTTGCACACTAGAGCCGGCTGAAGATGAGCTCATGAACCTTGACGCACTAACACCAGTATCTGGTGATAATGCTCAAGGTACTTGCCAAGAAACGGATAGCCTACAAAAAACATTGTTGCCTGAACAAGAAATAAAGCCGTCTTCAGCCAGTTCTGAGCCAGCAGATTATCAAGCAACAAACTCTTGCAATGAAGTTGAGCTAGTATTCAGTCAGCCTTTACACAATCAAACACCAATCAATCAGCAAGCTTCATCTTGTAAGTCACAGGTGCCTAGTCAAACACTAAATTATCATGCACAGGAAGCACTACCAGTTATCAGTCCTTTGGTAGACACTCAGTCAACCTCTTATCAGCTGGCATTTCCAAATAAACAACCTGTCCAACAGACCCAAACAGGTACAGCTCTAAGGTTTAGCTTACCATCTCCTGCAGCCCACCCATCTGCTGTACATCGCCGTACAGCTCCTTCCTTTAAAGGCACAGCAGTTGCATTAGCCACTGATGCAAGACACTCAAACACTCAGACTTGTGAGAATAAGAATACAGTCAGAGCCAGCACTATGCCAAGTTCTGTTGATTATATTGCTTCCCCTTACAACTCTCAAACTTCTGGACTCTGCACTTTGAAATCAATGGATTATTCTGGTGCTGATGCTGCCAGTCATCATGATGGGTACAATACACATTTCACAAATGAAATGCCACATGCTCATGTTTCGAGTTCAGCTTATTGCAATTTGAACACTTATGTACCTGTTTCTGTAAAACCGGTTGTTGTTCCGCACCATGCTTCATCTGTATCTGACTTTCAGCCTTCACTTGTTTCGAGTTCATCTTTCTTATCAGATGTGGTGAGAAGTATGGCAGCAGACACTCCGGTCACCAGCATCACTGCTCAGACGGCAGCTGTTTCGAACTTGAATCATTCTGATTCTAGTGCTTATTCATGCTTATCTAACAGTTTGAGCCATTCAGTATTTTCAAATTCGCTTTATCAGACAAACGCAACATCTGTTGTCCCAACTACCATTCCATGTTTTGTATCTATGCACAATACTGCTCCCACAGGCTTGGCTTGGTCCTCACTTGATTATTCAGGGCAGAAAGGACTATCTTCAGTTTGCACTGTCTCCTCTCAATTAGGAGTTCAATCCAAATTCAATGATTCTAGTTCTGTTTCTTCGTCCTTTCCTAGTACTTCAAACAATCAGTTATTTCCCAGTGCTGTCATAAGCCAGACAGCATCTCCACCTGTTACCCAAAGTCTCAGTCTTTCATCTGATTCTGTAAGTGACCCTTCTTGGCAAGTCTCAGCAACTTCCTCATTTGACTACGCAAGCCAGTTAGAAGTACCATCACAACTGCCAGCTAGGTCTGAGGAAGTTCACATAAGACAACCGTTGTCCACTTTGCAAGTCAACAAAATGAAAAACTACGTTGACATACGTAGTCATGCTGATATGCAAAATGTTGACCAAAGCAGTAAAGTCCGGATTGACAGACACTACGCTAGAAATGTTAAAAACACTTCGCCTTATGCTGGCAGTTATGCTTGGTCACTTACACAGGCGATATTTGAACCATCCGAGCTTGAAGGCAGAAACTTCTATGGAAATTATGGAAAGGCCCCATTGTCCCCTCGGAGAAAGGAAGCTATAGAAGAATCTGTGAAAGATATGTATGGACCCAGTGATATGCACTTAAAGGTTGCAGTAAAGGCCATTAATTCTGGTCTGCGGGGGCTGAGATTTCGGAAAGATTACAGGAATAAGTCTGCTTCTTCATTGCCAATGGGAGTGAACATTGGTGGTGTAATGCAAATGACAGGCATACCCCTCCAGATCATACCAGCACTCAATAACTGATAGCTGAATCTGACCCACGCACGAGTACTGGTAAACCACTTAGAGGATCTAAGCCTGCCCAGGCAAAAAGGTGTGAGTGTCGGACTGTCCATGCTTATAAACCCTATTGGTTTCATTGGGCGAAGGGGCTTGAGATGTCATTTCATCTCAATGTCGGGTAAAAGTCCCATAAAATTGGAAGCAACGTCTCCAAAATGCCCTTTAGTGTTGATGGGGCATTAAAACTCAAATCAATAAAACAAAACTGAATTAAAATATATTTTGCTTGTTCAAAGAATTTATTCTCAACTATGACATAGAAAACTTGATGAATATTAATGAGACAGTTTCTAGTTGTTGTCTCTTTGAAATATTTCATACTTCAAATTTCTGTATCTCAGAAACTGGTGAAGAAGATTTGATCTGATTGACAGATTTCATTTTCCTGCAGCAATGTGCATTTAAATCTGAATGGTAAACCCCCCCCCCCCCCAATCCAGGCTTGGAGAAATAGATTGGCTGCACAGTGCTTCCACGCATAGCTGAAACCGACGGAACTTGAATACTGGTAAACTGTTTAGGTCTAAGCCTGCCCAGGAAAAGTCTCGGGTCGGACCACTCCTTAAACCCTAGCTGTTTCTATGAGCAGTAAGCTTGAGATGTCATTTCATCTCAGTGACCGGTAAAAGTCCCACAAAATTGAAAGCAAATCCTCCAAAATAACCTAAATAGTGTTGATGGGGACATAAAACATCAACTCAGACAAACAAAGATCTCAATGGTTTCAATCCTGAGATAAATGATCTTGGTCAGCCCCAAAGGGTGTCTTAATTTTGGATTCTTACAGTGTATGCCAGCTCATGATCATCTGCCCTTATTATGCTCGCCATTCAGAAAATGTATTATGTTATACCCTCCAAAGTTTTGAGTGTTCGTCCATCCATCCATACGTCCGTGCTTCAGGGCTTGAGATGTCATTTCATCTCGAGGTCGGGTGAAAGTCCCACCAAATTGGAAGCAACGTCTCCAAAATGACCTTTGCAAGCCTCGTATTTTTCAGGCATTTGCAGGATTTCGGGCTTTTAGATTTTGATTTTTGTGCCTATAGTCTGTTTAAAAAACTATTTAACATTTATCCTGCTGAATAAATCTATTAAACCACACCAATTTTCCGACAATAATCAACCAAATTACTTGATATTTTCACAAATTGCATTACAAACAGTGTAGATCCTGATCAAATGGCTTCAGAAGCCATCTGATCTTGATCTTCACTGTTTGCAAAGGTAATAGATGTGTATTGTTCAGCAGGATAAGGGTTGCAGCTGAAAAATCGGGCCTTTCAGGCATTGAAAAGCCTGGTCAGTATGAGGCCTCCTTTGACAGTGATGACGGGGTCGTTAAACCTTGGATCAAACAAACATACAAAATGTAGAGCAGCCTGAGACACAATTTTAGAACATATGAACCATAACTCTGATTTTCCTACTTTTGGAGTTATCGCCCCTTGAACATTGAACATAAACATTTCTGTCATGTCGTCTGAAGCACTTTATCTCCTGAACTTGATTGATTCTGACCAAACTTGCATAGTTACATCACCAGGATAGGGAAAATAAAGACAAAAAAAAAAAAAAAAAACATGTTTACCAAAAACGTTATATAAATCAGGTGTGTTGGATGTCTGTTTATAAATATAAATAATGTAAATATCAATGTAAAACAGTACTTTACAAATGCAGTTCGACTTGAATTACTAATATCTTTGAGACCATGAAAATTACTTCAAGACGGGTTAGCAAATCAATAGCAAATCGTCATGCACTTTTAAAAATAAAATGTATTTTGTGTGTACTTATTATTATTGCCACATTGAGACGCTGAGTACCATATAAAGATGAAATCAAACATACTATTAAGATCTCAGTTGAGGTTTGCCCTTTGCTCTGGCCCTGGTGAGATGACAAGTTCTGCAACAAAAGACCAGGTTTTTTTTCTCTAGATACTCCTGTTCTCACCCACCTGTTTAACAAGTGCATGTGTGACCCAAGTTCTTATCTTGAGTTTCGTTTCGACAAGTTTGTTCCTGGGTAAAAACGTGTTGTTTGTTTTTCTAAACCACCAAATGCATGTAATGAAAACCCCTCTACATCCCACTTTATAAAGAGAAAACCGGGGTTTACAGTGGTTACCCTATTTCTGTTACAGGGCTGGGATTGTGGGTGCTCGTTGAAACCACCTCAATGAGGCGGTTCTTACGGGATCCCCAGCCCGTGTTTGTGATGTGAATAAGAAAATTTCCACCAGAAAAGTGACCGTTTTGGAGATATGAAAGAATTGCACTATGCCACATTGTGTGTTATCATAATATTGTTTTTGTTTAGCAGTTTGTTTTGTTTCTGTAAAACAAGTTTACTTTGTATAGGCTAGTACTATATGACTGCATGTCTATATATGAGCCAGCACATGACAAAACCTACATTAAAACTGGTGTGACCAGCACAGACTCGAATCAACCTAAGCACCCATCCATTATGACAATACATTTTGCTTATGTCACTTTGCATGGTGCATTGGTTACGCTACTCGCCTTGTAAACCAGGGGTCACAGGATCGATCCCTGGTTTCTCCAGACATTCAGTGAGTCTTTAAACCGAGATGCTGCCTCTGATGACTTAAGCTGTTGGTGGTACATAAAACTAAAACCCTCACTCACTGTTTGCATAGATATTAGGCTGCAGTAGGTACATGCAATCAGCGAAAACTGGTCTTCGCTGGTTGCTCAAGACTTCAGGTAGATTCTGTTATGCGCTGGCTCGTATGATTTCTGTTTTATAACCCCTACATTGTTGTATATACTGTAAATAGTATTTATAGGCTTGTATTTATGCTCAATGTGTTACCCTATGAAAATAAAAGACTATTATTATTAATATTATTTATTGACTCAAAATAAGTAAAACAATCTTGGAAGAGCCTTAAAACCTTAACTAAAAAATTATATGGATATCTGGAGATATGGGAGAAATTAGTAGTCATCCCAACTGGAGTTCAAAAGTCCTGGTACAGGTCGATTAATGTTTATTGAACATTAGGTCACACAGGCAGATACATCGGATACCGTTATAAAGGGATGACAGGGGCAAAGCTGAAACTCATTTCTGTACTGATGGCATATCAGAATAATATGCTGTAAGTGTTTGCGAATAAAGCGAGGGGAAGTCAGTCACCTTATATATTGTATCTGATGGATCAGTCCATATGGCATAGTGGTCAGTAAGTAGTCGTCAATCTGTAAATGAAACTACTCCTGCTCGCTGTATTTTTACACATTCTTCACATTTTGACGGGCCTCCGTGGCCTATTGGTTAAGAGCGCTGACTCTTGATCATTAGGTCTCACCGCTGTGGTTCGAGCCTCGCTCGGGTCACATGTGAGACGCCAAGTTCTGCAACGGAAGGTCAGGTGGTTTTTCTCCGGGTACTCCGGTTTTCGCCCACCTGATTAACGAACGGCTTGATATGAGTGAAATAATCTTGAAAGGGCCATAAAAAAAAAAAAAAATCTTTACATTACTGGGCAATAATTATTTTAGTCCAGATGGACAAGGGGAAGGTCATTCATCAAAGTTTGCTAATATATGTGTACCTCAATGGGCAAAAACAGTTGACTGTCATTATCTCAGATGCTGATAGTTTGAGATATCTCAAACTAAGTCTAATTGTTGGGCTTGGTTGTTTTAGTTTTGCTAGAGTTCTACTCTGTATCTCAAACCCATGTGTTATCTCCAACAATAATTTCCAGTCCCTTGGAGTTTGAGAATTTCCAGTCCCTTGGAGTTTGAGAAAAGGACTGGTTTTGACATATACTGTAAAGAAAAAAAAAATTGGACAACTTGAGGACTTGTGGTAATTCTCCAAATTAGCAAATTTGTTTCCTGAACCAGCAAAGAGCCCAAAAGGTGCAGAGGGAAAGGCAAACAGTGTATACCCTCCTTAACCCATTTTATACCGGAAACCCCAAAACGGATACCCTGGCAAACAGTGCAGACCCAGATCAGATGCTAAAGAAAGCTATATCTGATCAGGGCCTACACTGTTTGCTAAAAGTTCAGTCATTTTCAAATACATTTTGTTGAAAACACCACCTGACACCCCAAAATTTTGAAACAGACCCCTGCTATATATATATATATTCCTTTTGGTACAAAAGGGTTAAAGACAGTCTGTTCTGGGTCTGCACTGTTTGCTTGTTCTGGGACTAAGCAATGTTTGCTAACCCTATCTTTCCTAATATTTTGGATCTTTACAGTAAATTCCTTTAGCATCTCATGACTAAAGGCTCAGAAGGAGCTAAAGTGATAGGCAACTTCTGTTCACCAAGCAGATATTTTGTCATAAAATGACTGTGGACTTCCAATGACATTGTTTTACTTCCTTTTTTTAAAGATAATGTTCTAATGTAATTCCATTTAAAATCTGATATATTTTACCAACAGCATCAAAATGCATGAAGGTTCCTTGATCATTAGCCAGGTCCTCGTCTGTATAACAGATGGGAATAAAAAAAAATGAGAACAGGAAAATAAATAATTTTTCATACAACAGGATTTTTACTTATGTTTTTATTTTGCTACTTCAGAGTGCCACATTCCGGCCTCGGTAGCTCACGCGGATGCGGGTCTTATTGGTGATCAGGAGGATGCAGGTTCGATTCCTGCCGTGGTAGGCAACATTCTTTCCTGGAGATTGATCATGAAATCTTTTCTGCGGTCATTCTCTCCCTTCCGCTGAGTCGAGAAGGGCAGTTGTCAGTTTCTGGCGAAAGAATGTGCACTGTACTGGTTAACCGCTTTACAAGGTCAAAATTTTCCCATATAAAAGCATATACATGTACAACCAAATATGTCCTTGATGTAAATTGGTCAAGGCCAAGCTTTGATATATCAATGTCCCCGTCAACACTAGGTCATTCTTGAGACGCTGCTTCAATTTTGCAAGATGTCAGACTTTTATCCGACATTGAGATGAAATGACTTCTCTAGCCCTGCTGACCAATGAAACCAAAAGGCTTATATGCAATCAATGGTCTGACATGCACCACTTTGCATTAGCGGGCTTAGTCCTTCTAAGTGGTTTACTTGTACTCATGTATGGTCATTTGCAGCTCTGCATGAATCCGGTCCAGGAGAAAGGTTTTTGGTAGCCATCTGGGTAATTTGACCAGGACCCCGTGAACAAACCTTTGTTACTCCAGCCAATGGATGCTGCACATGAACTTTGACTTCAATCCACCAAATGGTTTCAGAGGGGAACATATATCCCAACGCTTTAGCGGATGGGATATTCCCACACACCTGTCTGCACCTTATGCTATCTCCTCCTGATCTACTAATCGGTTCGAAAAATCAGTCAAATTCAACTGTAAATACTTGTTATTTGGTTTTAGCCCCTGTAGAGAAAGCGTGGGTGTTTGTGACGGCCTGCCAGTGACTCCATTCTAATTGAAATCTTGACAGACAACAGAGTATTGCCATTACTACAAGCTCACCTGTGAGCATTTGGCCCAGGTGAGCTAACACAGCCACTTTAACATTGTTTTGCCACTTACTCAGGTACTTTCATCACTCTACCGGTATACTAATTCTCGAGGAACTGACATCAAAGGGAGAGAGATCATAGAAACAATTTCGTGATTAATGTAGACGACAATGGCAGATATCAGACCTTTGACCTCAAGACCACCTGTCTAAGTGCATCCCACTTTTCTACTAAGCGACAATTACAACAATTGAAATCTGCTTTATTGTCTACTGGTTACTTTGAGGATCATTGTTGAGCAAGGACCCAGATCATGCTGCTGCTCTAGGAGCTGACTGATCAGGGCCCATATTTGTCTGTATGCAACAATTATCCCACGGAATGCAAAACCTCTATCTTTGCAAACAGTGCAGATCCAGATCAGAAAAAGTCATTTGATCGGGATCTACACTGACATTCAGTTACCAAATTTGAATTCACGAATACATTTTATCAAGTAATTTGATTGGCTCGTAATCAGAAATTGGTGTGGCTTTACTAATATATTCAGCAGGATAAGCGGCCATGAACAGTCAACATGAAACCTTTTTATTGGTACCTTAAGGGTTAAACCATTCTTTTCTTCAGTTCTTAACTCTAGGTTGTCATTAGAAAGTCTTAAGCCTGCTTCTGCAAAGTGACACGAGTCCAACATTGCATGTACATGTATTTAAACCCAGATGTGAGTCACAAAATTGGAAGCAATGTTTTCAAATGACCTAAATAGTGTTTAAGGGGACATCAACTAAATTAAAAAAAAACACCAGAGGGCCATGATGGCCCTGGATCGCTCACCTGATCCATAGTGTAACAAGTGGGCCCCAGAGAGGGCCATTATTGGCCCCAGGGCTTTAATGTGCATAATGTTGAGGGAGGTCTTAAAGGTGAAGCTTCATACCAAACATCAACAAATGCTATAATTTGAACAATCTTGGCAAAGGTCCACTAGATGAAGCTACACATCAAATATCAAAGACCTGGGCCTTGCTGTTTCAGACAAGAAGATTTTTTTATGATATTCCCTACATAAGCCTATGCAAAACCAAATGGCCCCAGGGCTATATAAATCTATGTAAAACCAAAGGGCCCCATGGTGGGGGGGGGGGGGGGGGCTTTGTGGCCCCAGGGCTATAATTTGAACAACCTTGGTAGAGGTCCAGTAGATAAAGCTCCATACTAAATATCAAAGGCCTTGGCCTTGCAGTTTCAGAGAAGATTTTTAAAGATTTCCCTATATAAGTCTATGTAAAACCAAAGCAAAGGGCCCCGGAGCGGGGATATTTTTGGTATAAGAGATATAATTTGAATAATCTTGATAATCTTGAGGTTTCAGAGAAGAAGATTTTTAAAGATTTTCCCTATATAAGCCTATGTAACACCAAAGGGCCCTGTGGCGGGGGCATTTTTGCCCCAGCACTATAATTTGAACAATCTTGGTAGGGGTCCACTAGATGAAGCTTCATACCAAATATCAAAGACCTGGGCCTTGTGGTTTCAGAGAAGAAGATTTTTAAAGATTTTCCCTATATACCGTAAGCCAATGTAAAACCAAAGGGCCCCATGGCGGGGGCATTATTTGTCCCAGCACTATAATTTGAACAATCTTGGTAGGGGTCCACTAGATGAAGCTTCAAACCAAATATCAAAGTCCTGGGCCTTGTGGTTTCAGAGAAGAAGATTTTTAAAGATTTTCCCTATATAAGCCTATGTAAAACCAAAGGGCCCCGTGGCGGGGACATTTTTGGCCCCAGCACTATAATTTGAACAATCTTGGTAGGGGTCCACTAGATGAAGCTTCATACCAAATATCAAAGATCTGGGCCTTGTGGTTTCAGAGAAGAAGATTTTTTAAGTTTTGGGTTAAAAAAAATCTATTTTTGGCTCCTGTGACCTAGATGTGCAGCTGACCGGAACCATTTGAACGACTTTGAAAGGGGACCACCTAAGGATCATTCCTGTGAAGTTTGGTCAAAACCGATCAGTGGTTTAGGAGGAGATGTCGTTTAAAGAAATTGTTTACGCACGCACGGACGGACGCACGCACGCACACACACATGACGGACAAAAAGTGATCCCAAAAGCTCACCTCGTCACTATGTGACGGTGAGCAAAAAAAAAAAAAAACACATGCATTCTCATTCAATAGTCTGTGGAATTTCCATTATTCAATACAACCACTGGTAGCACTTTATGAACATGGTCAATAAATTTTCCACATTTTTCTGGAGTAACAGTCTCCCAGTAGGTTCTAATTCCTTCCACCAGCTGTTCTTTGGTTCTAGGTTTTATTGTTCTTTGTAAATAGTCTTTCATTGCAGACCACACATTCTCTATTGGGTTAATATCTGGCGAAGAGGCAGGTGTAACCATCAAATGCTCTAAAATACCATTTTCCTCCATCCACTGTCGTGTTGACTTGCTTTTATGCTTACTATCATTATCCTACAAGATAAGAAAAAAAAAATACAATATTCATGTACAGTTTAAATTAGGCATTCACAGCAACTAGAAATGTTATTCTGAATTGCAACAAAGAGGATCATTTCACATAAACATTTTTAACATGTCTTTGGCCTGTGTAAGGAATTTCATATGAAATGACTGTGCATAGCCGTTATATTCTGTTTATTATATTTGTTTGATTTGAGGTTTAACGTCCCCATCAACACTGTAAAGGTCATTTTGGAGATGTTGCTTACAATTGTATGGGACCTTTACCCGACATTGAGATGGAATGACATCTCAAGCTCTGTCGCCCAATGAAACCAATAGGTTTATTAGCATGGACGGTCCGCCTCGCACCATGGTTCCTGGACAGGCTTAGACCCTCTAAGCGCTTTACCCGTACTAGTGTGCAGGCCGGATTCAGCTCTCCGTGGAAGCATCATGCAGCCCATATATTTCTGTTTATTGTCACCTCTTCATAAGAAAGTAAGGGCATCAAAGGGTCCTGAGCTCAAAATGCTGGTGGAGGAATTTGTTTTTACATTTTTTTTTTCTTTTTAAAAAAAGAAATAAAAAGTTCTTTATCCCCTCACACAACAAAGATAATGTTTGTCCCATACATAAATAAGTATTGGTAGTCAGTGCTCAAGCGCATGCACTGATTGATGGATTTTTATACAACTTCACACACACATGACAAATGCTGGGTATGATTGTTTGTTTGATTGAGGTTTAACATCCCCATCAACACTGTAAAGGTCGTTTTTAGATGTTGCTTCCAATTTTGTGGGACTTTTACCCGACATTGAGATGAAATGACATCTCAAGCTCTGTGGCCCAATGAAACCAATTGGGTTTATAAGCATGGGCGGGCCGACACACACTGCTTTGCCTGGGCGGGCTTAGATCCTCTAACCCAAATGTTGGGTATGCTAGCAGGCTTAGATCCTTTAAGCCAAATGTTGAGTATGTTCATATCTCCTTTGTCCAAGGCTCGAGGTCAAGGTCACTGTGGCTATTTTTTTAGAAAAAAAAAACTTGTCGCTCTAGCACCTACATATATTGATGGTATGATGATAACCATGATATCTCAGTTGACTTTGACTTTCAGGGTCCGGGACTAAAGGGTACTAACTTGACAGACAGTGCAAGTCAAGATCAGAAGCCACAGAATGTGGCGTGTGATCAGGGCCTGCACTGTTTGCTGACGGAATTTTCCGTCAAAAATGTATGACAACATATAACAGTGGAACAGAACTAGAAATGTGTCCAGACGTCACAGATGCCCCCGCCCAGGGCCCCGCCTCACCCGGAAAATTTATGTTGCAACAACAGCTGCCATTGGATGGCATAGCTCTAAAGCAAAAGTGTCCTACCTATAGATGGGGATATTGCTGATTAAATCTTTGGACAAAAAACTATCAGCATACCCAATTTGAACCCAATTAATTAAATAGTTTGGAAAATAAGAGTTCTAAGAAACTTTAACATTCAAAATTTTCTAAGTGTGTAACCTTCACCTTGAGGTCATGGGCAGGGTCGGTGGTATGGATGAATGAGACTTGGGACCTGTATCTAACATCATTCCAAATATGAAGCTGATCTATAAATATGAGCCCAAAAACATTAAAAGCATAATAAGACTAAGACTGTGACATTGACCTTGAGGTCAGAGGTGGGGGTATATAAAACTTTGGACCTGTAACTATCATCATAACAAATATGAAGCAAATCTATATGGTTTGGTGAGTATGAGCTCTCAATAAACTTTAAATAAAAAATTTCTTTGTCTGTAACCACGAACTTTAGGGTATGTGCATAGGTGGGGGTATTGGACCAGTATCAATCATCATACCAAATATAAACTTAATTCATCATACGATTTGGAAAAAATAAACTCTTAAAATATCTAATTAAAAATTTCTAAGTCTGTGACCTTGACCTCATGGGTGGGGGGTCACTGAATAAAATGGGCATGTATCTAACATTATACCAAATATAAACTCAATCCATCATACGATTTGGAAAATACCAACTCTTAAAATATCTCATTAAAAATTTATAAGTCTGTGACCTTGACCTTGAAGCCATAGGCATGAGTGGAGGTATTGCCAAATAAACATTTGGACCTGGATCATCATAGCAAATATAAGCCAAATCCATAATATGGTTTTGAAAATTTGAGCTCTTTAAAATGTTTAACATTAAAATTGTCTAAGTCTGTGACCTTGACCTTCAGGTCATAGGAAAGGGTGGGGGTTTTGCTGAATAAAACACTGTACCTATATCTATCATCATTTGAACCAACGCCATCATAAAAGTTCACGTTCTACCAGGTACAAATACCTTATCTGGAGTCTAACATGGAAAATTTCTAAGTCCATGACCTTGACCTTGAATAAAACTGAATAAAACTTTGGACCTAAATCTATAATCATACCAAATATGAACCAATTCCATCAAATGGTTTGGAAAATATGAGTTCTAAAATGTTCAGGTCTACCTGTTACAAAAACCATAACCCGAGTCTTTAACATTGAAAATGTCTAAGTCAGTGACCTTGACCTTGAGGCAGTGGTTCTTAGAGGTCCTATCTGGTTCTCTTTTAACACATTTTGTACCGGAACCCAAAACAGGTAGTTGACAAACAGTGCAGGCCCAGATCAGACATCACAGAACATGGTGTCTGATCAGAGCCTACATTATTTGCAAAATATTTTGCCAATTTCCAAATAGTTTTTAAGGTAAACGCAAACGGACACCCCTACATTTTTTAAATGGACTCCTATATATATATAAGTAGGAAGGCTCCATTCAGTACAAAAAGGGTTATTGATGCAGTATGTAGGACAGTTTTACAGAAGAAAAATTAAATTTTGATAACCTGCCCTCATCCAATAAGGGCCCCAAGACAAGCTATGTTGTCATCTGATAACTCTTGTTTGGATCTTATCACCAAAAAAAATCCAAAAGAAAACAAATGGACTGTCATGGTTGACATAATGTTATGCTCCAGCAACTATGTCATTGCAAGTGTGGTCATATGATTTTTAAAACATGATGTTTTCCACTCAGTAACAGCAATTCAGATAAAATGCATGAAGTAATTTAACACACATAAGTTTGAATGGCTCTGAATGCTTAAACCATGAAGTCGGGCCTGTCTATTGTCAACATCATTTTCATGCCTAGCTTCATACAAAAATTGCACACTGGTTAATCAAGACACTGCAGACTGCAGCAGCTGATCTTACTTTGTCATTATGGTTTGATAAAAGTACAGATCAGTCGGTCTCACAACAATGACCCGTAAAATTGAAAATGTACCTCTAATGCCATTATATGCAAAATATCTGAAAGACATCCATTTCAAGACCCCATCTTGCAACTCAGTGGTGGCAAAACTAAGCTGGCCACTGTGTACCATAAAAAAACTAAAAGTTTGGGAAACCTTGAGCACTTTCTGTAACGCTTCTATCAGTTTGAACGAGTTAGTTTACCATCTAGCAGGGAGTCCAACAATTAGATATGGATGGCAAACAGTGTAGACCCTAATCAGACTGATCCTTCAGGAGCAGTCTGATCTGGATCTACACTGCTTGCCCAGACCTGTATGTCCCAATACTTAGGCTCAATACGTATTTTGGTAAACAGTTTTCAGCCATTATAATTCATAAACAGGGATGAAACATGTCCTACACTAAGTTATTGAACAATGTTGATGAGTGGCTACATAGAAATATACTAGGAATATAATAAAAACTTGACTTTAAACTTTTATTCCAAAAACTGGCCAAAGTTAACAGCCAAGATCTCCACTGCCTGCCTCACCAAATAATTGTGACTGTGGATGACCTGGTTTACAACAATAACTCTCCCTATACTCATATTACATTATAATGCAGGGCTATAATTTTAACAGTCTTGGTAGATGTCCAATGCATGAAGCTATGTACGAAATACCAATGGCCTAGGCCTTCTGGATTCAGAAAGAAAACTTTTAAAGGGTTTCCCTAGATAAAAATAAAAATCAAAAATGAGTTCCTTTTAGAGCAATGAAAACATTCATAAGAAAGAAAATGGGTCATACTACGTAGTTTCGGCTATTAATAAAACCTCATCAGTGACCCTGTAATGATCTGGCAAAGAAAGCCAGAGGAAACATACTGCAATTTTGCGAATTTCGAATAGGCAGTCAATTCAAAGACTGATATAAAGCAAAATGGGGTCCAAATAATTAAAAGCCTGTCTAGAATATGAGTCTAAACCAATAATTTATTTCTGATTTCTCAGAATATTCTCGCTGATCTCAAAGGACCAAAAGTAAAATATAACTGCACTATGGTTGATGTACGGGGAGACGTTTTACGGCCGCTACACGGCACAACACCAGCTGCAGTGAAGGCAAATAAAAGATCGCGCAGTCGATGGCGCGCCATCGCAAATCCCCACTAATGACCTCTTCCAGGGACCCCTGGGGGCTGGTCCAAAAATTAATGTGCTCTTGCAGAAGCCATTCATGTAAGTAACTCACACACCAAATTTGGTTGAATTCCAATGAACGGTATAGGAGGAGATAGCCGGACAGACAGACGGATGGATGGAGGCGATAACAATATCCCCACTTTTCTTCAAAAACGTGGGGATAATGAGTACCTTTAAGAGCAATGAAAACATTCATAAGTAAGAAAAGATAAGCCTATGTAAAACATGGGTGTGTGGGCTGGGCCATTTTTTGCCCCAGGTCAATAATTTGAACAATATTGGATAATCATGGTAGAGATCCAGTAGATGAAGCTTCATACCAAATATCAAAGATGTGGACCTACTGGTTCCTGGCAGACAAGAAGATTTTTAAAGGGTTTTCACTTATTTTCCCCTTTTTGTTGACATGGCTACCAGAGTTCTGCATGGAAAGGAATTTTTTGAACAGCTTTAAAAAACGGATAAGCATTTTGTGGCAGCAAGCATGGTAACAATGCCCAAGCCATATAATACATGTATGTTCAGTATAAAGGGGTTATCGTTTGGAAGCAAAGAATACACCATATGATATAACCAAAAAAAAAAATGGAGTGTACAGTTTTCTGGGCCAGACTAGCTAGTTCCGGCCATCCAGGCCTTATGTGACCCACAAATATTTTCAAGGTTTCACAATATACAAGAAAATATAAACTACACCTTGACGAAGGGCAGAGAGACTTTTACCGTTCCTTTAACACCAGCTATCACCAGCTATGTTAAATATGTCCTACAAAGGCTACAGGAGATTCTAGCTAAAATGGGTTAGGAGTAGATGGACAGTAGGACAGACAGGGGCTATGATATGAGCCCAACTTTAATCCTAAATACTAATGATCTGAATCTTCTGTGCACAGCCTGGGGACTTACAATACAGCCCACAGTACATGTACATGTGTCATGAGAAATTAAACCATCTTTATTATCTGTTAGTACGTATTGAAAGTGATAACACGTGTTAGACTTCAGATATATGATGCCATCTTGTGGTAAATGGCTAACCATAATGCAACTATGGAAACCAAACAGATACAATCATGAATCAGCAGAGTGATTTGATTAAGTTGCAGAGCTTAAGGCTATCATGAAATTTACATACTGCATTTCAGTCAGTCTCTACTACAGATTCTGTACAAACAAGATACCTGATATAAGCGATAACCATCTGGAAACCTCTCCTCGACAAATGGTAGCAGATTGTCTCTAAGTATTTTCTGGTATATGATGGAATCCATAATACCAGTAAAAATACATATGCTTGTTCTTCCTCTGTATGAAATACCAGCCCAGACATGAACCTGAAAGAAGAACAAGCACTGTATTACTGTGATTGCAAAAATAAATTGCAAATACAAAGTATGATCAATCTTTTTATATTTATTTAAATTTATGATGTAAAACTAATTGAAAGGAGCATATCAAATGAACCCCCACCCCCTCTCTCACAGACACACACCTAGGCATTGCCCCCACCTATAGAGGCTTGGAAAAGTAGACTTTTTTGTGGTTTTACGGCCCTTTCAAGATTATTTCACTCATATCGAGCCGATCGTTAATCAGAGGTGGGCGAAAACCAGAGTACCTGGAGAAAAACCACCTGACCTTCCATTGCAGAACTTGGCATCTCACACGTGGCCCGAGCGAGGTACGAACCTACGGCGGTGAGAGACCTAATGACTAAGAGTCAGCGCTCTTATCCACTAGGCCACGGAGGCCCGTATTGGAAAAGTAGATTGGGCTGCATGGTGCTTCCAGGCAGAGCTGACACTGACCACACGAATACTGGTAAACAGGCAAAGCGGTGTGAGTAAGACCATTCATTGAATATAACCTTGTGGTATCATTGGGCGGCAGGCCTTCAGATATCATTTCATCTCAATGTCGGGTAAAAGTCCCACAAAAATGGAAGCAACGGCTCCAAAATGACCCAAATAGTGTTGATGGGGATGTTAAACCTCAATTCAAACAAAAACCCATCTTAGGCCTAAAATAACATACGCTCGGCTATTTGTCAGTTGCCTCACAGACTGGTGACAACCTGTTGTCAGTAGCCTACAAGGCTGCACCGCAAGATTGGCAAAAACCCGGGTTTTATGAGTATTGCCCAGCCCGGGGGGGGGGGGGGGGGGGGGTAATACTGGGAAAACCCGGGTAATACTGGTGTCACATTTGTCAGTGTGATCAAAAAAGTATTAGTTTGACCTGAAAATAATCAGGACTTAAGTATCAATTGCTAATAAATTTTAAAGTCCCAAATTATTCAATCCAGTTCAAAACTAAAAGTGAAACTTCTGGAAAAGAGTATATTAAAGTATAAAAGTATAATACTAACATTTGCAAAGGCTGTGATCATGTACCTACAGCCAGGGATTACCTGTAATTATACCCATTGTTAAACCAACAATATAAACCTACTATACCTGTTGGTGAGCAGTTTTTACAAAAATCTAATCCTCAGGGAAAACAGTAATTTTTGTCACTCTCTATGTCAAACATGAAACCTAAGGATCCTATTTTGAATTTTTTTTTAAATTACTTTTTTCCAACTTTGGTTTGATCCAAACTAAGCTGAGAAATAAACTTGGAATGCAAAAGTGCGCCAAATTAGTCTTCTGTTATATGATGCTTAGAGGAAAGGAGGAGGTGGAATGGTGACTCATGTAGATGATGCTGACTGTGTTGATGTTTTGTTCATAATTTATATGCATATGCATCACCTGTGAATTCATAAAATAACCATGATAACATACTTGTTATATATGTTCAGCTGTAAATAAAAGTCAAATTTGCATTTATATTTTACCAATGTATCTGAGTCTGATATAATGCCCTCTTCAATATATGACTGATATATGGCTCCACAATGCATTTAATCCTTGTCCTGCTGAATATTTATATATGCCACACCCACTACCGATTAGCAACCAATCAGATTACTTGACGCAAATTATTACAACAAATTCACAATTTGAATGGCAAACAATGTAGATCCTGATCAGATGGCTTCGTCAGAGGAACATACAGGATTTTTTTAGTAAACCCATTCCAAAACCATATTACCCAGTATTGCCCAGTTGAGCGATTATGCCCAGCCAGGCGGGTTTTCCCGGGCGGTCAATACTTTGCCAACCTTGGGCTATGGACACAAGAGGCTTTACAGAAATAACCCGCAGACAGCAGACCATCCATTTAATTAGATGATCATAGGTTGATGTTCACATCACATGGTTTGAATAGTCTTCCTGCAGCTCTAGGCTTATCTTCATCAATACAGTGCAAAATTTACTCGCTTTGTTGCATCCCTAAACTTTTCACCATATTTGCATTATTTGCTGGCTCCCAGCTTGCACATTGTCAATATTGGAAAAAACAGGTAACCAGACCCCCCTGACCTTTCAAGGTCAGGGGGGTCTGGTTACCTGTTTTTCCAACACTTATAATCTTCAGACTAGGAACCAGCAGATAATGCAAATAAGGTGAATAATATTAAGGTGAATATGGAGATGTTGCTTCAAAATTTGTTTGTCTTTTACGGGACATTTAGATAAGACATGCAGCCTAATGCATCTCTAGAGACCCTTAAAATGTCCACCACAACAACTGTTGTCTGCTTTGTTGTTGCCAGCTGGATACTTTTAAAGTCATTGCTGCGAACATTTCTGGGCCCAGATCAGACAGCTCTGATCGAGGAATTCAGTCAGAATCCACAATGTTGGCCCATAATATGCAAAAAAAAATACACGTGTAGGTATGCACAATTAGCAAGAATATGAAGCTTACAACATTTTGAGATGCAGCTTTTTCTTGGCATCTAACAGGTTAAATTGACATTAATTTTTTACAACACTCGTTGGCAGTGTTTGCAGTCGACAGCCCTGAACTGAGAAATACTGTTCATTTATGGTAACCTATATAACAACCAGAGTTTTAAGCAAATAAAGTGGACCCTGATCAGAGGCTGTCCTATGACGTCTGTTCTGGGTCTTGAACTCTTCACTATTTGCCAAATCCAACAAGACTTTATAACTCACAGGATCATTGTCAGCTTATGCATCACCCTGACCATTCATTGATAAGAACTGAATAACAGGACATTTTTAAGCGTGTGTACTAATTTTATGCTGATATATAGAATTACATGTAGTAACTTTGGATTGATTGGAAAAGAATTGACCCAAAAGTTTTTTATTTGTTTGTATTTGAGTTTAAGGGCCCAGTCAACACTATTGGAATCCTTGCCTTTTGGGGGGTTGTATCGCCCCGATTTCAGGGTGGGTCCTTTAGCCCTTATGAGGCGAGCCGTTTCGACCATGGGTCATTTCGTCCCAACCTTCTTTTAAGGGTGTGACAAACAGAAAGGAAGGATAATCAAAGACACGGCCAAATGTTTGCTTGTTTTGAGACCATTGGATGGATGATCTACGGAATCCCAGTCGTTTCACCCCCAAACCATTTCTCAAACGAGGATTTGACAGTATCTTCCGAGACTCCCCATACCCCCTTTTTATACCAATTTTAACACACTTTACCTCTCTCCATTGGGCATGAATAATATGGGTAAAAACTAGGGTTGGCTAATCGGAGCTGAAAAGATAATTGATAATCAGTTCTGTCATTGTGATCGATAATCCATTAGGAATTGCAAAGGTTTTGTCACAATTTTACCTGTATGGCTTTCTTCTGAGCATGACTCTTACCATATGCTGCACTTTATCATATGTATATTTGAGCAAACAGTGTAGACCCAGATGAGATGCCGTAGAATGCGACGTCTCATCAGGGCCTGCACTGTTTGCCACTCATCCAGCTATTTTAGACATAAATTTGGGTAGTAAATTGTACCTATCAAGTAATCGATTAACAGCAAATCAGAAATGAGAATCAATTTTGTGGAGTTATTCGATTGATTATACATGTATGATTAATCGTGTCAGTCTTGGTGAAAACAACCAGTGTCCCACTATTTGGGTTCTGTTTAAGTCGGTAAGTTTACCAGTACATTGCCAATGCTTTTGCCGAAACTGACAACTGCCCTTCTTGATACAGATGAAGGGAAGGAATGACTGTAGAAAAGATTGAAGGATCAAGAAATGAGAGGCTTAAATTTGTCGATGATGGCTAGTCATAATAACTGGGATAACTAGCCAGCCGGTACAGGACTAGCAGACACAAGACTCGCTGGCTATTTGTCCGGTATCAGGGTAACAAGACGTTCCCCACTTAAGTCGTTTCGCCTCCTTTTTTGGCCCCTAGGCGTTTCGCCCCCAGAATAGTGTGATGAGACGGACTTGACGAGCTCCCAAACCCACGCTATGAGTTTGAAAAGATAAAGTGGTCGTATTCACCTTATTTGCATAATCTGCTGGTTCCTAGTCTGAAGGTTATCAGTGTTCCAATATTGACAATGTGTAAGCTGGGAGCCAGCAAATAATGCAAATATGGTGAATATATTAATTTTTACGCCATTTTTCTGGTTTCCTTCAACAGGGATTGTTGCCTTGAATGATAGTTCTATGTTTGTTCGTTTTTGGGTTTAACGTCCCCTTCAACAATGTAAAGATCATTTTGGAGACGTTGCTTCCAATTTTGAGGGACTTTTACCCAAGACTCAGATGAAATGACATCTCAAGCCCTGTCGCCAAATGAAGCCTATAGGGTTTATTAGCATGGACGGTCCGCCTCGCACTGTCGTTTAGATCTGCAGACGGGACAGGCTCAGATCCTATCACACTTTTCTTTTTCTGACGCGCGCAGCTGCACATAATCCTCACGAGAGGGTGCTGCAGGATATATAGATAGATAGATCCTCTAAGGGGTTTACTAGTACTAGTGTGTGGGCCGGATTCAACTCCGCGTGGAAGTATATTGTACAATGCAGCCCATATATTTCTTCAAGCCCCTATGGGCAGGGGGGGCCTTATAGTTCTATGTATACCTTTTCAAAGTTTGCATATCATCAAGTTAACAAGACTTTGCAATGAAGACCCTAGTAAGCCCATTTTATATGAGAAGTCGGGTTCATAGTGGGTTTATATTGCTTTTATAACTGCACAAAATCATAGCTTGTGGATACTTGTTCAACAGTGAAATTTAGTCATACAGTTAAAAGTGGGTAAAACGACTAGGGGACAAAACAACAAGGGGATAAATGACCAGGGATGAAACATCTTGGAGGCGAAACGACTAGGGGAGGAAATGGTTTGGGGCGAAACGTCCAGGAACCTGGTATTCAGACCAGCAGACTCTTAGCCACTGCCTTATGTATTCAATCAAAACTGTTGGTTCCTTTTTTATAAATGTAGGACACTTACCTGATAAGAATGTTTAGGCTTCGGAGCACGGGACGGTACTTTTTGCATGGCAGACCCAATCTGGTAGAAGCTCAGTCTTCCTGCAGCACTCAGTTCCACGTTGCTTTCGTCAACAAAAATGACATCACTAAAAGTATCTCTTCTTGATAATTTATCTAGGCACCATTCCACACGATTGAGTTTATTTTTATGCGAAATAAGTTGGCAATAACTTTTCCGTTTCATTGTCCAATTCAAGGCCCTTCTATGGTGTTTAATCAGGGAAAGTGAAAAAGTAACGTCCAGTTCTTTCAAAAACTTTAGCTGTAAGTCCCTGGCTGTCAAGTCTTTATTCTCCTTCATCCACATGTTCAAGCATTGCCTGTGCAAGTCTGTGAATTTAAGCGGGGCGGTTCTTTTCCTCACTTTCGGAATTTTACTACGGAGTAGAAACAATCTAACACTTTGCCTAGAAATCTTGAAATTAAACACATCCGACAATATTCTACATATCTTAACGGTTGAATGTCCTTGACTTGAAAGGTCCTGAATAATATCCTTAACCCCATCCACAATTTTCATGGTGCAGAATAGCGAATTTATTAAGAAAAACAAGCAATTACCGTCAAGTTATTGTTGTTGATTTACATGCGCGCGTGTTCGATTAGCCTTCAAATACAAAAATGGGCCGAACGGTCGGATGATTGGCCGAAACGGAAAACAGCGTTTCAAAGTGGTCATCTGATTGGCTGAAACGGGTAAAGCGTTTCTTATCTATTCAGTGCGCATGCTCCGATCTAGCGTTTGCCTGAAACGCTTTGCGTTGAAATATGATTGGCCGAAACGATATGAAACGATGGAACCGTTGCCGCAACGCAAACGATGTTCAACGGTTTCAAAACGGACCCGAAACGGAAATTCGGGTAACAAGAACGCTGTCGTCACTGTACCATTAATTCTTCAGTAAAGGTTGGCACTTCCTGAAACTTTGAATCTGTTAGCTCATATACGATACAGGACCAGCTTGGTCCTCTTGTTTTATTTCCAGTCCAAATATAGATTGTGAGTGCTTGTTAGATCAACATCACCAAGGCGGTCGGATAGTCAAACCCAACTGATCAGTAATCATTAGGTTCGGGTTCGATACCTGTCGGAGGGGGTTGTTGGGTGAGGCACAGGTGTCGTGTATCTTTGGTCACTGGGGCGTCAAACTGACATTGGCTTACAGCTGGATAAGGCCTGTTGTGCTTGCATAGGTTAGTGTAGAGGCGGGGGGGGGGTGAAGCGGGATTGTTATTAATTAATCAATCAACCAGTCAATCAAAATCAATCAGTCGGTACGTACTTGGTCGACAAATTCTATTTAGGAGATTTATCATGCAGTATTGTTTGTGAGTGCTTGATAGAAGGCGGCTCTAATGAGTATCCACAATCTATTGTTCTATATCAGAAATAGGGAAAATAAATGGGGTTTAACAAGGGGGTTCATTAACACGGACTTATTAACCTGTTGTTACAAACGAATAGTCAAACCCAATGATCATTTATCATAAGGTTAGGTTCGATACCTGTCGGAAGTGTGTGTTTGTTTGTGGGGTGGTTGGAGCCAAAGGTATCGTGTATCTTTCGTCACGGGGACGTCCAGCTGACATTGGCTTACAGCTGGACAAGGCCTCTTGTGCTTGCATATGTTAGTTTGTGTGTGTGTGTGTGTGGGGGGGGGGGGGGTGGAATCTGGTTTCTACACTTCCATTCCCTTTCCTCTTTCTCCCATGTCCCTCACTTTCATTTCTTTCTCTGTTCTCCTTTTCTCTGGGACACGAACCAAATTGACTCACATGGGTTGGCATGTCATTAAACCCTAATCAATCAATCAGTCAATCACTATCAATCAGTCCACACCTGCTGGTTTGGCAAATTCTATTTTGGAGATTTATCATGCAGTATATTCTAATGCCAGTTTCCGGCGAAAGAATGGACTGTAGCGGTTAACCGCTGCCAAGGAAAAGTGCGGTTAGGTAACTGACTTGTCCCGTATGACTTAGCTTTGACTGGGCCAATAAATTCCAAATAAACAAACAAAACTAAATTTCAATATGTATGTATTAAAATTTGACCAGGATGAAGATTAAAACCACAATGGTGTTGTTCGTATCAGTGTTCCTGTCGATTTGTGGTGTACTACATGTAACAGCAGATTATCAATGCCTCTGCAATTACATCATTGAGACATCCGTTTTCAGTGAGGTAACCACTTTTCTCATCATGTTTGTTTGTTTGTTTGATTTAAGGTTTAACGTCCCCGTCAACATTATTTAGATCATTTTGGAGACGTTGCTTCCAATTTTGTGGGACTTTTACCCGACATTGAGATGAAATGACATCTCAAACCCTGTCGCCCAATGAAACAAACAGGGTTTATAAGCATGGACTCGCACCGCTTTGCCTGGGCAGACTTAGATCCTCTAATAAAAATCAAAAATGAGTTCCTTTAAGAGCAATGAAAACATTCATAAGAAAGAAGATGGGTCATACTACGTAGTTTCGGCTAATAAAGCCTCATCAGTGACCCTGTAATGATCCGGCAAAGAAAGCCAGAGGAAACATACTGCAATTTAGCGATTTTCGAATAGGCAGTCGATTTAAAGACTGATAAAAATCAAAATGGGGTCCAAATAATTAAAAACCTGTATAGAATATGAGTCTAAACCAATAAATTATTTCTGATTTCTCAGAATATTTACGCTGATCTCAAAGGACCAAACATAAAATATAAACTGCACTATGGTTGATGTACGGGGAGACGTTTTACGGCCAGTTTACCAGTACTCGTGTGCGGTCGGTTTCAGCCCTGCGTGGAAGCATCATGCAGCCCATGTATTTCTTCAAGCCCCGATGGGCGGGGGCCGATTTCTCATTATGTTAACAGTCCGTGTAATAGACACACATTTAACCCTTAAGATGACATGAGAGACTGATTCTGAACATCACGAAAACACGCCTATATTATTTTGACCCCCTTGAACATCACTTTTATATAGTAAAACTGGGATTTACAGGGGTTAACCTTATTTTTCTTATTTCTGCTCTAAAATATAGATTGTGGGAAATCGTTAGAACCGCCTCGATGAGGCGGTTCTAACATGTATCTGCAATCTATGTTTTGAGAAGAAATAAGGAAAATATCACAAATTTTCATCCTAAAAAAAAAACTTGTGTTGTTTTTTCGGCGAAAACTTTACACTGCATTAGTATAGGCGTGTTTTCGTAATAAATGTCGTCTCTTTATATCGTCTGCTGCGTCTTCTTGCAAACTGATCAAGCATAGTTTTGCACACAAACAAAAGAGCAGTCTGATTTGGGCCCACCATGTTTGCAAAAAGGATTTTTTTCAGAATTACCAGCAGACGACAAAGCAGACGACAATTGTTGTGATGGGCGGCTTTTGGGTTAAAACCTCACTCTAAATACAAAAAAAGAAGGCTGCGGGTATCAATTTCCTCGTTGGCGCTCAAAAAGCAAAAACTGAGAAGCGATTCTAACGTGCACCACAAAATATAATGTTCTGTGAAAAATACGATCCTTTGGAAGCACGGACCATAACATAGAACTGAAAGCCATGGAGTGTACAAGTTTGTACTAGGCCAGACTAGCTAGTTTTAGCAAACTAGACCTCATCAGTGACCCTAAAAAAGCCTGAAAAAAAAAACGGGGAGCTGTTGTTAAATGCATTTTTAGTTTAACGAGCTCGTTAGTTGTTAACATATTAATTGTTTTAGTTTGTACAATAAAATATGCAATGCAATGTTTGCTGAAAGAATTTAAGCAGCTTTAAAATTTGCATTTTACTGGTTAACAACTTACGTATAAGCCTGCCGAGGAAATGTGTGGATAGGTAAACTGACCGGCTCAAAAATTACATGAATAGTGTTGACTGGGCCGTCAAATTCCAATATTAACAAACAAATACATCGTGCGTAGTCCGTCGTCAACAGATTGCTTTAAACGCGAACTCCTCCTTAATTCTAGGGCGAATTTGATTCCAACTTCACAGCAATGTTGCCAAGGTGGCTCCAAAATCGTTCTGCTCCGTTGAACAAGCTGGCCACCAGAGCTAAAAAAAAGAGAAAAATCTTTTAACGACAACTCCTGTACCTTTGAGACGATTTCTTTCAAGCTTCATAGGAGTGTTGCTTTCGTGATCCTCCGCCAAAATAGCTAAAACTGTTCCGCTCCGATGAGTCAACTGGCCGCCAGAGCTAAATATAGAAAAATGTCAACAATTTACTCCGATGAACAAAATGGTCGCCAGTGATAAAAATAGAAAAGTCGGCAATTTGCTTTAAATGAGAACTCCTACTAAACCGATATGTCAGTTTGAACTTAACAGGAATCATGCCCAGGTGACCTACCAAAATAGCTAAAATCGTTCTTCTCCGACGAACAAGATGGCCGCCCGAGCTACAAATAGAAAAAATCTTTAAACGACAACTGCTTCTATTCCCGTGAACCAATTCCAATCCAACATCACAGAGATGTTGCTTTGGAAACCATATACCAAAATAGCTAAAACCGTTCCACTCCGATAAGTAAAATGGCCACAATAGCTACGATATAGAAAAATGTCGACAATTTGCTTTAAATGCAAATTACGGCTAAGTCCTTTGGCCAATTTGAGTCAAACTTCAAGGGAATAATACCTAAGTGGCTCACTACCGAAATAGCTAAAATCTTCCTGCTCGGATGAACAGGATGTCCGTCAGAGTCAAAAATAGAAAAAATAATGTTTCAACGACAATTCACCCAGTACCCCTGGGCCAATTCCAATCAGTTTGTTTGGTTTACTGTCAACAATGTATAGGTCATTTTGGAGACGTTGCTTCCAGTTTTGTGGGACTTTTACCCGAAAAAGAGATTAAATGACATCTCAAGCCCTGTCGCCCAATTAAACCGATAGGTTTATAAGCATGGACGGACCGACTCGCACCGCTTTGCCTGAGCAGGCTTAGATCCTCTAAGCGGTTTACCAGTACTCGTGTGCGATCGGATTCAGCTCTGCGTGGAAGCATCATGCAGCCCATTTATTTCTTCAAGCCCCGATGGGCGGGGGCAGGAGTGGATAAGATCGCTGACTCTTAATTATTAGGTCTCTCAGCGCTTTGGTTCGAACCGCGCTCGGGCCACGTTCTTCAACGGCAGGTCGGGTGGTTTTTAGCCGGGTACTCCGGTTTCGCCCACCTCTGATTAAAGATCGGTTCGAAATAGGTGTAATAATCTTGAAAGGGCCGTACAACTTAACCTCTCACGCCCCGGCCCTCCAAAAAAAAACAACAAAAACAATAACAACAACAAACAAACAAACAAACAAAAAAAAAAAAAAAAAAAAAAAACGCTACGATTCGAAATATTTTCTATTTTCTTCTTTTGGTCAGCTAATTGATAAACCCATTTTGTACCGGAAACTCCTAAATGGGTATCCTGACAAACAGTGAAGGCCCAAATCAGACGCCGCAGAACGCGGCGTCTGATCAGGGCCTACACTATTTCCAAAAAGTCCAGCTATTTCCTGAATAAATTTTAAGGATAACAACCTGTCACCCCTAAATTCCGAAATGGACCCCCGCCATATATAGAGGTAAGGAAGACGATTCCATTTGGTACAAAAAGGATTAATTGATAACGTTCTTTTCAGTCCTCAGAAACATCGCAGAACATTGGCAGTTTGTACGAGTTTGATTGCAAGCCCGTCATCGGACTAAGTAGTGGCAATCGATGGAAGACTATCGCTTTCGAGCATCAGGTACTACTAACATGATCCGCCGCATCGTGAGTGGGTGTTTGAGTTTTACGTCTCTCCAACAGCTAAGGTCATATGGAGACGGCGGTTTAAAGACTCACCGAATGTTCGGAGAAGCCCGAAATCGATCATGCGACCCCTGGTTTACAAGGCGAGTAGCATGACCACCACACCACGGAGGCTTCTCCGCCGCATCGTATCACATGGAGTAGATGGTATGACATCAAAATATCACACGAGGGGCGGAGCGCCGAGCGAAATGCGTAAGACTTCTGGTTGTGGCTAAAATGTTGACATTTCTTCAGCAAAACAAGTTCATGCAACAAATATCCTTGTAAACCCATCTTTGTATAGAGAAATTTGTGGGTTGGTTGGTGGATATGAACCATTACTGAGTTATCTACCCTTGTCCTCTTGGTTGCGTCAATATGGGGTAGTTCCGGTTTCATGTTCCATAGAAGTGAGTCTTTGTAGATCGTTTTGTGATCGGCGGCGAAGAGATTAGCCTGCGTATCCGTGCAGCCTGATCTGTATTATCTAATATATCGGTGATTGTATGAGCCTTGCGTAGCCGCATGACTATCAGATATAAGCAAACATAGGCTGTGCATGTTGATCTGAGTCTTTGCCGGTAAGGTTGTGTGCGACCAACAAAGACGCAGCTTAGCCTGTGAATCCAAAAAGGTCTAATCAGTATCTTCGATGATCGCATGAGCTTTACAAAGCCGCGCGGATAATGGATGTTGCAACAGAAATAAGCGAAATTCAGTTGCGCATATTGATACAGTAGAACTTCAATGGCTCGAACCCCGATGGCTCGTTTACCATGGATGAGTCGAACATTTTCTTGAGTCCAAAGGGAATACCTCCAAATACCATATAGGGATGATGCAGGGAAATTTCCTTCTTTTATCTTGCAAATGTATGCAAATGTATGTTGCGTGTACTCATTAGGATGAGGCGATTCTAATGAGTACACACAACCGATATTTAAAATGTAGAATACCAAAAAAAAAAAAAAAATCCACAATTATCTCCATTATGCCAACTGGTATGGCACTAATAGTAATCCTCCATGGCTCGAACTACCGCTGTCTCGAAACAATATTCATGGTCCCAAAGGTGTTCGAGTCATCGAAGTTCGACTGTATAAGTCGATGCATGTAACTGAACGACCATCGAAGACACAACTCAGCCTGTGCATCCGTGCAGGCTTTTCAGTGTCTTCGGCGATGGCATAAGCCTTACAAAGCCGCACGGATAATGTATATCGCAACAGAGATAAGCAAACTTCAAGTTGCTCATGTTGATATAAGTCTATGCAGGTAATTGAACGACCAGCGAAAACGCATCACCGTCTGCACACACGTGCAGTATGATCAGTATTCGTTGATCTAGTAAAACAGTGCTATTCAAATTAAGGTAAGAGTAAACACTTGTCGGCTTTCATGTCATCATTAAAACACGCCTATATACGTAATTTTGACCCCCTTGAACCCCACTTTTATATAGTAAAATTGAGGATTACAGGGGTAAACCTTATTTTTCGTATTTCTGCTCTAAAATATAGATTGTGGGTACTCGTTAGAATCCATCACGTGAACAAGTCCGTGAAGTGAAGACCCTCCTATACCCCACTTTATATAGAGAAAACTGGGGTTTATTGGGGTATACATTATTTTTCTTTTTTTTGCTCCAAGACATAAGTTGTGGGTACTCGTTAGAACCGCCTAATGAGGCGGTTCTAACGAGCACCCACAACCTATGTTTGCAGCATTAATAAGAAAAATATCACGGATTTTCTCAAGGAAAATGGCCACTTTTGAGGTGAAAAATGCACTATGTCGCACGGGTGTGTTATCATAATGGCCTCATCGAGGCGGTTCTATATTTTGAGCAGAAATAAGAAAAATTTCACGATTTTTCATCTCAAAGTTTTCATTTTTTCGGCCATAATAGTTACAATGTATTTGTATAGGCGTGTTTTCGTAATGTTGATCTGATTCTTTCCAGGTCACTGCGAGTAGATTGATCAGAGTCTTATTAAAACATAGATAAGCGAAATTGCAATGGAGTCAACGCTGGTCGTTGAACGACCAGCGAACCGGCCTCAGTGGCTCAGTCGGAATAATGGCGGATGCGCGTCTGACTGGTGATCAGGAGGACGCGGGTTCGACTCCCGCCGGGGTCGGCAACATTCTTTCGTGGAGATTGATCATGAAATCTTTTCTGCGGTCATTCTCTCCCTTCCGCTGATTCAAGAAGGGCAGTTGTCAGTTTCTGGCGAAAGAATGTGCACTGTACTGGTTAACCGCTTACGTATAAGCCTGCCCAGGAAAGTGTTGATAGGTAAACTGACCGGCTCAAAAATGAACTAAATAGTGTTGACTGGGCCGTTAAAATCCAATACAAACAAACGACCAGCGAAGTCGTAGCTCGGCATGTGCATCCATGTAGTATGATAAGAATCAACCGATCATATGCCCCTTCTCTAGCCACGGTAAAGTGATCAAGAAACCGAAAAAAAAGAAAAGCAAAAAAAAAAAAAAAAACATGTCTCGCAGTGCATTTTGATCTGAGTCTTTGTTGCACAGATTTTATGACGAATTCGGATTGCGCTAGCTCATTTACGATCAGTGAACACATTTGGTTTAGACAGAATGACATGACATGAACATGACGCCGCTGTTTTGCTTTTCACATAAACTGATTTGTCTTTTTCGAAAGCGACTGAGGATAGTAACGGCGCAACAGTGATGAATTCAGTGGTCGAAAAGGCTATACTTAGAGGCAAAATACTCGCAAAATAGTCTTCCCAAAAGCTTCTTGAGTGATAGTGTTTGCTTGATACAAATCAAATCACGACAAGAGTCATCAAAGCTTATTTAAGACTAAATTCAGTCTGCACAAAAGGTACAAATGCAATAGAATTATAAGCATTGTTTTGCTCCTATCCCAAACCCTCGGCGACACTATGGTAGTGTTACAATCTCACATCATGATAACACACCCGTGCGACATAGTGCATTTTTAACATCTCCAAAATAGGTAGATTTCTGATGAAAATTCATGATATTATTCTTATTTATATTGCAAACATAGGTTGTGGGTGCTCGTTAGAACCGCCTCAGTGAGGCGGTTCTAACGAGTACCCACAACCTATGTCTTACCGCCTCAGTGAGGCGGTTCTAACGAGTACCCACAACCTATGTCTTGTAGCAGAAATAAGAAAACTATTGTTTACCCCCGTAAACCCCACTTTTCCCTATATAAAGTGGGATTTAGGTGGTTGTTCATTTCACGGACTTGTTAACGTGATGAGGACCAAAAATTGTAACACATACCCCCAGTACAACAAAACGATCATATAGCAAAATGTTCATCAGGGTCAGCAGTATCTGATACTGCCGGCATAAATTTGCATAGATGATTGCGAGCTGAGAAATCCAAGATGGCTACCAAGATGGCACCATAGCCGTACATTCTAGTTTTCGCAAAATGTGAATAGAAAATTTTAATACCCACCACAAATCATCTTACAAACTTAATAAAATTAATCTTTCTTGTATAGAAAGGAGACTTGTGCCGTAAATCATATTTTAACTTATTTTAATTTGTTTTTTTCTGGTATAGAAAGAAGATTTAGGCCAGATTATAGATCAACATTTAAGGTTTGATATGAAAACCGGTGGAAAAAATGGACATTTTATCCTTTTTGTATCGAGTTTCATAGGTGGTACGTAATGGAAATGCTGTTGTTTCACAATTTAAACAGTTTTTACATATATTTTGTTTTATTTTAACTAAGACACTTTTGTAAAATACATTTTTGTTGCTTTTGACTTTTTACCATCAATTTAAACCCAGAATACCCCACCCTCTGAGGTTACCAGTATCATTTACATAAACGCTCACACATGAGGGATTTGCGGTGTTTTATTTTAGACAACTAAGTGGTAGAGGGCATTGAAAATAGTATTTTTATACCATTTTATTTCTTCAGCCATTTGGAACTGTTTAATATGGATCCAAGTATCAACCACCTTAGTTAAACAGTGTTATATCCAAACATAAAGGTAAAATAGTATACACAAAATGGCCTTTAAATGGCTTTTTATTGTCATTTTCTATATAACTCACTGGTTAGTATTTGGGCTTTGAAGAGTGCTACACCAAACTTTTTGTTATAAAGTAACGTGTTATAAAGAGATTATGGTGTACTAATAGGTCATATGAGATAACAGGCACATGTATTAAAAATTCCATATCCCCATTCAATAGTCCTCGGTATCATTTCGAAACATGCCTATACAAATACATAGTAAACTCAAACGCGAAAAAAAGCACGAAAACTTTAAGATGAAAAAAATGTTATATTTGTCTTATTTATGCTCAAAATATAGAGTACCCACAATCTATACGTTAGAGCAGAAACAAGAAAAATAAGGTTTATCCCTGTAAACCCCAGTTTCACTTTATAAAAATGGGGTTCAAGGGGCCAAAATTATATAGGCATGTTTTCGTGATAAAACATTAGCTAGTATAATTGTAAAAAAGTTCTGACGAAAGTTAGACCCATCCGATAAAGTTTCACATTTGCAAGCTTGAGTCCATAGCTGGTCTTTCTTTGAGCAAATACAGTCATTCCTACACTGATCAGGGCATTCACAAACCATTTCAGTTATTAGCTCAGGGGCTTCTAGTGTCTATGTGATGAGCTGTGGAATGCAGTTTAGGGCTCGGCTATATACCCTTCGTCTACAGTGATCCCAAGGGATGGATTTTTCTATCCACCCATCACACCCATGTAGGATTCTTTTTCTTGCATACCTGCCATTTCTGAGCGTGGATTTTTAATACTGCAGTCACTTCGGTTGCCGACGTCCTCCTTATTGTGATGACACTACGGTGATGTAAGTGACGTCACGTAACGTGCTGTGACGTCAACCTTAACGACGGCGCATATGAGGTCGTATCCAACCAGTGCATTAATCAAACACGCGAGAATATTCGATTTTGGGAAAGAACACCACGGTTAGAACAGAATTTCTATCCCAAGCTAAAACTACGAATTTCCTTATCTGGTGTGCAAGAAAGTCTTGTCAGTTGCATTTTCTCCATAGACACAGGTACATTCGAAGGAACTTTCTCTTTGTGCTTAATTGAAATTGTTTGCCTCATAACTGCCAGAAACGATGTGAATCTTAGCTATCCCGCTACTGGAAAGAAATATGTAAGACCAAAACTCAGCAGCCATCTATTGATATGTCAGTTTGAGACCTGAAGAAGACTCCAACATTTAAATTACAGCCATCCCGTCAAGTATTATACAATCAGTAGCCTCGATACTACTAGGGTTGAACAATATGGTGTTATGTGATTGTTTTTTTTTTGTTTGTTTGATTTGAGGTTTAACGTCCCCGTCAACACTTTAAAGGTCATTTTGGAGACGTTGCTTCCAACTTTGTTGGACTTTTACCCGACGTTGAGATGAAATGACATCTCAAGCCCTGTCGCCCAATGAAACCAATAGGGTTTATAAGCATGGACGGTCCGACTAGCACCGCTTTGCCTGGGCAGGCTAAGATCCTCTAAGCGGTTTACCAGTACTCGTGTGGGGGTCGGACCTAGCTCTGCGTGGAAGCATCATGCAGCCCATATATTTCTTCAAGCCCCGATGGGCGGGGGCCGAAATGAAGAAGATATTTATAAGCGGTAAAAGCAAGACCGTTCAGCATGCACCATGATTTCGAACATGAAGAAGGCGATAGTACAATGATTTTGCACCCAGCGTTGACACGTTCCTTGTGAGTTAACACAGTCATTGTGGTCAGTCTTATACTAATGTGTTCATGGTTTCGTTCTTCTTGTGCATCACTTTAGCCAGCTTAATATTGATAACATTTTCTTCAAGACAGACAGAAAGTGTGTTCACACCGTTTTCGGGAAGCCAGAACAAGATGAAAGGCCAATTATGTTGTCTGTGTATTCCCTTACAAGTTGTGATACCTGCTTTTCTTTTCATTAGAAGGTATATCATGTTCTGCGTAAATCAGCCTTCCAGCTTCAAGAGCTTTCAGTCTTGATTCTGAGTCAAATGTCTCAGGGCCAGTTACAGCAGCAGCAAACTTTTGGCTGTACGGACAAACACATTATGCAACACTGAATATGCTCCGTACAACAATGGTACTCGGAAAATCCAATTTAGGCCCAGGGATCTACCACCAACCAGTGATGATGGCTTTTGGCTTCATTTGTAAACATGTAGGTGTGCATTTCAGCTACTGATTTGGAGGGGAGCTATAAAATCTAAGATTAATTTGCCTTGTCCAGTAGACTTAGGGTATATCTTTGACCCTGAAACTTGGTTATTCATTCCACAGCTCATGGCAGATTCTAGCAGCGCCCGAGCTATTAACTGATATGGTTTGTGAATGCCCTGATCACTGCAGTGATGACTTCAGGCGAAATAGTAACCATGGTTGACCATGGTCATCTTGGCTTTTGATGGTTAACCATGTTTTTTCATGTTAAGCCATCAAATACTATGAAACATGAATGCCTATATTACATTTTTATGGTCAGCATGGTTGTCACCATGGTCAGCGACGGTTGTCAGTGGTTTGATAGAAAGTAAAAATTACTGCCATTACGATAACACACCCATGCAACATAGTGCATTTTTTCACATCTCCAAAATGGCTTTTTTCTGATGAAAATTCGCGATAGTTTTCTTATTTTTATTGCAAACATCGGTTGTGGGTGGTAACGAGTATTCACAACCTATGTCTTGCTGCAGAAATAAGAAAAATAATGTTTACCCCCCGTAAACCCCAGTTTTCTCTACAGAAAGTGGGGTTTAGGGGGTGTTCATTTCACAGACTTGTTCACGTGATGGTTGTCACCATGGTCAGCCACGGTTGTCAATGGTGTGATAGAGGCTAAAAGTACTGCCATGGTTGAACATTGTTTATCATGGTCACCTGTCATAGTGGTTTGATAGAGTGTAAAATACTACTATGGTTGACCATTGTTTACCATGGTCAGCTGTCATAGTGGTTTGATAGAGGGTAGAAATACTACTGTGGTTGAACATTGTTTATCATGGTCAGACGTCATAGTGGTTTGATAGAGGCTAAAATTACTACTATGGTTGAACATTGTTTATCAGGGTCAGCTGTCAAAATGCTTTGATAGAAGGGTAAAATTACTACTATGGTTGAACATTGTTTATCATTGTCAGCTGTCACAGTAATTTGATTGAGGGTAAAATTACCACTATAGCTGAATATTGTTTATCATGGTAAGCTGTCATAGAGGTTTGATAGAGGGTACAGTTACCACTATGGATGAATATTGTTTATCATGGTCAGCTGTCATAGTGGTTTGATAGAGGGCAAAATTACTACTATGGTTGAACATTGTTTATCATTGTCAGCTGTCACAGTAATTTGATTGAGGGTAAAATTACCACTATAGCTGAACATTGTTTATCATGGTCAGCTGTCATAGTGGTTTGATAGAGGGTAAAATTACCACTATGGTTGAATATTGTTTATCATGGTCAGCTGTCATAGTGGTTTGATAGAGGGCAAAATTACTACTATGGTTCAACATTGTTTATCATGGTCAGCTGCCATAGTGGTTTGTTAGAGGGTAAAACTACGCGACCCACTGCGTCCTTAGATTCATGAACCGCAGAAAAATAACAGTTATTTCTTAAATGGTCAACATGGTTGTCACCATGGTCAGCCACGGTTGTCAGTGGTTTGATAGAGGGTAAAAAGTACTCCAATGGTTGAACATTGTTTATCATTGTCAGTTGTCATAGTGGTTTGATACAGGGTAAAAATACTACTATGGTTGGCCATTGTTTACCATGGTCAGCTGTCATAGTGGTTTGATAGAGGGTAAAAATGGTTTAAACATATTTATTCACATACTGATTGCATATAATTATAAACCATATACTGTTCTAAACTAAATACAATTAAGCATGTGAAGGGATTCAGAAAGAAGCCTAAAGGCTTTTGTAAATCTGTCTCCATAAATATCCGTAAAGTACAAGCAAACGACCAACCGGTAAAGAGAGAGAGACAGAGAGACAGAGAGCGAGAGAGAGAGAGAGAGATGACTCGTTTACTTTCTAATATATAATTTTATACATGTCACGACAAGGTTTCTTATTTTCAACCCGAAACTTATAGGCATGTAATTACTTGTTCTCTTACAAGAGAGCAATACTGACATGTTTACAAGTTAACCGAATTTTTATATTTTTTTTGTGCTACGGTACTTAGGCCTTGTCAAGAAAACTGTCCAATTATGTTTTCCTTGATAAACGTAGGTTACTTCGTTCTTTTCGGACGGTTTCGGACCTGCACACACCTAAACATATGTTCTTGATGGAAGTTACGTCTGTCAAATCAAACAGATCTTGTTAAGAGGGCGTATTTTCTAACCAACTAACCTTCTTGAACCCTCTGTTATTCTCTGCTGGCTGGCCTATGTGGTCCTCCATACAGGTGGCGTGTCGATCAGGCGACCCGACTTTGCGAGCTATTGTGGCAAGGCCATCGCATGATCGTACACGTGTACTGACCCATCCCTATATAAGTAACTGACCGCTCAACATCGGGTGTGGGACATTATTTCCAGAGCCGATGTTGCAGTATCGAGCATAGGCCGATAGCAGTGAGTAAAATGATTTTTATTTATTATCTTTGATTCTTAGATGCAGCGTTATTCTTGCTTGTCAGTATCCTTCTTGTGTTAATATTGCCATTTCTTTTCCCTGTACAGCACATAAGGGGGGCACCTTAGTGTTGGGCAGAGAAGAAATGGAACTTAAGCGCTGGATCTATTGCTTACATGGATCGCCATCTATTGTAAGGGTAGATAATTTTGGCGATTTATGTACCCGCGTTCATAGTAGGGGAGATAACTGCGTTAGGATTGAAACATACCGTATAAGACGGCGTTTGTTCATAGGGCACGCACGCACGCATCTTTTTGCAATATAATTTGTGTAGATTTTGATCAGGCGCAGTTTAAGGTCACACATACCATCATTATCGGCGCTTCATTGCATTGAAGGTCCTGATCAGACGCAGCACTGAATTTTCGCAATAATGTTATTGTACATGTTTTTTTTTCTCTTCTTTCGTTGGAAGACTGTTCAGATCCAATGAAAGTTTTAATGAAATAGTACCAGGGTGCATTTTCTGTAGACCCTGATCAGACGCCACGTGCGTCTACGCGCGATATGTTTTTTTATCAATCATATGGCTCCAAGCAGATTTTTCCAGATACTTCGAGGGGAGTACATTTTGCTCACCGGTCTAGCCTGTAAGACTGGGCGAGCATACTGTACTCGATTATGGATGACGAAATAATGTCCTTTACTCGCCGTCTGTTGGCAAGGCGAGGAGTCCCAGCATCTATGGCTGGTTGTCATCATTAGTTAGTACCCTTTATCCTTAGTTTAGAGTGGGTGTACTTATATCAGAGTACTCCGAGCGATACATTGTCGCTGCAGTGTTAAAATAACGGTGGTGCACTCATTTTTTCGAGTTTCTGCTTTGGCATGCGGATTGTGGGTACTCGTTACAACGGCCTCACCCAGTGATACTGTTCTAACGTGTGGACGCGGTCCGTATTCTGGGCAGAAGTAGGGAACAATGGCAAACTTTTGCACCGTCATTTTCAGCCATATGTTTTGTTAGAAGAACATTATATTTATGGTAACGCATTGGTTGTTTGCGCAATGGCGTTCTAAGGGACAAATTCCAATCATTTAGTGTAATGTTTCTGTATTTTATTTGTACATGTATAAGCTCGTTTCTTAAGTGTAATAGTTTTGTCTTAAATGTAGTAAGCTTTGGTGCACTGAGGTTATATCAGTCCCACCACGTGTATTCGGCCGCAACGTCGTGACGTCAAATTGACGTTGACGTCATGACCGTTGACGTCGAATATACGTTGATATAACGCTCGCTTGCCCGCTCCTAGTGATCTGTTATGCAGGTTTCCCGTGCAATGAGGAGTGGCTTTCATTTATCGCATTTGTCAAAGGTCAAATTATCCTGAGTTTCACAACCCCCAACTTGCGCGGGCATGGCATCACACATCAGGGAGAGAATTTGAAAAGTTGAGGTTAGCAGAGATTATTATGAGATGTTCGTTAATTTCAGACATCTACAAGGCTTTATGATCTACCAATGGCCTGTGGCCCGTAGTAGCATCTAATCGACTATTTCGTCAAGCCAAGAGGGTAACCCATACTTGACGAGACGAAGTCCGAAACAAATCTCTTATATGAAGGAAGAATCTCCAACATGTAGGACGTGTGAAGGAAGCCTACAGACGTCCCGTGTATCAGAGAGATCTCCTTAAACGTGTATGGTTAAAAAAATGAACACATCTCGTATATTAGTCCTAAAAATGGGAACAGAAAAGGAATTCTCTTATTGCTCCTAAGAGCATTGTCTCAAATGTAAGACATAAGTAACTGTTGTCTTCCATAACTGAGTGTGTGTTGTGTACTGTTTTATTGAAGTAACGTGTACTGTTTTATTGAAGTGATGTTGTAAATAAATATTTGTGTTACTTGGACCTTGCTCTTTTCTCGATTAGACCACCCCTCGTATCTTGACGCACGCTGCCTTTGGGTGTGTGTGAGGCTGAACGGAGCCCCGGGCTAGCTCAACCTCCCACTCACCGGAAGTCACGTGACAGTACAGCGTAAAAAAAAATCTCTGAATTAGAAGCAAAATCCAAACGATCATCTCCAAGCAGCAAGCGATTCAAATCAGGTGTACAATATCTTGAAATTTTGTTTAACATTTCATTGCGTATAACATTGTACTTCTAGCATTCAAACAGGAAGTGTTCAGTGGTGTCAACTGCTCCACAGTGACAATAAGGATCAGTTATGATATTTTTAATACAAATGCTGGTTTAAACAACTGCAAGATGTTCTTTGACGCGCATGATGTATTTGAGCAAATCTGTTTCGATTTGTGAAGTATCTGGGTGGTTTCTGTAATTTTTTATTGATTTGATATTGGAAGCTCTTGAGTGAAGTTGCATCTCGTCCTTCAGTGGGTAGGTCATTCCACAATCTTATACTAGAAGGTATAAACGAATTAAAATATAGCTGTGTGCGTGTTAATGGCCGTCTGACATTACTAGCATTTCGAAGTTCATAATAGGTCGTTTCTTCGAAAGATTGTTGTACAAGGACTGAAAAATAATCTGGTGAAATGTTGTTCATTTTATAAAACAAATACAGTTTGTGTTTTGAACGCCTGGTTTCTAGAGTTTCCCAACCTATTTCCTTGTACAACATTGACAATGAGACTAGTTTGGTGGTTCCTGTTGTAATACGTGCCGCTTCAGGTTGTAGCTTCTCAATGTTATTAACTTCATATCGCGTAAAGTTATCCCAGTCAACGTCGCCATACTCTAAAAATGGTCTTATGAAATATATATATATATTATTTCAAAAGAACATCCATCTAATAAAAATTTGAGTTTTCAAATAACATTTATCCTTGTCCATGCTTTTGCGGTTATATAATTGATATGTTCATGCCATGTTCCATCATTAGATAGGAAAATATCTAAGTGTTTGTCAGATGAGAACTCTTTTATTGGTTCATTTTTCATAAATAGTCGTGGATGTACTTGTTGATTAGTTTTTCTAGATATCAGAAGGGATTCTGATTTTGTAGCATTAAATTTTACTAACCAACGTTCGGCCCACGGATGAATAACCTCTAGATCTGAATTTAAACACCTAGTTGCGATTTTTAGATCATCTGCTATCAACTACAAAACACTATCATTAATGTATATTTGAAACAACAGTGGACCTAAAATAGAACCTTGTGGGACCCCTGCTTGAATGGGTATCCGGTTTGAACTCCCACCAGGGATGAATACCCTTTGTTTTCTGTTAGAAAGATAACTGGATAGCCACTGCAGCAGAGTCGAATCAATCCCCGCTTATTTGAGTTTGAAGAGAAGACCTTTGTGCCAAACGCGGTCAAAGGCTTTACTTATGTCACGAAATACCCATCTTACTTCCTTGCCATCATCTAAAGCCTTACAAAACGTGTTATAAATGTCAACCAGCTGGTAAACTGTCGAATCACCAGGCACGAATCTTGACTGTAATGAAGTTATAACTGCGTGCTCATTGAAATAGTTAAACATATGCTTGTGGATAACCTTTCCCATGACCTTACCTATGGTACTTAAGAGATATAGGCCTGTAGTTTTTAACAAGAGACGAGTCGTCTTTCTTGTAAAGAGGTGAAACATTCGCTTCCTTCCACATATCGAGACAAACACAATTTAACGTAGAGTAATTGAAAAGATTACTTAGTGGTTTAGACAAAGAGTTTGCAAGTTCTTTGAGTATTTTATTGTTTATCATATCTGGTCCTGAGGCTTTTCCGAGTTTTAAGGATCTAAGGATATCTTCGACTTCACTTGGTAAAAACGATATAGTATTAAAGATGGGTTGCCTCTATTTTCAAACTCAGGGATATTTGCCATGTTGACATCTAACAGTGTTTGCTGTGCGAAATAAGTGTTCAATAGATTGGCTTTTTCGTTATTACCTTCAACATAACAGTTGTCTTGAAGTAATGGAGGAATTGATGCATTCTGAGTTGGGTTTATAAACGATTTTAATGTTTTCCAATAATCACGAGAAGACAAGTCCTTAGACGTTTCCAATTTAGTTGCCAAATTTTGAAAATAGTCATATTAGCCTTCCGTAGGTTTTTTGTGACTTCATTTCTTGCTTGCTTATGTCTTTCAAACATTGTATTATTTTTGGTCTGTTTCGATTTTTTGAAAATGCGATTTCTTTTTCTTATTAATTTTCTTATATTACTACTGATCCAAGGAAGACCACAAGGCCTAACAGTCACCATTTTTGTTGGTATACATTGTTCCGCTAATGAAAGCCATTTGTCCGAGAATTTCTTTGCATATAAATTGACATCATTATGGGGAGTGCAATCCCTGTCGAGTTCAGATACCATTTGGTTAAGGTCATCATAATTCCCTTTGTCATATAGCCAAATTTTACGGCGAAAAGGCTTTACGATTTGCTTTTTAAACTTAAAAACGCAAAATATTGGGCAATGGTACCTTATATCCTGCAATAGAAATGGTTCGTCTACTCCAGCTACATCAACAGAATGTGGATTGCTTACCATTATTAAGTCAATTACAGATGAAGATGACTCGGTATAGTGTGTTGGTTCGTTAATTAGCTGAGAGAGGTTATATTGTTGACACAGGTCAGTGATTTTTCGTCGCGACTGAACATTTAACTGGTTCAAATTGAAATCACCCATTATGATAATATCTGCTTTTCAAGTATCGAAAGCCAAACCTACAGAATCGTCTATTTCTGAAAACACCAAAGGATTTGAATTTGGCGGTCTATAAAAAGTTCCCACTAAAATCTTTTTATTCTTGATATTAATCTCCAGCCATAGACATTCAATATTGACTAATTCACGGTCACTTCTTCGTTTACAAGGAATACTATCCTGACGTAAACTACAATACCACCATGACTATCACCCATTCGATCTCGTCTAAATGGTGATCGAAAATCATTAAATAACACATTTTGGCTGGATACCGATTCGTTTAACCAGGTTTCAGTTATGGATATAAAGTCGAAATTACGAAATTCAGACTCAATTATATCTACTTATGTTGTATACTCTGGACATTATAATGTACCATGGAAAAATGTCCGAGGAAATTTGGTAACGATGAAGACGTGGATGTATCGCTTACGTCACCATTCTCCGGTCCTGGGTTCTTTTCCACATCCCCACTATCATATAAGATAAGAGCCAGCAATACAATTAGATCGAAGGAGTTAAAGAAATCGAGTCCCTTCACTTTAATCTGTATCTTTGCATACCTATTCGCGCCCTGTATATACACAAGTCAATGTTCATTTATGAAATGCAATCAATTATCGCATGACACTTTTTTTGGGCGCTGGCATGACAGCAACATAAACTGATGACGGATATCTTCTTATAATTATGACAATTACATTTTCTGGAGGGTACAATTACTACTATGGATGAACCTTGTTTATCGTGGTCAGCTGTCATAGTGGTTTGACAGAAGGTAAAATACTACTACGGTTGACATTGTTTATCATTGTCAGTTGTCATAGTGGTTTGATAGAGGGTAGAAATACTACTACGGTTGACATTGTTTATCATTGTCAGTTGTCATAGTGGTTTGATAGAGGGTAGAAATACTACTACGGTTGACATTGTTTATCATTGTCAGTTGTCATAGTGGTTTGATAGAGGGTAGAAATACTACTATGGTTGATCATTATTTATCATTGTCAGTTGTCATAGTGGTTTGATAGAGGGTAAAATTACTACTATGGTTGAAAATTGTTTATCATGGTCAGCTGTCATAGTGGTTTGACAGAAGGTAAAATACTACTACGGTTGACATTGTTTATCATTGTCAGTTGTCATAGTGGTTTGATAGAGGGTAGAAATACTACTATGGTTGACCATTATTTATCATTGTCAGTTGTCATAGTGGTTTGATAGAGGGTAAACATACTACTAGGGCTGAACATTGTTTGCCACGGTCAGCTGTCGTAGTGGTTTGATGGAGGGTAAAATTACTACTTTTGTTGAACGTTGTTAATCATGGTCAGCTGTCATAGTAGTTTGATAGAGGGTAAAAATACTACTATGGCTGGCTGAACATTGTTTATCAGGGTCAGCTATCATAGTGGTTTGATAGAGGGTAAAATTACTACTATGGTTGACCAGTGTTTATCATTGTCAGCTGTCATAGTGGTTTGATTGAGGGTAAAATTACTACTATGGTTGAACATTGTTTATCATTATCAGCTGTCATAGTGGTTTGTTAGAGGGTAAAAATGCGCGATCCACTGCGTTCATAGATTCATGAAACACAGAAAAAAAATATTCCTTAAATGGTCAGCATGGTTGTCACCATGGTCAGTGGTTTGATAGCGGGCAAAAAGTACTGCTATGGTTGAACATTGTTTATCATTTCAGCTGTCATAGTGGTTTGGTAGAGGGTAAAAATACTGCTATGGTTGATCATTGTTTATCATTATCATGGTCAGCTGTCAAAGTGGTTTTCTAGAGGGTAAAAATACTACTATGGTTGAACATTGTTAATCATGGTCAGCTGTCATAGTGGTTTTATAGAGGGTAAAAATACTACTATGGTTGAACATTGTTTATCATGGTCAGCTGTCATAGTGGTTTGACAGAGTGTAAAATACTACCGTGGTTAACCATTGTTTATCATGGTCAGCTAATTCTGTGGTATCATTTAACAAAACATGGCCAGTCATCGTCCTTAGGCCATCGACTATCATAGATAAACATGAGACTTCATGGTAAATGACCATCATTTTACCATGGCACAGAACAAACAGCCATGTACCCGAGCTTGCAAGTGTAAAACGTGTTTGGATGGGTCCAACTTGTTTGCAATGCCCATGTTTATAACGCTGACTATTGAATTGGGATATGTCAGTTTTAATACATTTACTGGCTGCCTCATATGTTCTATTAGTACAGCACAATCTCTTCATAGCACGTTTGTTTATAACACAGTTTTGGATATAACACTGTTCAAAGCCCAAAACCTAACCAATTACAGTAAAATTCTTATATTAAGACAACCTTTGGAACTTTTCAAAAGTGGCCTTAAAGACCACATTTACCACATTTGAACAGTCCCAAAGGTGGTCTCTCATTAGGGGACACTAGGTGTAAAAAAACACAAAGAAAGAATAACTGAAACCATCTCAATAAGCTATTAAAACAGATTTAGTCTTATTTGGAGGTTGTCTTAATAGCAGAATTTTACTGCACGCAGAACAAATCACAAAAAGTCCATTTATTGGTCATTTTGTATACACTATTTTACCTATTTGTTTTGATATAATGTTTAACAAAGACGGTTAATGTTTGGAACCCCAAAACAGTGTTAAAAAGAGGCGGTGTTTCCAAATGGCTGACTATAAAATGTAAAAGAACTAAGCATTATTGTCAATACCATTATAGCCAGCGCATGACAAAACCTACAATAAGACCGGTGCGACCAGCAGAGACTGAAATCAACCTACGCACCCATCCACTATGACACGACCTTTTGTCTTTGTATAGATATTAGCCTATAGTAGGAACATGCGATCAGCGAAGACTCTGGTCAGATTGCGCGAATACGCAAGCTGATCTGAGTCTTCGCTGGTCGCTAAAACCTTCTTGTAGATTTTGTCATGCGCTGGATCAAACTTTTCACACGACTGCAAATCCCTGATGTGTGAGCATTTATGTGCATACATTTTACTGGCGGTTTAGTTAAAATAAAACAATAGTTAGGTTTACAGTTTGAAACATCGGGGTTGCCTTTTTGTACCACCTTTGAAACTGGACACAAAAAGAATAAGATGTCCATTTTCTGCCAGTTTTATATCAAACCTTAAAAGTTGCACAAATCTTCTTTCTACACCAGAACAACAAATTAAGATAAGTTTGTAAGGTGATTTGTGGTATTTCTGTTCCATTACGGTAACACATCCGTGCGAATTGATGCATTTTTACACATCTCCAAAATGACCATTTTTTTCTGGTGAAAGTCCGTGATATGTTTCTTATACTGCCAACATAGGTTAGAACCGTCTCATTGAGGCGGTTCTATTGAGTACCCACAACCTATGTCTTGGAGCAAGAATAAGAATAATAATGTATACCCCCGTTAACCGGAGTTTTCTCTATATTTTCACACATCTCCAAAATGACCATTTTTATGATGAAAGTCCGTGATTTGTTTCTTATACTGCCATCATAGGTTGTGGGTGCTCGTCAGAATCGCCTCATTGAGGCGTTCTATTGAGTACCCACAGCCTATTTCTTGGAGCAAGAATAAGAAAAATAATGTATACCCCCGTAAACCCCAGTTTTCTCTATATAAAGTGGGGTATAGGGAGGGGGCTCTTCATTTCACGGACTTATTCATGTGATGATATATTGCGAAAAACTGGAATTTACTGCTATGGTGGCCATCTTGGACGCCTTCTTGGATTTCTCAGCTCGCCATCAATTATGCCAATTTTTGCCGACAGTTTCAGATACCAGGGACCCTGACGAACAGTTTCGTATATGACTCGTTTTGTTTGTCGCGGGAGCATGGGTTCCCATTTTTATACAAAGAAGGACGCACACATAATAACCACATTATAACCGAAACACTACCGTACACAGCCAAAAGGACAGCCTCTATTGTCTTATTAGTTGTCTTTGCAGACTCGGCCGAACGTTGTCTGATCTCTTTTGTGATAAGTGTACTTTCCTGATGAGTTGTCTCAAATATGTTTTACCATAAAAACCCATAAAATTCGGACACCTTGAGGACTCGCTGTAGTTCTCCTTCAATATACATGTATTAACAAACTAGTTTCATAGGAGTCTAAAGGTGCCGACCGAATGGCAAACAGTGAGGATCCTGATCGGACTGCTCTTTCAGGTGCTTTCTGATCTGGGTTTGCACCGTTTGCTTAGGCCTATCTGACCCAATACTTAGCATCGTTACGGTATATTACCAGGTGGGCTATGTTAAGACAGACACTGAACTGAAGATTCAGACTTGTCCTGGAAACCCGGATCCCAGTGATCTATGTAAGTATCATGCTTGAACAGAATGATTATTTTATTCATTTAAAAGACAATGTTTTCAATATCGTCAAGTACTCGACTATGGCTACCAGTACGAGGAGCCTCCATGAGGTATAGTTAAGCAACTTAGTTTACCGAATTGTCTCGTAAACAGGGGTTCCGTTTCAGTTTATATAACCAAGTTGCTGGTGGGATGCTAATTCGAACAGACCAAGCGCCCCATCTTTAATTGCTTCTCGAGGATTATAAGAATCTTATATGGGTATGAGAGGTGGATAGAAAAATCCGTCCAAAGGGTCACTGTCCGGCATCACGAGGCTTGCCGAGTGATGCCGGACAGTGATCCCGAGGGACGGATTTTTCTATCCACCCCACACATCCATATTGGATTCTTTTTCTTGCATACCTTTCATTTCTTAGCGCGGAACTTCAATGCTGCAGTCACTTCGGTTACCAACGTCCTCCATATTGTGTTGACACTGCAGGAATGTAGTGACGTCACGGATCGTGCATGGCATCAACCTTAACGACGGCGCACACAAGGTCGTAATCAACCAGTGCATTTATCAAACACGCGATTATATTCGATTTGGGGTCGGAACAACAGGGTCAGAACATAAATTTCTATCCCAGGGTAAATTCGCGGATTTCCTTGTCTGGTGTGCAAGAAATATATGTCTGTTCTATGTTGTTTATTGGACATGTATTTTCCCTTTTCAAGAGCCTAGGGGTTAAGAGCGCCTACTCTTAAAAGAAAAAAAATGCTCCTCAGGAGCAAAGTCTTTCCTTTAAGATTTGACCCTATTGACATGGGAAACAATACTTTTTGACGGAATTGCCTCCCCTGAGCGTGTTTTCATTCCCCTTAAGACGAAAACGTGACATTTGTGTTTCGGGAAAGGTTTGGGGCGAAAATAGCTACAATTTGCTTAAAAGTGACTTTTTTATCTTTTACCACACATTCGAAATTCAGTGACCAAAACACATTTGGGACCAAAAAAGTTGTCCGAGACAGATGTTGTTCGAGGCAATGAGGGTTAATCAGGGAGAGATAATAGATAATTTAAGGAAACCCTTTCCATCTACAGTAACACCTCAATGGCTCGAACAACGGTGGCTCGTTTACCATGGATGATTCGAACCAATTCTTGAGTCTGCAGGGATTCCGCCAACTATGATAAAGGTATAAGTTAGGGTGATTTTTTTTTTTTTTTGATTTGCAAATGTATGCTGTTTGTACTCATTAAAATCAACTCGATATAATACAGAACACCAAAACGATATCCCAAAATGATCTCCATTATGCCTCCTGGTATGGCACTAATAGAAACAGTCCGTGGCTCGAACTACAGCTGTCTCGAAAATCTCCATTATGCCTCCTGGCATGGAACTAATCGAAACCCTTCGTGGCTTGAAAATCTCCATTATGCCTCCTGGCATGGAACTAATCGAAACCCTTGGTGGCTTGAAAATCTCCATTATGCCTCCTGGTATGGAACTAATCGAAACCCTTCGTGGCTTGAAAATCTCCATTATGCCTCCTGGCATGGAACTAATCGAAACCCTTCGTGGCTTGAAAATCTCCATTATGCCTCCTGGTATGGCACTAATCGAAACCCTTCGTGGCTCGAAAATTTCCATTATGCCTCCTGGTATGGCACTAATAGAATCCCTCCATGGCTCGAACTACCGCTGTCTCGAAATCCTCCATTAAGCCTCCTGGTATGGCACTATTCGAAACCCTTCGTGGCTCGAAAATTTCCATAAAGCCTCCTGGTATGGCACTAATAGAAAACCTCCGTGGCTCGAACTACAGCTGTCTCGAAAATCGCCATTATGCCTCCTGGTATGGCACTACTAGAAACCCTCCGCGGCTCGAACTACCGCTGTCTTGAACAATTTTTGCAATGTTCCAAAGGTGTTAGAGTCATCGAAGTTAGACTATGCTTCAAATTAAATGTATGTTGTGTGTACCCATTAGTAAGTTGTGTGTACTCATTAGAATCGCCTCGATCTCATTAGAATCGCCTCATCGAGGCGATTCTAATGAGTACACACAAAATACGTTTTCAAAATGAAATAAGAACATTACGTCAAATATACAAATATATGCAGCTATTGGGATTTTTTTTTAGGTCTCGAGATGATGGAGCTTAAAACAGTTCGTGATATGCGAACCATCGGATTCGAGCCATCGAAGTTTCAGTATGCAGAGGTCCCGCGTTATAACGACAGTATTTGTTCCCTATCATTATGCCGTTATAATGAATTTGCCGTTATAAAGAATCCCTGTTAGGAGTCTGATGGTTATAAAAGGTCTTTTCTAAATTATTACTTCAAGAAACAAACGCTATCGGCGAGGCGATTCTGACAAATATCTATGTATAACATATTTTTTTTTCTTGGAGGATTAAATTACAAGAATCTTTCACGACTATGAATTCGATTTTGGTATTTCCAACCCGAGGGAAGCCCACATCGCTCGGAATCGAGGCTAAGCCTGTAGCTAAAAATTCATTCCATTGAAATTATATTTTGTTTGTTTGATTTGAGGTTTACCGTCCCCGTAAACACTGTAAAGGTCATTTTGGATACGTTGCTTCCAATTTTGTGGGACCTTTACCCAACATTGAGATGTATTGACATCTCAAGCTCTGTCGCTCAATGAAACCAATAGGGTTTATAATCATGGATTTATTATCATGGACGGGCCGATTTGTATCGCTTTGCCTGGGCAGGCTTAGATCTTAGCTTTACCAGTACTCGTGTGCGGGTCGATTTCAGCTATGCGTGGAAGCATCATGCAGCCCATGAAATTGTCGTTATAACGAGTTTTGTCGTTATAACGAATGTCGGTATAAAGAGGGTTGACTGTAGTTGGTAATCTGACATACATAGCGTTATCTATTCCAGTAACGACACAGTCCGCAGCAATTACGACGAGTCAGCTACCAACGTCAGAAAGCACAACCTCAATTCCGACAAGTCCACAGAAGAAAACATCTACAGTGAGTCAAACTATGCGAGAAACAACAACTACTGCTTCAACAAAAAGGACTTTAATAACGACAAAACCAACACAAAAACCGAGCCACAAGACGACCTTATTTCAAACGTCACCAAGCAAACCTCCTACTACTTCGACGACGAGTACAACACTCATGCCGACCACAATAATTCAAAGGTCATCCAGCAAACCCCCTATTACTTCATCTAGCAAACCTCCTACTACTTCGACGACGAGTACGACACTCATCCCGACAACAAGAACAATAACCTCTTCCGCAGAGTCAATGACAACTTCAGCATATCAGTCAACGCATACTCCTGGTCCATCTACCAAAACTACCATTAAAACAACTAGTACATCACATTCGTCTAGTACTGCATCGCTGCCACGTACTAGCACCCTCTATTTCAACACATCCCCATCCACAAAGAACCCAACATCATTAACTGCTCCTGCGCAACCAATGGCCACCACCCAGTCGTCGACGACAAAAGCAACAACCCATACGTCTATTATAATATCAGCTTCTACCAGACTGTCTACCAAATCTACTCCAAGTACTGGGGTAACATCTACTACAGAAGCCATAACAACGGCTAATCCGACAACACTAATCTCAGGTATAAATTTGGCCGAGCCAAGCCAAACGGTGTCTTCGAGCACGAGTGTGTAGCGTAGTCCCAAATCAGATTCTGTACCCATCTAATTAGAATGCAGCTTCTTATATGAGCCCCGCCAAGCGAATTTGGGTCTTCGAGCATTCCGTCATGACAAATTTTAACTGCGCATGCCCAGCCATTCAGAGGGACCAGGGATATGGCTTTCTGTCTGAAGTTTCCTCTTGATTCAGTGCTTGTATGAGCGAGCAGCGAAGGTTCTGGCGAGACTGCGCGGATGCGCAGGCTCGCCTGAACCTTCGCTGCTCGCATAGGCGATAAGTACCAAAATCGCTTGACGGGGCCCATATTTCGTCTTTTGTGATCATTGCTCCCAATGTGGAATTTTGAAAACAGTTAAGGGTCACTGATGAGGCCTTATTTGCCAAAACTATCTATTCTGGTCCAGAAAAGCTCGTACACTGCTTACCTTTCATTTCTGTCGTATATTCCTAACCATTTTATAGAACATATTTCTCGGTCTAGAAAAAGAAAACTTGGATCATGCACAAAGCGAAGCAAATGTGCAAGCAGATCTGTGTCCTTGCCAGGCGCATCTCCTCAAAGACACATTTTGTCTTGTCACGGCCCATGTGAGGGTTGTAAGCCTTTATAGTTATACATGTATATAAAATATTGTTGAAATTGCACGACCCGCAGAAAAAGCGACCGACTGAAGTCGGTTGATTTTCTAAGAGTGCCCTAAAATCACAGTGTCATTCTGTCAGCCTGTCTGTCCGTCCGTAACCCGTTTGTGAAAATTGGTTATAGTGACTTAACCGATTGGAATACTTAAATAATTTTTGGCATACTGATAGATATCAATGAGCTCTAACCAATGAACTTGCCAAATATTACATTCCATTTAGTATAGCCTCGCCGAGGCGAAAAATGTGAAAAGTTTCGAACTGCTTCTCCTCGGAAACCGTTGGGCCGATTGAAGTCAAATTTCATATGGAGCCTCTATGGGAAAGGTAAAACCAAAATTTGCTCATGGGGTCCAGGTCACATGACCAAAATGGCCGCCAAGCCATATATGGTAAAAACCCTTCAAAAATAGTCTTCTCCAGAACCACTGGGCAGATTTCCACGAAACTTGATAAATAGCATCTGGGACGTAGGCCCATCATAAAGTGCTAAAATGGTGACCCTGGGTTGACCTTGACATTCTTTGTGCCTAGGTAAAACTTTGACACATATGCTTTTGTATTGGAAAAGTAAGAATGCATTTTATCCTGCAAACGATTCAGAATACAGTACTAAAGTATAAGATATATTTTTGCTCCTTACGATAAGGCGCATTTATTGGGAGAACCGTTTTAGGTCCAGGTCACATGACCAAAATGGCCGCCATACCCATATATGGTAACACTCATAAAGCTAACAGCATCCGGCGGGTCGTGCACTTCAGCTGAAGCACTGGTTATGACCTGTAATGTTATATATACGAGGTCCATTTTGAAAGTTTTGATGATATTTCTCAAAACTTTCCAAATGCCCCTCATAAGTTGTAACGGCTGGTACAGTAAATTTCCTATATTAAGACCACCTTTTTGACTGTTCACAAGTGGCCTTAATAACCACTTTTGAACTGTCCAAAATATGGTCTTTTATTTCTGGACACAAGGCATGGAATACACACAAAAATGATTGTAACTTTCTAAGTCTGCATGCTTTCATAAGTCTTAATTTCACGCAAACATGCCTATATAATTTTGACCCCCATGAACCCCACTTTTATAGAGTAAAATTGGGTTTACAAGGGTAAGCCTTATTTTGCGTATTTCTGCTCTGAAATATAGATTGTGGGTACTCGCTTGAACCGCCTCGATGAGGCGGTTCAAACGAGTACCCACAGTCTATATTTTGAGCAGAATTATGAAAAATATTTTATCTAAAAAAAAAAATCGATTTTTCAGAGGTAAATGTTACAATGTATTTGTATAGGCATGTTTCCGTAATGATTTCAGCTGTTCTTAATAGCGGAATTTCACAGTATATATCGAATAGTACAGACAATTTGAGCAGCGAAAAGCAAACATGTATCTTGGGTATTCAGCGTATTTTGAAATCAGCATAGGCCTACACCCATTCTAGAAAAAAAGCATTAATTTTAAGATGTCTTCAAGTTTTCTTGTACACGGCAAGAAAAGCATCCACAAAACCAAAGAAAACATGACTGGAAAAATACCGGACTAACGTCTGGCGGACAAGGGTAACGTATCAATGCTGGCCCTACACGCTAGCTCGCAAATATGACTTCCATATATCCATGCGATGACCGATTGTTCGTTCGTCTGTCATTACGGACAATGACCAATCTTTATCACATTAGAGGAATGTTACTATTTGTGTGTTCTAAGATTGCTGATGAGGCCGATTTTAGCCATGAAGTGTCTGTTGCAAATAGAACAACAGAGGCTAGAGGAAGACAGCTCTGTTGGTGATGCCTTAGCTCTGGCTTTGCGCGTTGTGCGTTTCTGCTCAGCTTCACCGATTCTTTTTGCCTCCCATTTTGATGAGACCTCGCCACTTTGCTCTGTCCTGTGCAATTTGTTCCCACGACTCTGTTGGAATGTTGAAGTCCCTGAGGGAGACTTTGAGGGTGTCCTTGTAGCGCTTCTTCTGACCACCTTGGGGGCGTTTGCCCATTTCTAGTTCTCCATAGAGAATTTTCTTTGGCAGACATTCCTCAGGCATTCTGGTAACATGGCCTCTCTTCAAACAGATTGTAATCCTTCAGCAACCGCATAGTTGTGAATCAGATGTGCAAGAAGCACGTCGTTCACGCAGGCCTTTTTGTCTGCCCGGTCAAGTTAACAGAACAGCAGAACTATCAGAATAGATGTGACCATTTCGTTCTGCTGATTCCACTGTTCTGCTTACTTGACCAACCTGCGTTTTTTTTATTATGTGTGTAAGGTAATGAATACCTCGTTATATCCCCGCTTTTGAAAAGGTGGGCATTACGAAAACACGCCTATATAAATACATTGTAAACTTAACCGCCGAAAAAACGAAAAATTGTATTATTTTTTCTTATTTCTGCTCAAAATATAGATTATTGGTACTCGTTATAACCGCCTTATCGATTGTGGGTACTCGTTAGAACCGCCTCACCGAGGCGGTTCTAACGGGTACCCACAATCGTTTTAGAGCAGAAAAAAGACAAATAAGTTTTACCCCTGTAAACCACAGTTTTACTATATAAAAGTGGGGTTCAAGGGGGTCAAATTATATAGGCGTGTTTTCGTGATATTTAGTGGTTTATAACTGTCCGTTAGAAGCCTCCGTGGTCGAGTGGTTACGCTACTCACCTTGTAAACCAGGGGTCGCAGGTTCGATCCCGGGCTTCTCCAGACTTTCGGATGAGTCTTTAAACCGAGGTCCCGTCTCCGTATGACCTTAGCTGTTGGTGGGACGTAAAACTGAAACACTCACTTATAACTGTCCGTTCCTCCGGTATTCCGTAATGACGGCTTTTTATTTCTTGAAAAATTCATGCGCCTGAAGTATGCAAGTAAAGAGCATCGGCAGTAAATATTTGACAGAAAATCCAGCTTCCGCCTATTAGATCTTTCTGTATATCACGCGAACAAGTGCGTGAAATGAACACCCCTCTAAATCCCAATTTACATTAGGATAACGCATCCGTGTGGCATAGTGCATTTTTTAATATCTCCAAAACGGTCATTTTGCTGATGAAAATGTGTGATACTTTTCTTATTTATACTCCAAACATAGGTTGTGAGTGCTCGTTACAACCGCCTCATCTAAGCGGTTCTTACGAGTACCCACAACCTATACTCCAAACATAGGTTGTGAGTGCTCGTTACAACCGCCTCATCGAGGCGGTTCTTACGAGTACCCACAACCTATGTGTTAGAGCAGAAATAAGGAAAATAATGTATACCCCTGCAAACCCCAGTTTTCTTTTTAAAAAGCGGGGTTTAGTGGACTTGTAAACGTGATAATATAGAGAAAACTGGGGTTTACGGAGTATTCATTATTATTTTTTTAATTTGCGCTTTAAGACATAGGTTAGGGCCCTGCCCATCGAGACTTGGAGAAATAGATAAGTCTGCATGGTGCTTCCGCGCGGAACTGAAACCGACCGAACTTGAGTACTGGTAAGCCGCTTAGGACTGAGCCTGCCCAGGAAACCCTAGCGGTTACTTTCGGCGGTGTGGCTTGAGATGTCATTTTCCATCGCAATGTAGGGTAAACGTCCCACCAAATCGGAAATGACCTGAATGGTGTTGTCATGGACGTTAAACTTTATCACAAACAAAGTCATTAGCTTAATAAGTAAATTCTATTTGAGTAACACTTGGCAAACAAGCAAGCACACAACGTGGTAAGCTCTGCCCGCGCCTATCGGGGCTTGAAGAAATAGATTAGGCTGCATGATGCTTCCACGCAGAGCTGAAACTGGCCGCACATGAGTAAACGTATACCGCTTAGAGACTCTAAGCCTTCCCAGGAAAAGTAGTGCGAGTCAGAACGTCCATGTATATAAACCCTATTGGTCTCATTTGGCAGTAGGGCTTGAGATGTCATTTCTTCTCAACGCAAAACTGGAAGCAACGTCTCCAAAATGACCTATACAGTGTTGACGGGGACGGTAAGCCTAAAATCAAACAACGTGTAAGCAACGTCGTATCAACATCGGTGCAACGTCATAACGTTGCATCGACGTTGATACGACGTTGCCTAGACGTCATTTGCCCGCTTGGAGCAAGATATGCTAGGCTCTTTAAAATCTGTATAGACGTTATATGGTTGGCATATTTGTTGCAGTCCTGACTATATAGATTGCTTATTTATTCTTCTGTTCCTTTTTCTTTCTCTCCGAAGCAGTGCCATTTAAAATCGTCAAAAAAATCTCAGCAACAATGAAAGCTAGAAATATAAAACTTGGTATACTAAGTATTGATGGTGATTTATATCGTGTAAGAGCCCTCGGGCTCTGTCAGGCTATTTGTTCTTCTGTTCTTTCATTCTTCTTTCTTTCCAAAAACATTTCGTCAAATATTTCTCAAAAATTCCAATTCTCCATCATTATGTGCATTTCCAACGATTTGATTGGTAAAAATAAAAGTTTTATACTTCGATAAATTTCACGAGCAAGCATCTCAGATCTGTTTCACATAGCGACAGGTAGTAATGTGTCGTCAAAGAGCACGTTTAGAATCCGCGCGTTACGCCATTGTTTATGAAGCGATGTTAACAGCGTTCGATTTAAAGATGGCAAAGAAGCATCCGGGGTGCAGTGGGTACGCTACTCGCCTTGTAAACCGATCCCGGGCTTCTCCAGACTTTCGGATGAGTCTTTAAACAGAGGTCCCGTCTCCGTATGACCTTAGCAGTTGTAGGAACGTAAAACTCAAACACTAACTCAAAAGATGGAAAACCACTTAAAACGCAAATGTTATGACGAATAAGCTTACATGTAATTTAAAGACTTGATTTTTTTTCAAAGATGGCAGCTTCCAATTGAACTAATCATTCCGTCGTGGCCGTTGATAAGTTCATTCTTACACTTTTGTTTGTTTGATATGAGGTTTAACGTCCCCGCCAACACTGTACAGCTCATTTTGGATACATTGCTTCCAATTTTGTTAGTCTTTTACCCGACATTGAGATGAAATGACATCACAAGCCCTGGCGACCAATGAAACCAATAGGGTGTATAAGTAAAGACGGTCCGACTCGCACCGCTTTGCCTGGGCAGGCTTAGATCCTCTTAGCAGTTTATCGGTACTCGTGTGTGGTCGGCTTCAGCTCTGCGTGAACGCATCATGCAGCCCATCTATTTCTTCAAGCTCCAGTTGGCGGGGGCCACATATTGCTACGACAAAGTTGCAATCATAAGCAGTGAATAATCATTTTTGTGGATTTTATCGATGTGTACACATCGATAAAATCGACAAAAATGAAATTCATTCCTTTTGTAACTTATAACCCTTTGGTGTCTCTGATGGGAGCTGTGGGTTGATTGTATCGGTTCCTGATCATTGCCGCCACTTCTATTTTATAAAAGTATGAAACATCACAGTTGGCATACTGTGCAATAACGATTACCTATATTTTGTAAATGACGATTGGCTTTCTTGGCTTATTTTTCCTTTCATTCTTCTTTCTATCCTTATAGGCCAATGTCAAAATTTTGATCAAGGACTTATCATTACGACAACATATGTATCCTTTCATTTCTCCAAAATGGCTACTTTATTCTCTGAACATAGGTTGTGGGTGTTCGTTAGAATGAATGCGGTCCTAAAGAGTATCCACAACCTATGACTTGTAGCAGAAATAAGCAAAACAATGTATGCCCCTGTACACCCCTGTTGTACCTATATAAAGTTGGTGTTTGAGGGGTATTCATTAGCATTATCATGATGATTTATATCTATTTTATATTATACAGGATATTATATCCTGTAACAGACAATGCTTTGTTCACCTGTTCTTTCATTCTTCTTTCTTTCCAAATTGGCCAATGTTACGTTTTCCGTAAAAGGCGTTCTTGGTAACTGTAAAAGCTAGAAGTACTGTGCAATTATGATCTATCTATCTTCTCATACTGAGTCCGTCACATTTGGCCATTACCGCAGTTAGGTTGGTGGCTAAATTTAGAATTTAGCATAAAAAATCATCACTGGATGAGCCCTTAAAACTATCCACAATCCGAACACAGAGGTATCCCAAAACGCACACCCCGAGCCCCAACCCCACACCGTGCGGGCCCTGAACTCCTCTGCGGTCTTGGCATTCACCGCAGAAGATGGAAGACCACTCCAGTGAGGAACAGTTCCAGGGCTGAAAGAACCCCACCCCAACAGGGCATCACTACAGGACCGGCACCCACGACACTGTGAGCTATCCGCTCCCGATGCCCCGTCCGGGCCGACACCGCCGCAGGAGCCAAGCACCAATTCTCGTCAACCGACACTGTCCAGAATGTATCCCGCAGAAGGTCAAGGAGGATCGCTCACGACGGGTCCCCAGGTACGCCCACTCTAGCCCACCAAGCACGCCACCTCCACCCCGCCATCGCCTGCATGTCCCTCGAGCAGCCGCCCCGGCACCCGAACCCGCCGAACCCGAGCCCAAACACAGGGACGCCAAACAGGCGACGCACACCCAAGTTGAGGGCGAACCAACGCTCCACATGCAACATCCCCTGTCCGCCGAGGTGCAAAAGCCAAATCACGTCCAAGGAACCCCAAGGCCCCAGTTGCCTTAGATGTCATTACGAAAACACGCCTATACAAATACATTGTAACCTTTATCGCCGAAAAAATGAACATTTTATGATGAAAATTTTGATATTTTTCTTATTTCTGCTCAAAATATACATTGTTGGTACTAGTTAGAACCGCCTCATTGAGGCGGTTCTATTGAGTACCCACAATCTATATTTTAGAGCAGAAATAAGAATGGTTGGTTAGTTGGAGCAGAAATAAGAATTGTTGGTACTCGTTAGAACCGTCTCATTGAGGCGGTTCTAACGAGTACCCACAATATATTTCAGATCAGAAATAAGAAAAATAGGTTTTACCCCTGTAACCCCCAGTTTTACTATATAAAAGTGGGGATCAAGGGGGTCAAAACGATATAGACGTGTTTTCGTGATGAGAAACTTCAAACTTGTTATACGATGCTATGATGACGATTCATACCATGTAAAAGACAATGGGCTTTCTGGCTGGTGACCAAAGGGATCATCCAAAGATCAAGCGTTCGATCCCCGTTCCAGTATAACGCGAAAAGCGGGGGGAAAGTCAAATCCTCTGACGGTTCTTGTTTCTTCTGTTTCTTTCCACCATTTGGGGTTTAGTGTTGTTGAAAAGGCTAAATGCAGAAAAGGGTGTTTACAAAAACAGTAAATTTTGTACAGTTTACGAAAACAATCCTATACAAATACATTGTAAACTTTACCTCCGAAAAATCGAAATTTGTAGATGCAAAATTGTGATTTTTTTCTTATTTCTGCGCAAAATATAGTGTGTGGGTACTCTTTAGAAGGGCCTCATTGAGGCGGTTCTAACGAGTACCCACAATTTACATTTTAGAGCAGAAATACGAAAGTAGAGTTTACCCCTGTAAACCCCAGTTTTACCATATAAAAGAGGGGTTCAAGGGGGTCAAAATTATATAGGTGTGTTTTCGTGATGTCTGACGGTTCTTGTTTCGTCTGTTTCTTCCCACCATTCGTTGATTATTGTTGTCGAAATACCTAAATGCATAAAAGGGTGTTCACAAAGACAGTAAATTTTGTACGCATTACGAAAACACGCCTATATAAATACATTATAATCTTTACCTCCGAAAAAACGAAAAATTTTACAGGCAAAATTGTGATTTTTTTCTTATTTCTGCTCAAAATATAGATTGTGGGTACGCGTTAGAACCGCCTCATTGAGGCGGTTCTAACGAGTACCCAGAATGTATATTTTAGAGCAGAAATAAGAAAAATAAGTTATTAATTACCCCTGTAAACCCCAGTTTTACTGTATAAAAGTAGGGCTCAAGGGGGTCAATATTATAAAGGCATGTTTTCGTGATGAGGTATTCTTGTTTGTCATTTTTTTATTTATCATGCATTTATATTTCACATTACGATAACACACCCATGCGACATAGTGTATTTTAATATCTCCAAAATGGCTACTTTTCTGATGGAAATCCGTGATATTTTTCTTATTTATACCGCATACATAGGCTGTGGTACTCGTTAGAACCGCCACAATGAGGCGGTTCTAACGAGTACCCACAACCTATGTCTTGGAGCAGAAATAAGAAAAATAATTTATCTTATACATAGCAGTGAAATCAATGCATATCTGAAACAAATAAAACTGATATTTTCACACTGTGAAATATAAATGATATTTTCAAAGTGTGAAAAAGAACATGACCAGGTTATTTTCACAGTAGCAGCCCGGACTACTTTTCTTGCTAAAATTCGTATGTTATCTATAAAATATTTTTTGTAAAATACCTTGAAAAAGCATTCTTAGAACTCCAAAAATGCTGTATTAAAAATGGCGATCTGTGATGTTGTGGAACTGACAGTTGTGACGTCATAGCCAAGTAAAAAATTGTGACGTAAGATCCGATTGATCAATTACAGTACGTGTCCTAATATATTATCAATTAAAAAGAAAAATTACTTTTTTAATCCCCCGACCGAATAGGTTCGGGGGATATAGCGATCAGTCTGGCGTCCGTCCGTCGGTCCGTTCGTCCGTCCGTAGACGCAACCTTGTGATGGCCATAACTCCTATACTCTTTGAGATTTATTGATGGTTCTTGGCACAATTGTTCACAAGGCTGAGACGGCGTGTCATGCGCAAGAACCAGAACTCTGGATGCAATACTTTATCTCCCCTTATAATAAAATAGAATGACTACTTTGTGATGGCCATAACTCCAATATCCTTAGAGATATATTGAAGGTACCTGGCACAGTTGTTCACACGGCTGAGACAGCGTGTCATGCACAAGAACCAAAACTCTGGTTGCCATGGTTTTTGAGTTATCTCCCCTTCGAATAAAATAGAGTGACAGCCTTGTGATGGCCATAACTCCAATACCCTTTAAGATATATTGATGATACCAGGCACAGTTGTTCACAAGGCTAAGACGGTGTGTCATGTACAAGAACCACAATTCTGGGTGCCATGGTTTTTGAGTTATCTCCCCTTCCAATAAAATAGAATCACTACCTAGTGGTGGCCACATCTCCAATACTCTTTGAGATATATTGATGGTACTTGGTACAGTTGTACATGAGGTTAAGCAGGTGTGTCAGGTGCAAGACCCACTACTCTGGGTGCTCTGATTTTTGAATTATCTCCCCAGACAATATAACCAAGTGATGGCCATAACTCCAATACCCTTTGAGATATATTGAGGGTACTTGGCACAATTGTATACACGGTTGAGACGGCACTTCATGCCTAAGAACCACAACTCCGGGTGCTATGGGATTTGAGTAATCTCCCCTTCCAATATAACAGTATGACCACCTTGTGATCACCATACCTTCGACACACTTTGAGACATATTGGTGGTATATGATGCAGATGTACATGAGGTTAAGCAGGTGTGTCAGGCTCAGGAATTACAACTCTGGGTGCTCTGTTTTTTTTAGTTATCTCCCCTGACAATATATCCTTGTGATGGCCATAACTCCAACACCCTTTGAGATATATTGAAGGAACTTGGCGCAATTGTATACAAGGTACAGAAGGGGTGTCATGTGCAAGAACCACAACTGTTGGTGCGGTGGTATTTGAGTTATCTACCCTTCCAATACCACAGTATGACCAGCTTGAGACATATTGATGGCACTTCATACAGAAATACATGAACTTAAGCAGGCATGTCATGCGCAAGAACCACAATTCTGAGTGCCCTGGTATTTTAGCTTTCTCCCCTGACAGTATAATCTTGTGATGGCCATAACTGCAATACTTTTATGATATATTGCTGGTGCACTATCTATTGGTGAACAATCTTCTGAAGGCCATATTGGGGGATTTGCCACCTCTTCCAATGGCTATTTTTTTTCGGTAATATCAAAAATATTTCATCTCGTGTGTTGAAAACATCAAACTTTTCACTCGTTAAAATTCAGATATTTTCAACACACTCGATGAAATATTTTTGATATCCATCGCAAAAAAGTAAATATCCTATACGTATACCCCTGTAAACTCCATTTTCCTCTTGATAAAGTTAGGTTTAAGGGGGTGTTCGTTTCACAGACTTGTTCAAGTGATGAAACCTTACGTTATCATTTTTTGTCGCGGATATTAGTCAGTTCAATTTCAGGCAACACAGCACTTTGTCCAGCCTCGGTTAGAACACATGCTCAACAGAACAACGGAATTCTGGTTCAGTATGGCGAAAGCTGCTATAATGTTGAGTCACAGCCAGTATCATGGAATCACTCCAGGAGCATTTGTAATGACCATGGCGGGCACCTATTCCATATCAGTAATGCTGCTGAAAACAACTTTATAAACCATGAACTCAGTAAAAGATTTAACCACACAGTCTGGATGGGGCTTCACGACAGAGGGCATGAGGAACAATTTATGTGGATATCCGGTAGGTTTCATTATTGCAGATCAAATGTATGATCAGAGCCGAAATGAATATAAAGGTTAGTCACCAACGGGCATGGAAGCCATGTGTGGTTCCGGTTACCCGACCGTGCCTAGCTTTTTCCCGCCGACCCTAATTATTTTTTCTATCATGAATATTCCAAACATTTTATGTGCAAAAATGATCTTTCATTTTTTCATGGTCCAAGTATTTAAGTACATATTCATTAAAAAGCGCTATCATTAAAAGACAATCTGGTCGTATTTACGCATGAAAATGATGTGCGTCTGCCAAAAACAACATCAAAAGCATCCGTGTTTGTCTCTAATACATACTGTTGTCGGAGGATAAGTTGAGAGTGACGTCAGCGAATGTTTTTGTTATTAAGCATTGTCCACTATTGCCAAAGGGTAACGACGCTTCGGTAATGATAAGTATAACGGTACTGTCTGTCTTGCCAACCAATGATGGGTAAGATAATAATAACGGTACTACCTGTCAAACCTTCCTGTGGTGGTTTATTCTTTCACGTCACTGTCAACTTATCTTCCGAGAGCAGTATAACTGAGCCTAGAATAAAAATGCATATCGTAAACATCGGTATTTAAAAGCTGCTTTTTATCGATCGCCACGAGCTGTCAGTTAACGGTAAGTGGCCTGTGCTAATCAATAATAATTAGCCGATTGCAGTTCAAATGGGTCAGGGATGTGACACGTGGCTACTTCTGAAGAAGCCGATGCTTTGAAGTAACCCATAATTAAAATCCAAAATCTCCAGTACTTAGCACATGCAAGCCAGCCAATAGAACCACCACCGGAAAGAAAATAAACAATAATAATAATAATAAACCTACTACCAGAGGGTAAAACGTCTGTTGTCTCCTGTGATCAACAGGTATTTTGCATGGACCGGTAAGAGAAGCAAAATTAGGAAGCGGTTGGAACCCACAAATTTTGAGTGCAATTTGTTTTCGTAAGCGCAAGATGCATGAAACCTATGTCTCGGACGCATTAAAAAAGACAATGGCGTACAATATTTCTTGCGGTATAATCATGACGGTATGACCCCTCTCAATAACCAGATTACTTTTGTGACGATAAAAATTATCCAAAACATGTTTTACCACCTGTAGCGATAATCAGACACGTCTACACGCTTCAACAAACATAAATAATGCCGACAGCTTGTGTCAATCTCTCAAGTATTTTCACTATCTCCATGAACAGAAAGCTAAGCCTTCACAGATGCGCAGGATGATCGTAGTCTTCGCTGGTCACACATGTATAGTTTTTGTCGTTCCACGCTTAATTTCCCGCCGTCATTTCTGAACGCGCATTTGTTGCAATCTGAAATTTTCCCACGTTTTTTAACAACACGTCATCGATAGTTTGCACAAACGGTCTTCTCATGCAACCTTTGGAAAACATGACAGTAAAACTGAGCGATATGTGAAGACACAGTTCAGCCTGCGCAGTCTTATCAGTCTTCGCTCTTTTTAAAAACCTTTTGTAGTATGGCTTCTGGTATATTCAGAGACCAGCAAACGAAGAACTTGATGTACAGGCTGATCTTTCCTTAAAAGAAAAGTTTTTTTCCTGACTGCTGGATGCAGTTTTACGTGTTGTAAAATATAAGGCCCTTTCACGGTCTGACAAACACGGTAGCTAATGAAAGCTAGTATGTCATGTGGTAGTGGCATCAGAAATGCTTACCGAGAAAAATGCACTGAATGTGTATGCGCACACAGAAAAGACTCAGATCATCTGGAAGTTCTGCACAGTCTGATCTGAGTTTATTGTTCATAAGGTTTCATTTCTCGGAAAACTTAGACACTGTCGCTGATCAGACTGCCCGCATATGGCATTGTCTTCGCTACATGCTGCTGATGATGCACATGATAACAATGGTCAGATAACTTTTCACACCTAATCGTTTAATTGGTATCACTTACATGCACTCGTTATCAAAACACTATTATGGTTTCTTAAAGTGAGATAATTTGGAACAATAAACAGCGGGATTAGCGGTAAACAGGCAACAACCTATTGCTAAAAAAATGTCTAAAATATCCATTCTTTAAACAGACATGACGTTGATATTTTTTTGTCAATTTCAGAGATTTTTGTTCCAAAATGTATGGCAACATTTGCTCTTATCTGCAAAAAGGGTATTGTGCCAGAAAAAAAAAAGATCTTGGCGCTAGAGAAAATGGGTCTGGAGCCACACCATCATAAAAAGGCTGGGAAAACAAATTAAAATAATAATTTGTGTAGCATGTCTGCATTTTCTGGTTCTTGAAACGAAATCAGCTGCCAGTTTTTAGATTCATGTCAGCGTGTCTAAAAGATTGGCTTACGGGTTGACAATAAAGGTACCATGTTGAGGCACGGAGGATACACCATGTCAGATCTGTGGCGGGAAAAGAAGCTAAGAATACCAAGAGTAAACAAAAATTGGAAAGGAAATTTGTCCCACCGCGTCTTTGAAGTGGTGGTGGTGGTGGTGGGGGGGGGGGGGGGGTTAGAAAGAAATTAATCAGCCATACTGAAGCTCAACATATGTTTTTTAATCGCGTATGATCAAATAAAAATCCAACCTACCGACGCTAATTTGGTTTGAAAAAAAAATCATACCTAGGGTTGTAGGTCTTTCTAAGAGCCAAAATATTTGAAAAATGCTTAAAGTTCTGGTGACAGACAGATAAAGCTCTAATGTTTTGGCGCCCAGCCAATTTTTCAGTCACTATGGGTGACTGTCAGTCTTTATCCCTGCTCGCCCTTGTACGCACCTAGTTAAATGGGAAAGCAGGCTTAACTGGGGAGATATCTTTTCCCAATGTCTGCCCCAGAACATACATGTACATTGTGGTTTCTTATTACAACCGCCTCAATGGCATGGTTCTATTGAGTTTCCACACTGTACAAGTTTGGATTGAAGTCCTGAAATGCACTTTTCAGAAAAAGAGGCAGTTAGGGAAACATGCAACCAAGCAGTAGTGCACACATGTGTGTAGAAATTTTGTCTGTTTTGTTTGCAATCAAGAACAGGGACTTAACTTTTCAAAATGAAGGATTTTGGACTCCTGTTTTCAGTATCTATCTATCTATCTATCTATCTATCTATCTATCTATCTATCTATCTATCTATCTATCATGTTAAGACCTAAGGACTACAATTAGAAAAGACTATATATAAGTAAGTTTCTGCTGGTGCTAATTACTGGATGTTTAATTTGCAGCATTAAATATGTTCTATAAAAGGGCTATCCTTTGGAAGCAAGGAAAAGAAACTTTCTGATCTCGGTTTACTCTGTCATTTCATCTTGATTTTTTTAACCAATACATTTATTTTCAATGTATATATGGTACAATAACAGTCACAACACTTTTCAAGAAAAAGCAACCGTCACTAGAACAGCAAGTCCCAAAGGCTGACCTTTTGTAAAAGGCAAACACATACACAGGAAGTCCAATCAAAATACTTTGTTCTGACTGAAGAACACCCTTATTTTATAACAATTAGGACAATATGGATGAAAACTAAGCATTATTTATTATACTTTTATTTGCATTTCATAAATTGTTTAAAATGTTTTGAAGTACAATTATACAACAAATTAGCACGGCCCCGCCCATCGGGGCTTGAAGAAATATATGGGCTGCATGATGCTTCCATGCAGAGCTGAATCTGACCCTCACACGAGTACTGGTAAACCGCCTAGAATAGTAGAGGATCTAAGCCTGCTCAGGCAAAGCGTTATATGTGTCGGACCGTCCATGCTTATAACCCCTATTGGTTTCATTGGCGACAGGGCTTGAGATGTCATTTCATCTTAATGTCGGGTAAAAGTCCCACAAAATAGGAAGCAGCATCTCCAAATGACCTTTTCAGTGTTGACGGGGACGTTTAACCTCAAATCAAACAACAACAAAAGCGAAACAATATAACAAAAATAAGTGCAATGTGTAACATAGTATAAAAGGTGAGAAAAAAAAATAAAAATAAAAAATAAAATAATTTTCCTACCTACCTACCCTATTTTTGAAAACCATGTAATAGGAACCACACATATAATTTGTTTTGGCCTAACTTATTGTAGAATAGTCATTTTTTGCATAAATGCAGTGTATAGGGACCACCTATAAAAAAGGCATTCGTCGCTAGGGCAACATCAAATCAACGTCGGTGCAACGGACGAAGATGTGACGTTGCTTAAATGTCATTACGTTGTACTGACGTTGATGTTTCGTCACAATTACGTCATGTGCCTGCCGGGAATTGCCTCCTGCCTGGGATACCTGAGTGAGTGAGTGTTTCAGTTTTACGTCCCACCAACAGTTAAGGTCATACAGAGACGGGACCTCGGTTTAAAGACTCATCCGAAAGTCTGTCCTGGGATACCTGCATAAGCAGATTATGCATAGCTTGCCTAGCAGTTTAAGTTCAATTCTGAAAACTGCTTCAGACTGTCGAGCCCTTGGTCCATTAACCCATATATGACAATGGAATCTTCCAACTAATAACTTTTGAGTGGTCCATTTCCAAATATAGGGGTGTCGGGTTTGTTTTTGTTTGTAGAAAATTTTACAAAAAATGAATTTTCTTTAAGAAAACAGTGTAGACCCAGATCAGACGCCGCGTTCTGTGGCGTCTGATCTGGGTTTGGACTGTTTTGCCAATGTCCTAGTCCTATGCCAAGACGCTAGGCATGTATGGGTTGATTAGGCCATTGATTTTTCAGGTTCTTAGTTTCAGATTTGTTTAAAACTGAAATAAAGGCAGCTAAACACATAACGTGAACAAGTCCGTGAAATGAACACCACCTTAAACCCCACTCTATAAAGACAAACTGGGGTTTACGGGGTTAAACATTATTTTTCTTATTTCTGCTCCAAGACATAGGTTGTGGGTACTCGTTAGAACCGCCTCATTGAGGCGGTTCTAACGAGTACTCACAACCTATGTTTGCAGTTAAAATAAGAAAAATATCATGGATTTTCAGCAGAAAAGTAGCCATTTTTTGAGACGTAAATATTGCACTATATTGCACGGGTGTGTAACCGTAATGAGTTCCAAAATAGTTGCCTTATCTATAGACTACATTTTTGGTTTTGGTTTTCGACCCTTTCAAGATTATTTCACTCATATCAAGCCGATCGTTAATCAGAGATGGGCGAAAATCGGAGTACCCGGAGAAAAACCACCTGACCTTCCGTTGGAGAACTTGGCGTCTCGCATGTGACCCGAGCGAGGCTCGAACCACAGCGGTGAGAGACTTAATGATCAAGAGTCAGCGCTCTTAACCACCTGGCTACGGAGGCCCGTTCTATAGACTATAGGTGTACCGTTCATAATCAGCGTCTTGTCCTGCGCTTAAAAGTTGTTGAAACTTCATGTAATGAATGAATTTTACTTTTCAACCAAACAGGGATCCCTGTAAACTACACGAACTGGAAGCCTAATAGAAAGAACAACTTCCACCATGACGAAGACTGTGCCGTTTTTGTGCCGAACCTCAACCATGGTCAGTGGGACGATCGTCCATGTGGAATTGAGGACTCATTGCTTGGGGACTTGTTTGAGACACACCCATTTATATGCCAGTTTGGTAGGAAGAAGGTTCAAACTTTAGTCGAGCATCAATGACTCGAAGACATTTTGGACTATGAAAAATTGTTCGCGATAAGAGCAGTTTGAGCCTCTGAGGATACCAGGTGAGTGTCTTGTGATATCAAGTTTATCAGGCAAGGCTTCGAGAACGCTTGTGGAATCGCGAGGCTTGCCGAGCGATTCTACATACGTTCTCGAAGCCTAACCTGATAAACTTAATATCAAATGACACGAATCTGGGATTCTATTCCTCAGTTTATCCCATTGCACATGTACACTCTTAAATTAGCAATTTACGATCAAATATCGATGGTCCTCAGTGCGTCCCTACATCCCGGCGGTCGATATATTTTGTATCAGCTGATCCTAAAATATATTTTTTTCAAGTAATCTTTCCATTTTGTACAGTTATACATGTATAACATCCAAAACGGTATTTTTTTCTGACGAAAATTTGTGACATTTTTTTTTTATTTATACAGCAAACATAGGTTTTGGATACTCGTTAGAACCGCCTCATTGAGGCGGTTCTAACGAGTACCCACAACCTATGTCTTTGGAGGAAAAATACGAGAAAATGATTACCCCCGCTAACCCCGGTTTCTCTATATAAAGTGGGGTTTAGAGGGGTATTCAGCACACAGACATGCTAACATGATGCGGGAGACCAAAATGAGAGAATTTATAGTTTTGATCTTCAATAAAATACTGGTAATGAAACCGCTTTTCACCAAAATTATCCCAAATATTTGATATCTGAAACAATGGGAAGAATTCGCCAGGGGCTCAAGAATCAATTCGAAATAGCTATGGTTCACGAGCCATCGGTGTTCGAGCCATTGAAGTTCACCTGAATTCTTTATTTTTATCATGTACAGAGAACCCTCGTTATAACGACAGTATTTCTTCCTTAACATTTTGCCGCTAAACAGAATTTAAGGAATTCGCCTCTATAGAAGTACTATAAAATGCGATTGAGGATCCCGAACGTCGGTTTAAAGAGGGTTGATAGCCCCCGCCCATAGGGGCTTGAAGAAATATATGGGCTGCATGATGCTTCCACGCAGAGCTGAATCCGGCCCGCACACTAGTACTGGTAAACCGCTTTGTTTACGAAGCATAATTTATGTCCAATTTTTGAAAGTATTTGTTATATGGACAGCAGCTGATTATTACAGTCAATTATATCCTATAATCTTTATCAGTTTTATGGCCCCTATAGGTAGCCAGCCCACCAAGACCAAGCCACACCTACTTTTATCTGCTGGTTACCTGTACATGTTTAAGCTGGGAACCAGACCCCCCAGCATGAAAATCCTGTCTTTAACGTTCCCGTCAACACTGCTAAGGTCATTTTGGAGACGTTGCTTCCAATTTTGTGGGACTTTTACCCGACATTGAGATGAAATGACATCTCAAGCCCTTCCATCCAATGAAACCAATATGGTTTATAAGCATGGACGGGCCGACTAACACCGCTTTGCCTGGACATCTCTAAGCAGTTTACCAGGACTCGTGTGTGGTCAGATTCAGCTCTGCGTGGAAGCACCATGCATCCCATTTATTTCTTCAAGCCCCAATGTGGATCAGAGTCTAAGTACGTTTTAACTGGTTTGTACTTTGATTTACTGATTGTTAAATGAGCCGGTAGGTCCTGATAAGACATAGTTGGGTATAATTCAGGACGAAAAGGAATGTTGTGTGTACTCATTAGAATCGCTCGATGAAAAAAATGGATTGTTTTGTCGAAAGTTAACCAGTTCATCTTCTCATAATCCCTAACCATTCTGTAAAGTTTCAGGGCAATTGCTCGAACAGATTTTGAGTTATCTTGCTTACAAGCTTAAAACACAAAAATGTCAAAGGGCCATAACAGAAGAAAAAAAATTCGGATTGTTTTCAAAAGTTAATCAGTTCATCTACACATCATCCTGAACCAGCCTGTAAAGTTTCAGGGCAATAGCTCAAACAGTTTTTTGAGATATCTTGTTTACAAGCTTAACACGCGCAAAATTTCAAAGGGGCATAACTCAAGAAAAAAATGGATTTTTTTTTGTCGAAAGTTAACCAGTTCATCTTCTCATAATCCCTAACCATTCTGTAAAGTTTCAGGGCAATTGCTCGAAGAGATTTTGAGTTATCTTGCTTACAAGCTTAAAACACAAAAATTTCAAAGGGCCATAACTGAAGAAACTAGAGCCAGTGTTTATGAAACACAATGCCCCCAACTGCTTGACCCTAACACTGCTTGTCCCTAACAGTAATTGAGATATCTTGTTTTTATGTGGCTGTAATGCTGAAATTACACAAGAAAAGCTGTAGTTAATCATCTACTCATCATCCCTGACCAGTCTGTGAAGTTTCGGGGAAAAACCTAAAATAGTTTTTTAGATATCTTGCTTACAAACTTAAAACGCGAAAAATTTCAAAGGGCCATAACTCAAGAAAAAAATTTCGGATTTTTTTCAAAAGTTAATCAGTTCATCTACTCATCATCCCCAACCAGCCTGTAAAGTTTCAGGGCAATAGCTCAAACAATTTTTGAGATATCTTGCTTACAAGCTGAAAACACGAAAAAAATCAAAGGGCCATAACTCAAGAAAAAAAAATTGGATTTTTTTCAAAAGTTAATCAGTTCATCTACTCATCATACCCAACCAATCTGTGAAGTTTTGGGGAAAAACCTCATATAGTTTTTGAGATATCTTGCTTACAAACTTAAAACGCGAAAAATTTCAAAGGGCCATAACTCAAGAAAAAAATATAGGATTTTTTTTCAACAGTTAATCAGTTCATCTACACATCATCCCAAACCAGCTTGTAAAGTTGCAGGGCAATCGCTCAAACAATTATTGAGATATCTTGCTTACAAGCTGAAAACACGAAAAAAATCTAAGGGCCATAACTCAAGAAAAAAAATCGGATTTTTTTCAAAAGTTGATCAGTTCATCTACTCATCATCCCCGACAAGTCTGTGAAGTTTCGGGGAAAAACCTCAAATTGTTTTTTAGATATCTTGCTTACAAACTTAAAACGCGAAAAATTTCAAAGGGCCATAACGCAAGAAAAAAATTTCGGATTTTTTTCAAAAGTTAATCAGTTCATCTACTCATCATCCCCAACCAGCATGTAAAGTTTCAGGGCAATAGCTCAAACAGTTTTTGAGATATCTTGCTTACAAGATTTCATAGTATTTTTTGCAAAGGGGCATAACTCAAAAAAGGGGCATAATCCTGACGAGAAAAAAAAACACGGGTCAATTATTTTTTCATGAGGAATCCATATATGAAATTTCAAAAACCTAGCACCCATGGTTCTAAAGTTATGCTATGCAGTAAAAAGTGGGACGGACGTAAGGACGGAAGGACGGACGGACGAACAGGGCAAAACCAATATGCCAAAACGCGAAAAATTTCAAAGGGCCATAACTCAAGAAAAAAAATTCGGATTTTTTTCAAAAGTTAATCAGTTCATCTACTCATCATCCCCAACCAGCCTGTAAAGTTTCAGGGCAATAGCTCAAACAATTTTTGAGATATCTTGCTTACAAGCTGAAAACACGAAAAAAATCAAAGGGCCATAACTCAAGAAAAAAAAATTGGATTTTTTTCAAAAGTTAATCAGTTCATCTACTCATCATACCCAACCAGTCTGTGAAGTTTTGGGGAAAAACCTCATATAGTTTTTGAGATATCTTGCTTACAAACTTAAAACGCGAAAAATTTCAAAGGGCCATAACTCAAGAAAAAAATATAGGATTTTTTTTCAACAGTTAATCAGTTCATCTACACATCATCCCAAACCAGCTTGTAAAGTTGCAGGGCAATCGCTCAAACAATTATTGAGATATCTGGCTTACAAGCTGAAAACACGAAAAAAATCTGAGGGCCATAACTCAAGAAAAAAAAATCGGATTTTTTTCAAAAGTTGATCAGTTCATCTACTCATCATCCCCGACAAGTCTGTGAAGTTTCGGGGAAAAACCTCAAATAGTTTTTTTAGATATCTTGCTTACAAACTTAAAACGCGAAAAATTTCAAAGGGCCATAACTCAAGAAAAAAATTTCGGATTTTTTTCAAAAGTTAATCAGTTCATCTACTCATCATCCCCAACCAGCATGTAAAGTTTCAGGGCAATAGCTCAAACAGTTTTTGAGATATCTTGCTTACAAGATTTCATAGTATTTTTTGCAAAGGGGCATAACTCAAAAAAGGGGCATAATCCTGACGAGAAAAAAAACACGGGTCAATTATTTTTTCATGAGGAATCCATATATGAAATTTCAAAAACCTAGCACCCATGGTTCTAAAGTTATGCTATGCAGTAAAAAGTGGGACGGACGTAAGGACGGAAGGACGGAAGGACGCCAAAACGCGAAAAATTTCAAAGGGCCATAACTCAAGAAAAAAATTTCGGATTTTTTTCAAAAGTTAATCAGTTCATCTACTCATCATCCCCAACCAGCCTGTAAAGTTTCAGGGCAATAGCTCAAACAATTTTTGAGATATCTTGCTTACAAGCTGAAAACACGAAAAAAATCAAAGGGCCATAACTCAAGAAAAAAAAATTGGATTTTTTTCAAAAGTTAATCAGTTCATCTACTCATCATACCCAACCAGTCTGTGAAGTTTTGGGGAAAAACCTCATATAGTTTTTGAGATATCTTGCTTACAAACTTAAAACGCGAAAAATTTCAAAGGGCCATAACTCAAGAAAAAATATAGGATTTTTTTTCAACAGTTAATCAGTTCATCTACACATCATCCCAAACCAGCTTGTAAAGTTGCAGGGCAATCGCTCAAACAATTATTGAGATATCTTGCTTACAAGCTGAAAACACGAAAAAAATCTAAGGGCCATAACTCAAGAAAAAAAAATCGGATTTTTTTCAAAAGTTGATCAGTTCATCTACTCATCATCCCCGACAAGTCTGTGAAGTTTCGGGGAAAAACCTCAAATAGTTTTTTTAGATATCTTGCTTACAAACTTAAAACGCGAAAAATTTCAAAGGGCCATAACTCAAGAAAAAAATTTCGGATTTTTTTCAAAAGTTAATCAGTTCATCTACTCATCATCCCCAACCAGCATGTAAAGTTTCAGGGCAATAGCTCAAACAGTTTTTGAGATATCTTGCTTACAAGATTTCATAGTATTTTTTGCAAAGGGGCATAACTCAAAAAAGGGGCATAATCCTGACGAGAAAAAAAACACGGGTCAATTATTTTTTCATGAGGAATCCATATATGAAATTTCAAAAACCTAGCACCCATGGTTCTAAAGTTATGCTATGCAGTAAAAAGTGGGACGGACGTAAGGACGGAAGGACGGAAGGACGGACGGACGAACAGGGCAAAACCAATATGCCCCCACAACTTCTTCGAAGTTGGGGGCATAAAAAAATCGGATTGTTTTCAAAAGTTAATCATTTCATCTACGCATCATCCTGAACCAGCCTGTAAAGTTTCAGGGCAATAGCTCAAACAGTTTTTGAGATATCTTGCTTACAAGCTTAAAACGCGCAAAATTTCAAAGGGGCAAAAACTCAAGAAAAAAAATGGATTTTTGTCAAAAGTTAATCAGTTTATCTTCTTATCATCCCCAACCATTCTGTAAAGTTTCAGGGCAATAGCTCAAACAGTTATTTAGTTATCTTGCTTGCAAGATTAAAACGCAAAAAAATTCCAAGAGCCATAACTCAAGAAAAAAATTTCAGATTTTTTTCAAAAGTTACATCTACTCATCATCCCAAACCAGTCTGTAAAGTTTCAGGGCTAAAGCTCAAACCGTTTTTGAGAAATCTTGCTTACAAGATTTCAAAGTATTTTGCAAAGGGGCATAACTCAAGACAGGGCATAATCCTTCCGATTGTTTTTCAAAAGTTAATCAGTCCATCTACTCATCATCCTGAACCAGCCTGTAAAGTTTCAGGGCAATAGCTCAAACAGTTGGCCATTTTGTGGGAAAGTAACTGTCCTTATGGCCTTCCTTTGTTTAGGTTTCCATTATGGTCTGGTCGCTTAATGTTTGTATTTCTTTCCCTTTGGTGTCTTTTATGGGTGGAGTAAGTTAATTGTATCAATTCCTGATCTTTGTTTTACTTCTACTTTGAGATATCTTGCTTACAATCTTAAAAAGCGCAAAACTTCAAAGGGGCAAAACTCAAGAAAAAAAATTGGAGCTTTGTCAAAAGTTAATCCGTCCATCTTCTCATTATCCCCAACCATTCTGTAAAGTTTCTGGGCAACAGCTCGAACAGTTTTTGAGTTATCTTGCTTACAAGCTTAAAACACAAACACTTCAAAGGGCCATAACTGAAGAAAAAAACTTCGGATTTTTTTCAAAATTTAATCAGTTCATCTACTCATCATCCCAAGCCAGTCTGTAAAGTTTCAGGGCAAAAGCTCAAACAGTTTTTTGAGATATCTTGCTTACATGATTTCAAAGTATTTTTTTTGCAATGGGGCATAACTCAAGAAAGGGGCATAATCCTGACGAGAAAAAACAAGGGTCAATTATTTTTTCATAAGGAATCCATATATGAAATTTCAAAAACCTAGCATCCATGGTTCTTAAGTTATGCTATGCAGTAAAAAAGCGGGACGGGCGGAAGGACGGAAGGACGGACGGAAAAACAGGACAAAACCAATATGCCCCCAATAAGGTTAACCCCTGTAACCCCAGTTTTACTACATAAAAGTGGGGTTCATGGGGTAAAAATTATATATGCGTGTTTTCTTGATGTTTGGTTATGCACATGACGTCTTGAAAAAATATGTCTCAGTTTTCTACTGCGTATGCTAGTCGCCTATGGAATAAGGTATCTTATCTCATGAAATGACTCAATGCTTTTGATATATTTTGGACTTTGAAATCACTTTGAATAATTGAAAATGTTGAATTAATTGACTTGAAATTGTTGAGGTTTTACTGTATAATAAAACTGTTTGATTGATTTCAGCATTACTCACATCACGAAAACACGCCTTAATAAGTTTGACCCCCTTTAACCCCACTTTTATATGGTAAAAATAGGGTTTAAAGGGAAATACATTTTTCTTATTCCTGCTCGAAAACATCGCGTGTGGGTACTCGTTACGACCGCCTCCTAACAAATTCCACAATCTGTGCTTTGAGCAGAAATACGAAAATACATGTATCAGAATTTTTTTTCAGAAAATTTGAATCTTTTTATGGTAAACTTTTCAATATGTTTGATTTGACGTGTTTTATTTATGAAAGGTTTTTCTTACTTTGTAGCTATATCTTCGACACATTCAGGACATATTCTGCCAGGTGAGTGGTTTGGGTGTTTGTTTTTACCTTTCATCCTTGAGTTATAATCTGTACTACAAAAACACGCTTATTCAAATATACTGAAAATCTCACCACCAGAAAAATGAAAATTTTAAGATAAAAATGTTTCATATTTTTCTTATTCCTGCCCAAAACCTAGATTGTGGGAATTCGTTAGAACCGCCTCGTCGAGGCGGTTCTAACGAGTACCCACAATCTATGTTTTCATCAGAAAAAAACAATGGATAGCCCTGTAAGCACCATGCATCCCAAGCTATTTCTTTAAGTTTAGAAACATGTGCGAGAAAGCACTTTTAACAGTTTCGTCCACCTTATATATAGCAGGAGTCCATTTTGACATTTAGCGTTGTGTGAGTTTTTGTTTGTTTGTTTGATTTAAAATTAAGGTACGCGCTCATGATTTGATCTGCCTTAGGCCTACAACTGACCTCCAAACAGTGATATATTACTCAACAAGTACATGTAACTGCTAGAGCTGATCTTTTTCGATTCTAACACTGAAAGTCGACAAAATACTGTCGTTTCCTTCATTTTGTTTCAACATTCCGCCATTGTTAGAAGAAATCCCGCCAACATGTTTGACTGTAACACATGCAGTTACCTGTTTTTGTAACGTACTTGAATGCGTGAAAAAGACGTTACTCCGTCTAACGTCAAGGAAACGATCGATGACGTCACAAAACGTCATAAAACGGCGGCTCTTCGCGTCACACGTTTTCGCCTAGTGATTTATCGACCATTGTTAGTGTTAAGGGGTTTCAACACTATTTAGGTCATTTTGGAGACGTTGCTTCCAATTTTGTGGGACTTTTACCCGACGTTGAGATGAAATGACATCTCAATCCCTGTCGCCCAATGAAACCAAAAGGGTTTATATGCATGGACTCGCACCACTTTACCTGGGCAGGCTTAGACTTCTTAAACGGTTTAACAGTCGGATTTAGGTCTGGGTGGAAGCACGATGCAGCCCAGTCTATTTCTTCAAGCCCCGACGCGCGGGGTCAAAGATGAATTTCGTATCTGTTGAAAATCATAGATATCATCGACAGTCATAAGAGCTCATTAGAACCATGTGCGAGAAGCACTTTTTACCGTTTGTACTGAATGGAATCTTCCACCTTATATAAAAATATTGCATTTCGAAATTTAAGGATGCTTGAGTTATTTTCATTGTATTTTTTTTTCTTTTGTGTGTGTGTGTGTGTGTGTGTGTGTGTGTGTGTGTGTGTGTGTGTGTGTGTGTGTGTGTGTGTGTGTGTGTGTGTTTCTCTTAGAAACTAGCTGAATGTTTCGCAAACAGTGAAGGCCTTGATCAGGTGCCGCGTTCTGTGGTGTCTGCGTCTGTACTTTTTGTCATCGTAAATGTTCAGAGGTTTTCCGCATGATTTGGTTAAAAGTTTAACACAAATCATTACGAAAACAGGCCTATACAAATACTCATTAAATTTTACCGCCGAAAAAAACACGATAATTTTCAGATGAAAAATTGTGATATTTTCTTATCTCTGCTCAAAATATAGATTGTTGATACACGTTGGAACCGCCTCATCGAGTACGCACAATCTATATTTTTGAGCAGAAATAAGAAAAATAATGTTTACCCCTGTAAACCCCAATATTACTGCATAAAAGTGGGGTTCAAGGGGATCAGAATTAAATAGCCGTGTTTTCGTGATGAGTCTTACAAACACAGGCCTGTTTACATTTGTAAACGGTGCTTATCTGCATTGTTTATCATCTGCAAAGGAATTCTTCTTCACCCTCAATTGCCAGCGAAAAGACTGTATGTGTCGAGATTCAAACCGGGAGGGGCCACTTCACATCACGAAAACACGTCTATATAATTTTACAGATGAATTGCTCATATCTTACAGTTTTGTGACACAAAAATAGATCCCATAGTAGATAAGTTAGATAATAAAATAAAATATTTCTTCATAAGATAAAAACCACAACTTTTTTAAAATAGTCCGCGTAGTAATACACGATGCTTACACACAGGGCTGAATTCGACCGCACACAAATACTGGCAAAGCACTTAAGAAGACTAAGCTTGCCCAGGTTAAGTGGTGCGAGTCGAACTATCAATGCATATAAATCCTATTGGTTTCTTTGGACGGCAGGGCTTGAGCCGTTATTTCATCTCAATGTCGGGTAAAAGTCATGCAAACTGGGAAGCAGCATTTCCAAAATGACCTAAATAGTGCTGAAGGGAACGATAAACCTAAAATCAAGTTTACAACAAGAGCAAACTAAACGTTTTGCCTAAACTGTCACCATAAAAGTGGGGCAATGATTATCTAAGAAACTAACGGGAAAAGAGCTCTTGTGGCTGTCGATGATATCTATGATTTAGCTCCGGCGGTGGGGCAAAATTAATTATAAAATGAAATTCAGTTACTTTTCTAATACCCAGCAATATTTCGTGATTTTGTTGACATACTAGAGCACCGCAGAAAAGTATATACTTTTCGACTTCAATCAAATTCGGAGCTTTATATGAGCAAGATTCCTTAGGGAAGACGTTTTGCCCCACGTTACACTACATCTTTGAGTGGTCTGAACAGGACCGTGTTGTTTGCCAATGACCTGTTAATCCTTCCCAGCAGGCACACGTCGCTAGGGCAACGTCAAATCAACGTCGGTGCAACGCCATGGCCAAGTCAAATCAACGTCGGTGCAACATAAACGTCATGACGTTGTCCTTGCGTTGACGTGACGTCACAATTACGTCATGTGCCTGCTGGGTTGATTTTACTTTTAGGAAACATTGACCTTTGTCCTACAAACCGTCTAATCCTTGGTGACAGAAAAACCCTCGCTCAGTACAGTAACAGCTGCTATGAATGGTTCAACCAGAATTCCTCTTGGTCTCATGCTGAATCTAACTGTATTCTTCATGGAGGGCATCTGGCACAGATCGGCAACTCGCTAGAAGAAGCTTTTATACAGCAGTTCATGGTGGCCAATGACCCTCAGCACCCTGTCTGGATAGGACTTCAAGATCGGGGAAGCGAGGAAAACTTTACATGGACATCAGGTTTGTAAACTACATAGACTAGTCAAAATAAGCCCGAACATTACGCAAACACGCCTATACAAATACATTGCCACCTTTATCGCCGAAAAAATTAAAATTTTAGGATGAAAAATTATGATATTTTCCTTATTTCTGCTCAAAATATAGATTGTGGGCACTCGTTAGAACCGCCTCATCGAGGCGGTTCTAATGAGTACCCACAATCTATATTTTAGAGCAGTAATAAGAAGAATAAGATATACCCCTGGAAACTCCAGTTTAACTATATAAAAGTGGGGTTCAAGGGGGTCAAAATTATATTGGCGTGTTTTCATGCTGTTCCCATTTTTGGTCGATTGTTTGTAAATCGACCAATAAGTACTAAACATGAAATCTGTTCAGTGCTGAAGTCCACGTGACTGATGTGTCAATCCAGTTAACGGTTATTTATTGAATGTCAGAGTGCTGCGTAAGAGGGTTATCAATAGAATCTGGACTGTCTGATCAGGGTCTACACTGTTTGCTAAAAAATGGAATTTAAGGGTTAAACGAATCAATTTAAATCTCAGCCCATGACTATTTTCCCAGCAATCGTCCCACCAGAACTGTCTGTGCTTTGATTGTACAGCATCAACGACTCGAACACTATTTGGACCCTTACTATTTGTTCGAGACAGGGGGGTAGTTGAAGCCACTGAGGGTCATTCATACCACCAGGTCAGAAAGCACTATATGGGTATCTTAAACTATAGGTATTTCGTGGGTACTCATTAGAATCGCATACTGAGGCAATTCTAATAAATAGTACAACATACCGTTTCAGAATGAAATAAAATAAAACTACAATGGCCAAAATTTATTTATTGCTAATATCTTTTCATTTTGCGTAGCCGTTTGTGTGAAGAAACTGTCTTTTTCGCTTTCCGCTCGTTAAGTTATTTCCCTTTGGTGTCTGATAGGAAATGTGGGGTAATAAGAACGATTCCTGAACGTTGCCTTCACTATATTTCACCATTACATTCATTTGTTAATGTCGGGTAAATGCCCCACAAAACAGAAAGCAACGTCTCGAAAATGACCTTTACAGTGTTGACGGGGACGTTAAATCTCAAATCAAACAAACACACATTTGCCGGGCTTTCTACCGTTAACAAACAGTCACATATTATGGTGGACTTTTTATCCGGTAGATTTTGTTCCGGTAATACATATTACGTGGGCGCTTATCCACGTGATTACAGTACATCATCAAACCACGCCTATATATTTTTGGCCCCCTTAAGTCCCACTTTTATGTAGTAAAACTGGGGTTTACAGGGGTATACAGTAGTTTTCTTATTTCTGCTCAAAAACATAGATTGTGGGTACTCATTAGAACCGCCTCGCAATAGACCCTATGTTTTGAGCAGAAATAAGAAAATTATCAGGATTTTTATCTGAAAATTTTCATTTTTTGGTGGTGGAATTTTACCATGATATTTGAATTGGCGTGTTTTCGTAATGAGGTGCTAATTTGAATACACAATGCCAACAACCGTAGCAGTTCTACAAAAAGGGTTATTTAAACGTGTTTTGAAATTAATTTTGTACTTATTTGCATATTTTTTGTATTAAAATATACTAGATAGATGTCTACAACTACTGATTTACCCTATATCAGTGTTTGAGCGTAATATGCTACTCTTTGGTCTGCAAGTTACGCTCAGTCGTTCGAATATTATGCAATCAAATGTGTGTCTTTAATAAACCACTGCCATCATTCTTATAGGTGATCCTGTTACGTATACAAACTGGGTCCCAGGAAGAAAAAGTAACAATGGTGGCAATTTTTCTGAAGACTGTGTAGCGTTTTTACCACATAAACAAGGTCAGTGGGATGACATACCATGTGGGACGTCTATGGGTTTATTCGGTGATAAAGGAGAAACACACCCATACATGTGCGAATATAGTAAGTAACTTTTATCATATTGACAGGTTGTAATGTGAATCTATACAGTGACTTGCAATAAATACAGTCAAACTAGCACTGCAATGACTCGAAATCCTTTGGGTCTATCAAATGTTTTTGAGATGGTCATGGTTGGAGTATATAAGGGTGAAACATAACAGCATGTAAGGTGATGCAGTTGAAATAATTTAGGGACATCTTTCCAATGATCTTTAACGATCTGCATGCTGGGTACATCATCTCAGCAGACGACATTCTGAAATATTTTACTAACTTTCCTAGAAAACAGGATTCAAAATTTTATAGACGTCATTTTGATTTAATTTCAAAATTCAATATTGGACGTAAATCTCTTCTGCAACAAGGTCTATCGGAACCCGAATTTTATGGTGACTTAGTATATAAATTCAGAAAAATAAATAACCGCGATGACTTCAACACCCACTTTCATAAAATCATTCTTCAATACAAAAAGATTGGGTACAACATAAATGTTATATGACAGACTGCATGCATGGTAGTTAACCCAATCACGGTTGACAACTTTGCTTCCCTCTTTAATTGCACGCCAATGGGTCAGGCCTCAGATTCTATGACGGTTCCAGCGCAAAGGCTTATGTTGGTTGCTCCAGCATTTCAGTGGTTTCCTGCTGTCGAATCCTCGCCGTTGTTTCATCTCTGTGGTCGTTTGATTTTTGTGTCAGTCACGGAGATGTTGCACTGATTAGTTAGAAGGCCTTCATGCGGACTGAACAAATTATTTGACGTCTTTTTCGCGACGGAAGTACGGGCGAGGATTGCGGCCACGTAAAATTGATTTAAGCCGCCGCCCCCCCCCACCCCCACCCCAAGTGGATTTCGTTTCCGCTGACCATTCCAAGCCGGTTCTTCTGTCGCGGTTTATTTTTGTTATGGTTTGCCTTTGGGTGTTTGTGTCGCTTGTATTATTTTATTTTGGATAGGCTATTGGCCATTTTGTGGGAAAGTAACTGTCCTTTTGGCTTTCCGCTATTGATGTTTCCATTGGGGTCTGTTGTTTCATGTTTGTGTTTCTTTCCCTTTGGTGTCTATGGTGGGAGCTGTGGGTTAATTGAATCGATTCCTGATCATTGCCTCCACTTCTATTTTTATATCCCATACATATTATGAAGACAATTTGCAAGGGATGTCAAGTCCTGTTTTCTTGGAAAAATAAGAAAAATATCAACAATTTGTCATCTGCTGAATTAGCCTAGAGAATGGTAAAGCTTAAGGTTAAATTTAAGGTGTCTTGCGTTAACTCATTGGAATCGCTTGATACAACATACCTTTTAATACAAAATAATCACCCAAATCATTTGAGTTGTGGGAACATTTTCTGATGATCAAGAATGTGTTCGAGTGCCATTGTAAATTGAACATCGGCTTTCCAGTCACTGACATTCCATTGTGATCAGTTTTTTTGGGGCGATTATTCGAACAATAGTTACTTATACCACCGACAATCGCTGGCCTTGCGTAACGTCCAGAAAACGGCCATTTGTAACCACTCTATTGTTATCGTTGCAGTTAAATTGCAGTGCAAAGAAGACTGCGATTGAAGAATTTAATTCGATCATTAAGTCATATACTTGGTCACTGGTAAACCTTGTAGCCAGAGATTTGACGTCGCATAATGGGGCGTCTGAAGGAACTGAAGAGTTGAAGTTAAACGGAACAATCTATGTCCCCTATCAGGACCTTTTTTGAGTGAATGTGTCTCGGTGAAGGCTCGAAAAAATGTTCTTGTGTCCTTCATTTCCTGCACTTTAAGAAAACTACAGTGGACGTTGATTGGACGCCGCGAGGCTGTTCTAGCGAACACTCACAATCTATAGTAAAGAGCAGAATTAAGAAAAATAAGGTTTTACCCCTGTAAACCTCAGTTTTACTTTATAAAAGTGGGGCTTAAGTGGGTCAGAATTATATAGGCGTGTTTAAGTTATGCTAAAGCATATTGTCTGTGTCCAATAGTATAAGAATCTGATATCGGGTTCTGTTGTCGATTGGTGTTCCAACTCGAGGGATGACTATGCAGAGCGGAACCTGGTTACCGAGGTTCCGCTCCGCACGGTGAATCCGAGGGTTGGAAACGCGGTTAAACGCCCATCTACAACAAAACACCATTTTAGATTCTTTTTCTTACACAACACAACCGTAAAGATTTTCACTTTACTTTATTTAACCCTTCCCCTGCTGTTCCCGACAAACCCTACCCTTGCAAATAGTGTAGATCCAGATCAGAAGCCATCTGATCAGGATCTTTATTGTTTGCCATGCAGTTTGTGAATCTGACAGACATATTATATCAAGGAATTTGATTGGTTGGTAATCAGCAATTGTAGTCGCTTATATAATTTATGCAGCGGGATAAGGGTTAACGTTTCATTTCTGGCGCACTACACTTATGTAGTTTGCTTTGGTAAGAACACCAAGGTAAGAATTTAAGATTCTTAGCTGGGTTTGAGGGGTGGCTGGAAAATTCCGTCCCGAGGGCTACTGTCCGGCATCACAAGGCTTGCCGAGTGATTCCGGACAGTGATCCTGAGGAACGGAATATTCTATCCATCCCTCACACCCATGTAGGTTTCTTTTTCTTGCATACCTTCAATTTCTGAGGATATATTTGCAGTCACTGAAGTTGCCGACGTCCTCCATATTGTAATGGCATTACATTGATGTTTAGTGACGCCATTAACGTGCCGTGACCTCCACCTTAACGACGGTGCATATGAGGTCGTTTTCAACCAGTGCATTTATCAAACACGCGATAATATTCGATTTTGGATAAGAACACGAGGGTTAGAATATAATTTTTTCCCCAAGCTAAAACTATGGATTTCCTTAACATAATTTGTTTTCCCAGTGCAATAGCAGCCTTTTTACATAAATTACCTACGGATCTTACAAATATATGTACAAGGTAAAACTGACATCCTTGAAACAGGTGTTAAAGATTTCTTTTTATAGAACATATTTAAAAATGTCCAATACAAAAGTATTTTATACCACAATCTGGCATTCTAGTAACCTAATGGAGGGAATCGAATAGCTGCACGCTTGATCTATAACTGGTATGAACCTATAATACCTTCTACTGACCTATAATACGTCTAGTGACCGTTTATAGACAGGACCTACTTTTCAGGTCCCTACCTTTTATACACGGGAAAAACAACGAAACCGCAAGATATAATCTTTGCAATGTTTATTTAAATAGACTTTTAGAAACAGCTGCATTCTTGCCTTCTTGTGCTTTACTGGTTTCAATGGTTCATTGGAATAATTGCGCACTGCTACTGCGGTTGCGTCTCAGCCTCGAAAATAATTTCTAAAGCTAAAATAAACTATTTATTTGCTGATTTTCACGTGCGTCTGTGTTGTTTCCTCTGTGACGCGGTAACGTCCGACGCTTTGCACTCTCTGACGTCACGTTATACTACGTGTGCGCGCCATGACACTGAATGTCGTTTAACATGCCACACTGTCTGCTGTCTTTTTTTTTTTTTTTTTTTTGCTTTTTGCTAGGTTATAGCAAAAGCCTTCATTGTTTAAACGTATAAACTTAATACATGATTTAGTGTCTTTAGTAATAAAATATAATCGGTTTGCCGCGACAATATCATAGGGGCTCGCTGAAGCTCGCCCATATAAAATTGTCAGAGACTCACCGATTATACTATTTTATTAAAGACGCTAACTATGTATTTACTATGTCTACAGTTTTGCTATATCATGAAATGTATTGATCATATCCTCTGTTTATTTCAGAAATTCGTGGCAGCAGTTCTAGCATATTAAACAGTCTTATAGGTTAATTTTACATTCACCATTAATAATTAATGGCCATTCTGTTCTATAATAAAGAATCTGTGTTTTATTTTGTCTGTCACTATACCTTTTCTCATTCATTTATTGAACATGAACAATTTTTAATATAATCAAATGAAATGTAAACCAGACAATCGGTTTTTAGAGAGCGTAATTACATGTACGACTAGAATTGCTTTGTTGGAAAATTAATCACATTATGATTGTCAGCTGTAAAGTAGATCAAATCACGAGATGACCGTAAACTCTAATTTATCGCATTTAAAGTGGGAAACCCCTAAACGGGTACCTTAGCAAGCAGTGCAGGCCCAGATCATACGTCGCAGAATGCGTCGTCAGTCGTCTGATCAGGATCTGCATTGTTTGCCAACAGGATTTTCCGTCAAATATAGAAAAAACGCTGAACAAATAGGCCTGACAAAGCCTAAAGAACAAATGGACTTGTCTAACATATAGCTATTTTAGAGTCCACCAGTATACAATGGGTTATTACCCAACACACTGGACCGATTTAAAGAAACTTGGACTAATTCTGGTCAGCAGCAGTATCATGGAGCTGCCTAGAATAGCTTCTGACCGTTCCAAGGCGGTTCTTCTGTGGCGGTTTATTTATGGTGTTGTTTGTTACTTACTGTGTGTATCACTTGTGTCTTTTTATTTTGGATGGCCATATGGCCATTTTGTGGGAAAGTAACTGTCCTTATGGCCTTCCTTTGTTTAGGTTTCCATTATGGTCTGGTCGCTTAATGTTTGTGTTTCTTTCCCTTTGGTGTCTTTGATGGGTGGAGTAAGTTAATTGTATCGATTCCTGATCTTTGTTTTACTTCTACTTTTAATAAGAATTCAGTTTCACAGCGGCACCAAATACACCCATTGTATTCCAAACACAAAGAAATGCAGTGCTTTATTTACTGAGCTAAACTGTTTTGATTATGCATATCAGTTTAAAACTTCAAATTTGTCGAGTCAAAAACAATATTATGAAGGTGTCTGGTGATTTTGCAATTATAACTTCTCATATAGAAATTTGACAAAAGGATATGGGAATAAACCAATGTGTTACAGAAACCATGAATGTTATTGTAATGTAGTTAAAATATTTGCGAGAATGCATATCTGTGTTAAATGAAACTCAGAACGTCTCCAGTCAAAACAAATGTCGGTGTCTGGAAAAAGCTTCTTTAGGTTACTAAATCTTAACGGACATGAATAAACACATTGCGTTACAGAGACAAAGATTGTTATGTGAACCATTTAAAAAGGTTCCAAGAATGCAAATCTATTCTAAAAGTAATTGAAATTTCTTTAGTCAACAGCAATTTCGTGAAGGCGTCTGGAGATTTTCATATAGCTTCTTCTAAATGTATTTACGAACGATGTTGACTGTCTTAATAACTTCAACAAGATGTGTCACGCGTAAGCTTCTATGCTAAACTTCTCAATGAAAGCTGTTCAAAAAACAGACACCTTCTTGACATTGCTGTTGACTGGAGAAATACGACCTTTCTTTAAAACAAATATGCATCACGAATTGCATCGACTTCGTTACAATAATATTCTTAGTTTCCGAAACACAATTGTTATATTCGTAAATCGATGTTCTAAAATGCTCAGTTTAATACTGATGCTATTGTGTTTCGATGCTATTCAAAATCTCCACACTGTTTTTGACTGGAGAAAATCTATACAAGCGGATTAACATTCTGTATTTCAATACTACCCAACCGAGATCAAACTGCGACCTCCTGATGATCTTAAGCCTTTCAGGCCTTCAAATGCGCCAACGAGGAAGTCTGTACATATAGCTTGAGCGGACAGTACTATATCAGTGGCAGGTTTCGGCAGTTACATCACGAAAACATGCCTATATAATGTTGACCCCCTTGAAAAGTAGAAGTAAAACAAAGATCAGGAATCGATACTATTAACTTACTCCACCCATCAAAGACACCAAAGGGAAAGAAACACAAACATGAAGCGACCAGACCATAATGGAAACCTAAACAAAGGAAGGCCATAAGGACAGTAACTTTCCCACAATATGGCCAAATGGCCATCCAAATAAAAAGACACAAGTGATACACACAGTAAGTGACAAACAACAACATAAATAAACCGCCACAGAAGAACCGCCTTGGAACGGTCAGTGGAAAGAATTCCACTGGGGGCTCAAATCGATTTTTACATGGCCATAATCCTCGCCCTTACCTCCGTCGCGGTATACACTAATTTTGTTTAGTCCGCACGAAGGCTTCCAAATTAATCAGTGTAACATCTCCAAGAACATACAAATAAAAAAACTACAGAGATGAAACAAGGTTGAGGACTCGACAGCATACAACAACAGAATTGCTGGAGCAAAAGAAAACCAACAGTTAGACTCCGAGGGGCCCGACTAAAGACGGAGCATCAGGCACCAACCAACATAAAGAATACTAAAATAAAATTCCATTTATGTTTTTTTTTTTACGCTGGAACCGTAATATAACCGTTTATATAGTAAAACTGGGGTTTGCAGGAGTAAACGTTATTTTTCTTATTTCTGCTCTAAAATATAGATCGTGGGTACTCGTAAGAACCGCCTCGAAGAGGCGGTTCAAACGAGTAGCCACAATCTATATTTTGAGCAAAAATAAGAAAAATGTCACAATTTCTCATCTTAAAATTTTAATTTTTTTCGGCGATTAAGGTTACAATGTATTTGTATAGGCGTGTTTTCATAATGTCACGTGCTGCCACCGTCACACTATACGGTGTATTACCCGTGCATAGTGCTATTACTTTGATTTGTTTTACTATGTCCTTGATATGAACATCGTTTTATAGTATTTAAACGCGACTTTTGTTCAAGACCAAGCCATACCTACTTTTTCCTGCTGTTCATGTTTAAGCTGGGAACCAGCCCCTCCTGCCCGGCATCAAAATCCTTTCTTTAAAACACAGAACACCGCATTCCAACAATATAAAAACATGTTCAAGCAAAAGAAAAACACATTCAAATAACCGAAGTAGTTGTTGGTAGTTGTGAAATACAGAGTGTTAATCCGCTTGTGCATATCGTCGGTACAGGGAATAAGCGGCTAGATGTACTGAACAGCGCGAAATATGCTTTAAGGCTGAGATGTTATTGTATCTCCGTCGTTCAATTCCAACCCAAACCGAAGCCTATATTTGTATTCACTTCTATCCTACTCTTATATTATTATCGTTACTGGAATTTTACTATTTTTGATCACGATTGGGTCTTATCTGAGAATAAATAAAAATGTGAATTTTATTTCATAATTTACATAAATGAAAAGAAAGCCATTTTAAAATTGTAAATTAAGCGAAATAATACAATTATAGCTAAACGCACATATGCCGACATTATCACATGTTTTGAAAAGTGGAGTGACAAGGGTGTACATTTGTGTTCTTTTTTGTTTGCAAAACATCGTGAAAAAAAGTCCGTGAAATGAGCACCCTCGTAATCCTACTTTATAAACAGAAAACTGGGGTTTATGGGGGTATGCATTATTTTCATTTATGCTTCAAGACAAATGTTGTCGGTACTCGTTAGTACAGCCTTATTGAGGCGGTTCTAACGAGTATAAATAAGAGAATTATCACAAAAACTCATCGGAAAAGTGGCCATTTCGGAGATATGACAAAATGCACTATGTCACACCAGTGTGTTATCGTAATGACATAGTTTTTGTGCTGAACTGAACAAGGCGGTTCTAATGAGCACCACTATTTATCTAATAATGAAGCATTAAGAAGGACAATATTGCAAATACAGTAAAATTCCTATATGAAGACAACCTTTGAACAGTCCCAAGGGTGATCTCTGACCAGAGGACATTGTATGAAGAAAACACAAAGAAAGACCAACTGCAAAGTACTAATGGTAGGGTGACAATCTGGACCAAAAAATGGGAACCCATACCCCCCCCCCCCCCGTATAACAAGACAAGTCATATACCAAAATGTTCGTAAGGATCCGTAGTATTTGAAACTGCCGGCATAAATTGGCATAAATGATGGCGAGCTGAGAAATCCAAGATGGCGTCCAAGATGGCCGCCCTAGCCGTAAATTCCAGTTTTTCGTAAAATATGAATACAAATACCACTAATCATCTTACAAACTTATTTTAATTTATTTTTTTACTGGTGTAGAAAGAAGATTTGTGCTAGAATATAGATCAATTTTTTAGGTTTGACTTGAAAACCGGTGAAAAAAATGATATTTTATTGTTTTTGTTTCTAGTTTCATAGGTGGTACATAAAAGCAATTCTGATGTTTCAAAAATTAAACAGTTTTTTTCATATCTATTGTTTTATTTTAACTAAGACACTATTCTAAAATACATTTAACACTATTCTAAAATACATTTATGGTTGGTTATGACTTTTTTACCATCAATTTAGCCCCAGGATTACCCCACCCACTCAGTTTACCAGTAAAATGCATTCACATAAATGCTCACACACAAGGGATTTGTAGGCGTGTGCTTCATTTAAGACAATTAAGTAGCAGTGGGCATTCATAATAATGCTTAGTTCTGTTTTTATATCGTCACGAAAACATGCCCATATTTGACCTCCTTGAAACTCACTTTTATATAGAAAAACTAGGGTTTTCAGAGGTGAGCATTATTTGTCTAATTTACGCTTAAGGACATAGCTTGTGGGTGTTTGACAGCATCACCACGTTGAGAAGGTTCTAAGGAGTCCCCGCAATCTATGTTTTGAACAGAAATATCATTCATTTTTATCTGGATTTTTTTTGTGGGGATGGGGGGGGGGGGGGGTGAGGGGGTGGTAGTAAACTCTTCCAATGGATTTGAATTATGTGTGTTTTCGTAATGGTATGTATTTAGCCATTTGAAACACCACCTCTTTAGAATACTGTTTTCCGAATCCAAGCATAAACCTCTTAGTTAAACAGTTATATATCCAAACAAAAAGGTACAATAGTGTAAAATAACTTCCTTTACATGTTTTTTTTTTTCATTTCTCAATGCAATTAGTTAGGGGTTTTGGGCTTTGAACAGTGTTTAGAAAAAATGTGTTATAAAACGATTGTGCTGTACTAATAGGCCATATGAGACTACAAGTACATGTTTTAAAACTGTCATAGTCCTCGGTATGAACATGAGCTAGTATTGTAAACAAGTTCTTACAAATGTTAGTTTTTGTATGTTTGTTTGTTTGAATTGGGGTTTAACGTCCCTGTCGACACTATTATGGTCATTTTGGAGACGTTGCTTCCAGTTTTGTGGAACTTTTACCCGACATTGAGATGAAATGACATCTCAAGCCCTACCGCCCAATGAAACCAGAAGGCTTATATGCATTGGATCTGACACACACCGCTTTGCCTGGGCAGGCTTAGTCCTTCTTAAAAGCAGTTTACCAGTACTCGTCAGATTCAGCTCTTCGTGGAAGCACCATGCAGCCCAATCTATTTCTCCACGCCCCGATGGGCGGGGGCGACTTGGTTTGCTTGTTTGTATTGGGGTTTAACGGCCCAGTCAACACTATTTAGGTCATTTTTGAGCTTGTCAGTTTACTTATCCACACTTTTCCTGGGCAGGCTTATACGTACGTGATTAACCAGTACAGTGCACATTCTTTCGCCATAAACTGACAACTGCCCTTCTTGAATCAGCGGAAGCGAGATAATGACCGTAGAAAAGATTTCATGATCAATCTCCACGAAAGAATGTTGCCGACCCCAGCAGGTATCAAACCCGCTGCCTACTGATCACCGTTTAGGCACTTACAAATGTAAGACATATTCAAACATGCTTTACTATTTGCAAGCTTGAGTACATGGTTGTACTTTCTATGAGCAAATGCAGTCATCACTACACTGATCAGGCTATTTACAACCATATCAGAGAAGCCTCCGTGGTGCAGTGGTTACGCTACTTGCCTTGTAAACCAGGGATCGCAGGATCGATCCCGGGCTTCTCCAGACTTTCGGATGAGTCTTTAAATCGAGGTCCCGTCTCCGTATGACCTTAGCTGTTGGTGGGACGTAAAACTAAAACTCACTCACAACCATATCAGTTAATAGAGGGAGGCTGCTTGTGTCTGCGTTGAATAACCCAGTTTCAGGATCAACCATATGCCCTAGGTCTATAGGGCTAGGCAAATTAATCTATATTTTATAGCTTCCCATCAAATCAGTAGCTGATATGTACACCTGTACCAATGGAGCAAAAAAACTTTTAGTTGGTGGTATATGACTAGGTCTAACTCTGGATTTTTGGAGCACCATTGTTGTCTTATGTGTTTGTCTGAACAGCAAACCTACAGAAAAATTGCTGCTGCCTTAACTGGCCCTGAGACATTTGACTCAATACCAAGATCTGAAATCTCTTGAAGCTTGAAGTCTGATTCAGGCATTCTTCTTACCTATACTATGTAAAGAAGAGCAGGTATCACATCCTGTAAGGTAATACAGACAGCATAATTGCCCTTTCATCTGGCTGTAGCTTCCTGAAAACAGTGTGAACTGAAATACCTGGTGCAGTCAGCATGAATACCCTTCCTGCCTGTCCTGAAGAATATGTTATCAACAATAAGCTGGCTAAAGTGAAGCAGAAGTAGAACGAAAAAATGGGTATATGGACTGACCAGAACAGCTGTGTTAACTCCCAGAGAACCTGCAAACTGCAGGTGCAAAATCATTCTACTATCGGCTTCTTCATAGTTGTAATCGAGTTAATGCTGAGCAGCAACAACCTCACTGGATACTTTCAGAGATTTGTTCTCAAAATAGAAGTGAAGCAATGATCACGAATCGATACAATTAATTTACACCTCCCATCAATGACTCTTAAGGGAAAGAAACACAAACATGAAGTAACTAGAACTTAATGGAAACAACAACAGAGGAAAGCCAAAAGGACAGTTACTGTCCCACAAAATGGCAAACTGGCTATCCAGTTATAAATAGGAATCACCCACAATGAAGTTATGAACAAGCCCTTATAAGATGGTTTTTATCAAGACTCATTACTGCTAAGTATGCCATGCATAGTTGCAAGCTCTAACAAACACCATACCAATACACAGGCTTATAATAAGTCTATTATTTATTTCACATTGACAGTTTAAAATTTATTGGACCATTTTTCCTTACATTTGGACAATTTTGTTTGTTTGTTGTTTTATTTGAAGTTTAACGTCCCCATCAACATTGTATAGGTCATTTTGGAGACGTTGCTTCCAATTTTATGGGACTTTTACCCGACATTGAGATGAAATGACATCTCAAGCCCTGTCCCCCACTGAAACCAATACAGCTTATAAGAATGGACGGTCCGACTTGCACCGCTTTGCCTGGACAGGCTTAGATCCTCTAAGGGGTTTACCAATACTCATGTGCGGTCGGTTTCAGCTCTGCGTGGAAGCATCATGCAGCCCATCTATTTCTTCAAGCCCTGATGGGCGGGGGGGCCGAAGACATTTGGACAATATAGCTACTGGAGATGAAGTTACTCAAGAGATAGAGAAGTTTGATAAGTTGCCATAAAATGGGTCAAAAGCCATTTGAGCCATTCATGCAGGAAAGGCTCATACCCATAGCTTGTTAGGCCATCCAAAGAACAATCTTATGAGCCTTTGCCTGGGTCAAAACTCCAGACAATGAGTGTGTGTGTGTGTATCCGGGTTTAACGTCGCTTTCAACAATTTTTCAGTCATATCACGATGGTGTCTGGTTGCGACAGGGATCTCAATGCTCACTTTTATAGTGCTGCCTCACTGAAGTATCATGTCCCAGACACATTACATGATACCCCACCCAGTCACATTATCCTGACACTGGGTCGACCAGTCCTAGCTCTACCCCGTAAATCTGAGTGCCAAGCGAGGAGCAGCTAGTACCATTTTTAACGACTTTGGTATGTCGCGGCCCGGGATCGAACCCGTGACCTCTCGTTCCCCGGAGCGGACACTCTACCAACTGAGCTATCGGGGCCGGTAGCAGACTATGAGTGATATCAGGTCAATGGCACACGTGTCTGGGGAAACCAGTTTGAGAAACTGACTGCCACCGGTGAAGAGATATATGCTTTCTATACATCAGTTCATTCATTCAAGGTCTTGTCTTTCAAAAATGCTCATGATCACGCGAGATTGTTTACAGATGAAGAATGTATGATGTCTACCAAAAAGTCGGATTTCCTTGAAAAACTAGAAAGACTTGCTGGTTGTATAGTATTTGACGGGGGGATGTCTGTACTTTAAATGTTGCAGCATTCATCATGTCTCAAACTGACATATCAACAGATGGCTGCTATGTTTTGGTCTTACAGTCTTCTTACCATTATTTGAGTAGCCACCATTCACGTCGGTTTTGAGAGGAATGAGGCAAACAGTCTCAAATCACAAACCCAACAAAAGTGTGGAAAGAATGTGTTTTTCACACGCGCTTGTGTCTACGAGGAAAAATATAGTAACTGGTGATTGATAGATACTTTCAAGCAGTAAAAGCAAGAACTTTACACTAGATAACTTAACGAAAATTGCCATGAGCTTCTTAAGAAGAATGCTACTGTTGTTGGTGCAGGTTGACTTGAGAACAAGGCCCTTAAGTTTCTGCTGATGTTGTTCCTGTTCAGCATGAGCTTTATTCCAACCGTGAAGAAGCTGATAGTAGAATGATTTGCAACTAGCCTTGCAGGTTCTCTTGTTGTCAGTTCTGATACCGATGTTTTCTTTCTACTTGTGCATCACTTTAACCTGCTTTATGCTGGTGACAGGCAGAAAAGGTATTCATGCTGACTGCAACAGGTATATTCCAGTTCACAAGGTTTTCTGGAAGCTAGAGCTAGATGAAAGGGCAACGATGCTGTCTGTATTGTCTTATGGGTTGTGATACCTGCTCTTCTTTACATAGTACATGCAAGAAAAAGGCAATTTATGTTCTGCCTAAACCAGACTTCCAGCTTCATGAGATTTCAGATCTTGGGACTGAGTCAAATGTCTCAGGGCTAGTTAAAGCAGCAGCAATTTCTTTTTAGTGCACAGGTGTGCATATCAGCTACCGATTTGATGGGGAGCTATAAAATCTAAGATTAACTTGCCTAGCCCAGTAGACCTAGGGTATACAGAGTAAACGGCTTAGAGGTTCTAACCATGCCCAGGAAAAGTGGTGCGAGTTGGACCATCCTTGCATATAAAACCTTTTGGTTTAAATGTGTGGCGGGGCTTGAGATGTCATTTCATCTCAATGTCGGGGAAAGTCCCACAAAAAAATTGGAAGCAATGTCTCCAAAATGCAAAATGACTGATACAGTGTTGACGGGGACGTTGTACCTCAAATCAAACAAAATATAACCTAATTGTATAGCATATCCTCTTTATAACACATTTTTAACATAGTTTTGGATGCAACACTTTATAACCCCCAAAACCTAGCCAGTTACACAGCAAAAATTACAATAAAAGTCATTTTAGATCAATTTGATAAACACTATTTTGCTATTTTGTTTGGATTTAGCACTGCTTAATTAAGACGGTTAATGCTCAAATCCCGAAAACAGTGTTATAAAGAGGTGGTGTTTCCTAATGGCTGATCATATAATATAGTATGAAAACATAACTAAGCATTAGTTTCAATGCCCTCTTCTACTGTAAAATGAAATACTCGCCTGCAAATTCCTTGAGTGTGAGTATTATGTGAATGAATTGTACTGGTAAACTGAGTGGGTGGGGTAATCCTGGGGCTAAATTTATGGTAAGAAAGTCATAACAAACCATGAATGTACTTGGGAATAGTGTTAAATGTATTTTAGAATAGTGTCTTAGTTAAAATAAAACAATCGATAAATAAAAACTGTTTAACATTTTGAAACATCAGCATTGCCTTTATGTAACACCCATGGAACTAGACACAAAAACGATGAAATGTCTTTTATTTCACCGGTTTTCAAGTCAAACCTAAAATGCTGATCAATATTCTAGCACAAGTAGACTTTCTATACCAGAAAAATAAATTAAAATAAGTTTGTAAGATGATTTGTGGCAATATTATGTGAATGAATTACACTTGTAAACTGAGTGGGTGGGGTAATCCTGGGGCTAAATTGATGGTAAAAAAGTCAAAATCAACCATAAATGTACTTCAGAATAGTGTTAAATGTATTTTAGAATAGTGTCTTAGTTAAAATAAAACAATAGATATGAAAAAACTGTTTAAATTTTGAAACATCAGAATTGCTTTCATGTACCATGAAACTAGACACAAAAACAATAAAATATCATTTTTTTCACCGGTTTTCAAGTCAAACCTAAAAAATTGATCTATATTCTAGCACAAATCTTCTTTGTACACCAGAAAAATAAATTAAAATAAGTTTGTAAGATAATTTATGGTATTTATATTCATAGTTTACGAAAAACTGGAATATACAGCTATGGCGGCCATCTTGGACGCCATCTTGGAATTCTCAGCTCGCCATCATTTATGCCAATTTATGCCGGCAGTTTCAGATACTACGGATGCTGACGAACATTTTGGTATATGACATGTTTTGTTATACGGGGGGGGGGGGGGGGGGGGGGTATGGGTTACTACCAGAAATAGTGGACTTTTTGGCCCATTGTCACCCTACCATAAATAAGCTTTCAAAAGGAGTATTAGTCTTAATTATAGCCCCGCTTTGAAAAAATGGGGGCTATATGGATTTGGCTTGTCCGGAATTCCGTCTGTCTGTCTGTCTGTCTTTCTGTCTGTCTGTCTGTCTGTCTGTAATATTTGATAGTGGGTACCTTGTGACCGCAACTCCTCTTACAGTTCTAGGTCAATCCTTTTGAAACTTTACAGGTGTTTTCATATACGTCTGAAGATGTGCATATTCTTTTTTTATTATCCTTAAATAATTTTTTCACTTATTTCACCTTTGTAACTTAGACAATTTTTGAGATCTACTAATGTTAAAATGTATAGGGAGTAGCTACCTTGTGACCGCAACTCCTCTTACAGTTCTAGGTCAATCCTTTTGAAACTTTACAGGTGTTTTCATATACGTCTGAAGATGTGCATATACTTTTTTCATTATCCTTACATAATTGTTTTCACTTATTTCACCTTTTTTAAACTTAGACAATTTTTGAGATCTACTAATGTTAAAATGTATAGGGAGTAGCTACCTTGTGACCGCAACTCCTCTTACAGTTCTAGGTCAATCCTTTGGAAACTTTACAGGTGTTTTCATATAGGTCTGAAGATGTGCATGTGCTTTTTTCATTATCCTTAAATATTTTTTTTCACTTATTTCACCTTCTTTAACTTAGACAATATTTGAGATCTACTAATGTTAAAATGTATAGGGAGTAGCTACCTTGTGACCGCAACTCCTCTTACAGTTCTAGGTCAATCCTTTGGAAACTTTACAGGTGTTTTCATATATGTCTGAAGATGTGCATATCTTTTTTCATTATCCGTAAATAATTTTTTCACTTATTTCACCTTTTTTAACTTAGACAATTTTTGAGATCTACTAATGTCAAAATGTATAGGAAGTAGCTACCTTGTGATCGCAACTCCTCTTACAGTTCTAGGTCAATCCTTTTGAAACTTTACAGGTGTTTTCAAACAGGTCTGAAGATGTGCATGTGCTTTTTTCATTATCCTAAAATTATTTTTTCCACTTATTTCACTTTTTTAACTAAGACAATTTTTGAGATCTTCTAATGTTAAAATGTATAGGGAGTAGCTACCTTGTGAACGCAACTCCTCTTACAGTTCTAGGCCGATCCTTTGAAACTTTTCAGGTGTTTTCAAAGAGGTCTTAAGATGTGCATGTGGTTGTTTCATTATCCAAAACTTATTTTTTAACTTAGACTGTTTTTCAGATCTAATAACGCGAAAAGTCTATAAGGCGTAGGTACCTTGTTAGGGATTTAACCCTCTCACAAGTCTTTACCTTTAATTCATGAGTCTTTCTCCTCTGACAGGGCTATAGTCAGATCCTCTGACAATTCTAGTTTTAGGTGGTCTTAACAGCGGAATCTCACTGCATTCATCAGAAGGTAGTGTGGGTTCTCGTTAGATCTGAATTAATAAGGTCGTTCTATAAAGTATGCTTCGAACAAAAATAACCAAAACAGCGTTAAAGTTTTAAACTGTTCTCTTTATTACGGCCTATTAAATGGCTATTCAAAACATGGAATTGTTTATTAGATACATGTATTCTATTTCATTCTGACATTCCAGAAATATTTCATGTATTTTCGTAGAATCGATTTTTCTCAAATGACCGGCCCTCTTAAAACTGAATGTTGCTTGAGTAGTTTTGTTTGATTGATTTGAGGTTTAACGTCCCCGTCAACACGTTGCTTGAGTAGTATGAACGTTATGGCTCATCCTGGGTATTTTTCATCACATGAACAATTCCGTGAAATGAACACTCACCTAAACCCCACTTTATATGGAGAAAACTGGGTTTTACAGGGGTACGCATTATTTTTCTTATTTCTGCTTTAATACATATGTTGTGGGTACTCGTTAGAACCGCCTAAATGAGGCGGTTCTAATGGGTACCCACAAACTATGGTTGCAGTACAATTAGATAAATATCATGGGTTTTCATCAGAAAAGCAGCCATTTTGAAGTTGTTAAAATATTCACTATGAGGCACGGGAGTGTTATCGGAATGTGCAGCTTTATCCTTCTTTCCACTCATGAAACGGTCAAATGTCTTGTACTCGTAGTCATGCATCTGCAAGAGTGTATCGCCCTCGCCCATCGGGGCTTGAAGAAATAGATTGGCTGCATGATGCTTCCACGCAGAGCTGAAACCGACCCGCACACGAGAACTGGTAAACCGCTTAGAGGATCTAAGCCTGCCCAGGCAAAGCGGTGCGAGTCGGCCCGTCCATGCTTATAAACCCTGTTGGTTTTATCGGGCGGCAGGTCTTGAGATGTCATTTCATCTCAATGTCGGATAAAAGTCCCACAAAATTGGAAACAACGCCTCCAATATGACCTTTACAGTGTTGACGGGGACGTTAAACCTCAAATCAATCAAACAAAAACTAACTAGTGAGTATCAGTCTTATTTGCGGTCCTCTGCAATTATTTACGAAATGAACGTAATTTGTGACATTGATTTTGAAATCTGAACAACTTAGGGTCACGAGCAAAGTAAGTGAGCATTTAATAATAATGCCTGTTGTTACATATATTTGCATTATGCAGTCGAACTTCAATGGCCGGAACCGAGACAGCAGTAGCTCGAGCAACGAAGGGTTGTTTTAGTGCTATACAAGGAGACATAATGAAAATAGTTGTAGGGCATCTTTTTTGGTGTTCTACGAGTATGCTACAAATGTATGTTGTGTGTACTTATTAGAATCGCCTCATCGAGGCGATTCTAATGAGTACACACAGCATCTATGTATAAGATATAAGAATAGAATGTCCTTACAGTTTCCCTTTATCGTGTTTCGGGAATTTCCTGCGGACTTAAGAACGGGTTCGGCTCATTCATTGTAAACGAGCTATCGGGGATCGAGTCATTGAAATTCAACTATATTCTGCAATTTTGGCGAACACACACAGTTTCCTATTTACAGCGGAAAAGCGCCGTTGATTTCATAACGTACTAGCTTATTTGATCATGTCACGCCGCATGATTCAACGTAGTCATTAAAGTATGAACTACATTACATCACAATACGTACGCATAGGATTTTCGCACAATCTGATTCCTTTCTCTTTTTAGTGAAACTTTACCTAGCCGAAGTCCTCAGCAGATACTTTTCATTTTGCTTTCTGAGGAGATTTGTGTTTGTGTTTTGCATCCATTTCTGTCGAGTTGGCTCAGCTGGGTATCTAGTTTCGTTGTTGGTTGTCACATTGTGAAGCCAGTTGTTACATGGCACTGAGGTCCTCCGTTCTAAAGATGACCCCAGTCTCAACAGTAAAGAACAGTTCTCTTAGCTCCCTAAGCTCTCTGTATTTAGGATCTAAAGAAAAACAAATGAGCAAGATTGACCTAAAATGCGTTATATACAGTAAACTTTTTGTCTAAAGACCACCTTTGGGACAGACCACTTTTGAACAGTCCCTTAGGTGGTCTCTTACTAGGAGACACTGTGTGTCTAAAACACAAAGAAAGAATTATAGCTGAAACCTTGTCAATAATAAGCTTTTTAAAGCAGATTTAGTCTAGAATTTTGGTGGTTTTAATAGTGGAATTTTACTGTCTATAGGTAATCATTTTGAAATCATGGAATACATAAAAAAACTAAAATTGTGGAGTGTTCATTTTTATTTTCTTGGCTAGACTACTTGCAGCTAATTTCGGCAAATTAGGTTTCATCAGTATCAAAAATCCTCATGGAAACAATAATCTCAAAGAATAAGAAAATATAATCTACACTATGATGTAGCGCACTGGGACACTTTTACGGCCATCACACAGTCACTATATATCAGCTGTAGTGCAGTTAAATCTTATCTTTGATGCAAGCAGATACACCAGTGACTACAGAACTGAAAATCGCCTACCATTTCGCTTTGACAGAGAAATGCGACGAAACGTTATACTTTAAAACCAACTTTCTGCCTGTTTAAAAGTACTCTCTAAAATCTGAAGAGGAAAACGATCAGGAACTGATACCATCAGATCCAAAAGGGAAAGAAGTCGAAACATGGAGGACGAACAGTAAAACAAAATACCGAGGTAGCAGCTCTTACTCAAATAGGTGGTTACTCAAATAATCCAAACATAACTAAAACGGAACAACATACAGGGAAATAATCAGAATCATCAACATAAAACATTAAACAGAAAGGAACCATAGCAAAAGCTTGGAATGGTTAGTAAATGTTACAGGTGGGTTTAAGTAAGTAAACTTAATGGCGTCCCAACCCTTACCTTCATTTTCACTGTGTTTCAAACATGTATTTGTTCGGTCCGCGCGAAGGTATTTTTCAACTCATCAATGCATCAACTAAGACCTAGACCACGATTGAACGTTCCCATAGGCAGTCTCTTACTAGATGACACTGGGTGATATAGAACGGCGGAAGCTTTGGGATATACTTTAAAAAGCAAAATTTGTCTTGCTTTAGCTTTTATTTAAATCCTAATTGTGGAATTTTACAGATCTATAAAACTGTTAAACGTAAAACGTACATGGCCTCCACATTTTATGACCGACAAGAAAATCATAAAACAAAAATATTTTATCTTCTTACAACAATAAATTTGAGCTAGCTATCTTCAAACTTGTCACCTTAAATTAAACCTTCCATGTACTGGTTTTCAGTGGTTTTAACGGAATGACATTTGCATAACTTTCAAAATAATTATGAGCTTACCATTTTCGACTGTGTTTTCATAGTCATATATCTGACTTTCTGAGTCCCATTGTGTCAGAGTCATGGTTGCAGTAGATTCAGTTGACCGTTTGATTCGCCGTTGCTTTGTATCTGTCAGCCGGATACCTCCCCTTTCTTTTCTGCAACAAAACCACCACTATGTCAATGCTTATTAAGAAAACAAGCCCATAAGAGATGATTTCCTTAATGGCTGTAAATATGGCACTGTACAGAAAATCATTACGGTAACACATTCCTGTGATTTAGTGCATTCTTGCCTGCCTTCCTTCCTTCCTTCTCTCTAAACTGCGATCGGTCACTTTGACCATTTCTAGCAAGTTTACATTAATTACACACCAGGTTTGCATGATGAAAGCCTACACAGTAACCATGTATAGGGCAGGGGGCCTTTTATCTGCACAGGGGCTGACTCTTCCTGCACAAGGGGGCGGGGACTCCAGTTAACGTCCCGATCCGAACAAAGGACTGCACGTTTTGACATTCATCCCTGCAAAAGATGCCAATGAAGCGTGTTCGGACACCAAAATAATCACCGCCACCGGGAATCGATGAGGGGGGGGCGGGGTTCTAGCATCAGAGGCTAGTGCACGAACCACTGAGCTACATGTATCACGCGCCTAGCGCGTATCTTCAAACTGTTTATTTGTCCCGCCTGTGTAGGCTAAGGCCAAGGTCAAGGTAAAACTGACTTTATGCATTCTTTCGTATCTTCGTTGGACGCTTATCGACGCATGATGGTGAACATTTCTGCAATGTAATTTCAAAATCCATACATATATAAGAAAGTTATTGACTGGGTTTACGTTTTAGGACATTTTTTGTACCTTTAACGTCTAAGGAGGATCTTGACCTTGAAGGTACATACCTAGGTTTTGCAACCGACACATCGTCTCATGATATTGAACATTTTTGCCAAGTAATTTGAAAATACAGTAATAAGAAAGTTATTGAAAGTGTTTAAGTTTCAGACCCATTTTTGACCTTTGACCTCTAAGTACGACCTTGACCTTGGAGGTACGGACCTGGATTTTGTGCGTGGCAATTTGTCTCATGATAATGAACACTTCTGCTAATTAAATTCAAAATCCATTCAGAAATAAGAAAGTGATTGATTGCGTTTAAATTTCGAGCCCTTTTTTACATTTGACCTCTAAGTACGACCTTGACCTTGGAGGCACGGTCCTGGGTTGTGCGCGTGACAAATCGTCTCATGATGGTTCACATTTCTGCAAAATAATTTCACAATCCATCCAGAAATAATGAAGTTATTGACTGCGTATAAGTTTCGGACGCATGCACACACACACGGGCGGATGGACGGACAAGGGCGACATTATATGCCTTTTCCACCATTCTTCGAATGTAGAATGGGGGCATAAAATGTAAAATCTCAAACCAGTTATATAAATATCATCGGAAAGCGCATATGATATTAGCCCGGAGTATTGTTTTCTTTTCAGAACTAGTCTTTCTGTGCCAATTTATTTGTAAAAGATAATTAGCATGTTAAGTATTTAGAACTTGTCCGAAGTTCCATGCTCATCTTAGAACTGTCATGTTTGGTCTTAAGGACTTTTTTATTAAGTGTATGTTCGAAGAAGCGGAAGTGCAGTGGTTGGGTCCAGTACCGGATATAGAATTGCTTTGACATAAAACATGATACAAGTATCAACTTTCAAAAATAAGGGAATGACCTATACCCTTTTAAAAACCACTTTCTTTTTAATATATATAGTCCTCACACGGCCCTGTAGTGCTATGTACATTAAAAAAGACTGAAAGCACCGGCGGGTCGATTGTGTCTTATAGAAGGCTGGGACAAAATGGTCCTAAATGAGGAATAAGGGGAATGGGAACACCTGGTAGATTTTTCGTCTTTTTCAAAGGGAGACAACCTTCGGGACTTCCTGTTTGCTTAATTATAAGCCTTGTCCCACAAAGAAGGGGTCTACTCTTAAAGGAAAGAATTTGCTCCTCAGGAGCAAATTCTTTCCTTTAAGAGTTGATCCCTATTGACATGGGAGACAAAGACAAAAATACTTTTGCAGGAGTTGCTTCCCCTGAAGGTGTCTCCATTCCCAATAAGACTGATCGTCTTAAAATCAAGTACTTTAAGCAAACAGTGTTATTTGGTGTCTGATCTGGGTCTACACTCTTTTCTAGTGTCCAAGTATATTAGTCCATGTTTTACAGATAACCCTCTTTACACAACCCTCTGATACCATAGTGACGAGAATAGACTGGCTATACAGTCGAATTTCGATGGCTGTAACCCCTTTGGAACCATGGAAGTTGGTTCGAGACAGTGATAGTTCGAGCCACGGAGGGTTCCTATTAGTGTCATACCAGGAGAAATAATGACCATAATTGTTGGATATCTTTTCGGTGTTCTATATTATAAATGCATATTGTTTGTACTCATTAGAATCGCCTCATGAGTACACACAGCATACATTTGCAAGATAAAAGAAGAAAAATAATTCCTGCATTATCCCCTTATCTTATTTTGAGGAAGTCCCTGCGGACTCCCGAAGGGCTTCGACTACTGCATGATAAACGAGCCATCGGCGTTCGAGCCATCGAAGTGCTACTGTAAATAACAATTTCCTAGATTTTGTATGAAAGCACAACATTATTGGTCAATTGGGTAATCGTAGGGAAATGTCTGGGTCATTCAGTAACTTTGGATTGATGTAACAACAATCGAACAAACGATGGGCACCGTGCTGAAGAAAATGAAAATACTATACCTTAAAGAGATGAGCTGCTTCCCAGCTAGGCTCACATATCTTTTCCATTCTGAACTTTGAAAATTAGCTGAGTCAACTTTCTTTGCGGTTGATAGATGAAAACTTCTCTTGCCTGAAATATAAAAGCAAAACAGAAGTGAAGGTAATGATCAGAAATCAATACAATTACCTCCCACATTCAATCCAAGACTCCAAAGGGAAAGAAACACCAAAATAAAACAACTTATCGAAAATGAAAAAGGACAGTTACTTTCCCGCAAAATGGGCAAACGCATTAGGAAAACATGTCCGTCTGAAATAATGGCGTCCAACATGGTATCAGAAAATGATAAATATTAGGTAAAATGATAACATCTTAATTATTTCTGCTTTCAACATAGAATGTAGGTGCTCGTTAGAACCGCCTCAATGAGGCGGTTCTAACGAGTACCCACAATCTATGTTTTTGAGCAAAAATAAGGCAGATAATGTATACCCCCGTAAACCCCACTTTTCTCTATATAAAGTGGGGTTTAGGGGGTTTCGTTTCACGGACTTCTTATCGTCATGGGCTAATCAAAATAACAAAAAAGATATTAGCATTACATACATGCTAAGACGAACCACAACAGAAGAAACACGTTGGAACGGTACGTAAAAGGCTTTTATCTGGGGCGGTGTGTTGGGGGGGGGTGCGGGGGTGGCGGGGCTTAAATCGATTTTACGTGGCCACAATCTTCACCCTTGGTCCTGTCGTCGTTTAGATATATAATTTGTTCAGTTCGCATTAAGAATTTCTAACTCATCAGCGCCGCATCTCCGAGAACATACATGTAGAATAACATGACAACATGGAAAGACAAATGCTGGAGCAAAAGAAAACCAACAGTCGGACCCCGGTGCTATCTCTGTATCAACCATGTTTAGCGTTTTCTTGGAGAAACCTTTTATCCCATAGGAGCCTCTGTGGTGTTGTGGTTATGCTACTCGCCTTGTAAACGAGAGGTCGCAGGATCGATCCCGGGCTTCTCCAGACTTTCGATCGGTTTTTCAGCCGTATGACCGTAGCTGTTGATGAGACGTAAACCTAAAAAAATCGCTCACTCACTCACGTATTATCCCAATCTTTGGCATTACACAGCCATCCTACTTCTTATCTGCTTCTTAATCCTTATCTTGCTGTTCACGACAACCCTATCTTTGCAAACAGTGTAAATCCAGATCAGATGGTTTCTGAAAAAGTCTTATCTTGCTGTTCACGACAACCCCTATCTTTGCAAACAGTGTAGATCCAGATCAGATGGTTTCTGAAGAAGCCATCTGATCAGGATCTACACTGTTTGGTATTCAGTTTATGAATTTGTAGCAATAAATTTCATTAAGAAATTTGATTGGTTGATAGACAGAAATGGGTGTGGCTTAAATGAATATTCAGCAAGAGAAGGGTTAAATCGATTTTTCGTGGCCACAATCCTCGCCCTTGGTTCTGTCGTGGTTAAGTTTATACTAATGTATTTAAGTGAAATAATCACCTCATGAAAGCCTCGTGGTTTAGACATATAATTTGTTCATCATCACGTGAATAAGTCCGTGAAATTAAGACCCCCCTAAACCCCACTTTATAATGAGAAAACTGGGGTTTAAGTGGGTACCCATTATTTTCCTTATTTCTGCTCCAAGACATAGCTTGTGGGTACTCGTTAGAACCGCCTCAATGAGGCGGTACCGCCTCAATGAGGCGGTTCTAACGAGCACCCACAACCTATGTTTGAAGTAAAAATAACAAAAATATCACAGATTTTCACCAGAAAATAGCCATTTTGGAGATGTGAAAAAAAATGCACTACGAGTCGCACTGGCGTGTTTTCGTAATGGACATATAATTTGTTCATGAAGACTGATTTCTAACTAATCAGTGCAACATCTCCGAGAACATGAAATAACATGACAGCGTGAAATGACTGAAATCCTGGAGCAAAAGAAAACCACCAGTCTCAGTATTAACCATGTCTAGCATTTTCTTGGATAAACCTATTATCCCATACTTTGGCATTTGTTTGTTTGTTTGATTTGAGGTTTAACGTCCCCGTAAACACTGTAAAGGTCATTTTGGAGACGTTGCTTCCACTTTTGTGGGACTTTTACCCGTCAATAAGATGAAATGACATCTCAAGCCCTGTCGCCCAATGAAACCAATAGGGTTTATTAGCATGGACGATCCGCCTCGCACCGCGGTTCCTGGACAGGCTTAGATCCTCTAAACGGTTTACCAGTACTAGTGTGCGGGCCAGAATCAGCTCTGCGTGGAAGCATCATGCAGCCCATATATTTCTTCATGGCCCTATGGGCGGGGGCCACATACTTTGGCATTACACGCCCATCCCACTTCTTATGTAAAATTATGATACTGCTTCTTAACATACATTGTAGGTGCTCGAGAGAGCTGAATTCTTGAGGTCGTTCTAACGAGTACCCACAGTCTATGTTTGGAATAAAAATGACGCCATTTTGGGTCGATTGTTTATCAATCGACCCAAAGTTAAAAAGCGCTAGTAGCTCTTCTAGTGCTGGAGTCCAGTGATCATCACTAATTTGTTGGACACCCAGGTAACTTATTTATAGAAAACAGCAGCGTTAATTTATTCGCAGTGGGGTCATCGTGTTGCGAAATAGGGTTTTCTATAGAATCTGGGCTGAAATCATGGATTGTGCTTGGCAAACGGTGTATACCCGGGGCGCGGCGTCTGATCAGGGTTTCTACTGTTTGTTAATAGTACAGAAACTTGAGGGGTCAGACGACGCAAAACGCAGCGTCTGCTCAAGGTTTATTTGCTAACAGAACAGGAATGTAATGCTTAAAGACATATACAGTGAAATTCCGCCATTAAGACCACCTAAAATTACGAGTAATTCTCCTTCAATAATCATATCTTAAAGGTTTCAGCCACTCTTTCTGTGTGTTGTTGCACTGAAGTGTCTTCTAGAAAAAGACCACCTTTGGGACTGTTCAAATGTGGTCTTAAAGACCACTTTTGAACAGTCCAAAAGGTGGTCTTTTTGTAGGAATTTTACTCTAATATTTTCAGTCTAAGTTACCGCTCAGGATCATTTTCCCAGCCTACACTGAGACAATCAACCCACCAGTACTGTCAATGCTTTGATTCTTTATATGATATAGAGAATCTTTCATGAATGTTCATGTATTACTGAATTTATTAGGTTCTCAGTATATTTGAATAGGCGTGTTTTCGTAATGGCTTGAATGTAGTTAGATTGTACCTATAAATGAACAATCCCAGCGTGTGCTAGTACTCCTACCTGGATGGAAATCGTCTTTGGTCGCCCCTATAACAGCATCTGATATTTCAAAGCAGTAAAGACTACATCGCCTGTTGATTTCTTCGAAGTAGTGCAGTGCAGCAGTATCAGTTTTGAACACAAACACAGCTACTGAAGTAGCCTCTGGCCAGCATCCTTTGGTCACAGTCACCTGACAAACAATGACGCTAATAAACCTAAAGTAAAAACCACTTTGCAAGGATAGTGCATCCGTGTGACATTGGGCATTCATTACGATAACACACCCGTGTGACATAGTACACCAAAATGGTGACTTTTCTGATGAAAATATGTGATAGTTTTGTCTTATTTGTACTCCAAACATAGGTTGTGGGTGCTCGTTAGAACCGCCTGAGGCGGTTCTAACAAGTACCCACAACCTATGTTTTGGGGAGAAATAAAGAAAAATAATGTATACCCCGTAAACCCCCGTTTTTCCTATATAAAGTGGGGTTTAGAGGTTAATTGAACGGACTTGTTCACATAATTTTCCATATCCCAAAAACAGTATTTGTCTTATGAAACTTTGTGATGCACAAATTTATATGCCAAACATGGGCTATGGTTGCTCATTAGAACAGCCTATTTCTCGGAGAATAAACAAGAAAAGAAAATAGTGTATGCCCCTGTAAACCCGAGTTTCCTCTATGAAATTACAGGGTTATCCATTACACGGACTTGTTAAAGTGGGGCTAAAAAGGTACAGATAAGTTTATGTGTGCTTGTAGTTTTGTTCAAAAGCATTGTTGGTACTCGAAGCCACAACCTATATTTGGAGCACAAATATTCCTCCCCTACGCCCTCTCAAGAAGTGAAGTTGTCAGGTTCTGGCGAAATTCTGTTCACTGAAATAATTTATCAAGTATGTTTAAGCATGTACGTCAAAAGTGTGGTTAGGCATTACCTAGAATGGTATTGACTAGGCCGTTACACTCCAAACCAAGCCGATCAAGCAAAACATAAAAAAATTCTCCTGATAAAAGGCCATTTTGCGCGACATGAAAAAATAATACCTCACATGGCTATGTGCACTTGATCATATTGTGCGCTGTCGTGGTGCGCTGTGACAGAGTGAAAACCATCATTCATACAAGTCCATATAATGGACATAAACATGCTATCCTTTGGTAGCAAGGAATACACTACGGCACTGAAAATTCTGAAGTGTTCAAATATTTCTGGGCCAGACTAGCTATTTTCTGCCAATGCGACTTACTCGCGGTGCCAAAGCGACGAGTACACCTCCATTATCCTCCAGACACAGCTTGGATTCCTTCAGGCTTGCACGAAAATCATCCACACAACTTTCCGCAAACATCAAAATCAAAAACGCTTTTCTTCCGGAGGGCTTAAATAAAAATAACATTGGACAGTGACAAGAAATGCATTTTTATACCGTAATCAGGCATTCTAGTAACCTAATAAAGGGGGACGAATAACTGCACGCTATAATCGATAGTGACCTATAATACCTTCTACTGACCTATAATAGGCTAGTGACGGTTTATGGACATGACCGGTCCCTAATTTGCAAGTGTATACAATAGCATGCAACCTTTTATACACGGGAACTGCAAGTTAAAATCTTTGCAATATTTATTTAAACAGGTTTCCAGAAATTTTAGCTAAATTCTTACCTTCTCGGCCTTTGCTGGTTTGAATGGCCCGTTGGAATTGCGCAAGTGCTATTGCGATTGCGTCTCAACCTCGAAAATAATTTCTAAAGCTCAAAATTTCTAAAGCTAAAATAAACTATTTATTTGCAGATTTTCATACAGAATTTAAAGCGCTGAGAAACTTTTATACGGACGTCCATGTTGATTCATAGGCCTAAGTCTCTGTGGAGCGGTGACATCAGAAACTTTGCACTCGTTGACGTCACGTAATACTACGTGCTTGCGCCATGACACTGAATGTCGTTTAGCATCCGACACTGTCTGCTGTCTTTTTGCTTATTTGCTAAATTATTGCAAAAGGCCTTGTTTTGAATTGCGGTTTGACTAAATACATGATTAGTTAAAGACACTAACGATGTATTTACTATTTATAAGACTCTGAAGGCTGGTGGTTTGGTGGTAAATTTCGCGGTGCTTCCGTTGTGTGTTGTGACGTATTATTGTCATTTTTGTCTTTGTGTGTAATACGTACTGCTAATATCTTTTTATTTTGGATATTTTGGGAAACACTGTCCTTTTGGCTTTCCGCTTGTGATGTTTAATTACGGTAAAGAAGTTTTATCACAGGAATGAATTTCATTTTTGTGGATTTTATTGTGTGTAAGATCCGGTAAAGGGCTTTATGCTAAGTTTGAGAGTGATTCGCCGGAGTATACACATCGATAAAATCCACAAAAAATGATAATTCATTCCTCCTATGTCATTTCAATTATTTCGAAAGCTTAAGAATGAGCTTACCAACCGCCACGGCGGAATGATTATTCAATTATAAGATACCATCATTTAAAGATTTAAAAACTCGTAAAGTGTTTAAATTCAATTTATTTCTCTTCTAACAGTTAGGTTTTCAGTTTGTTTGTTTGATTTGAGGTTTAACGTCCCCGTCAACACTGTAAAGGTCATTTTGGAGACGTTGCTTCCAATTTTATGGGACTTTTACCCGACATTGAGATGAAATGACATCTCAAGCCCTGTTGCCCAATGAAACCAATAGTGTTTATGAGCATGGACGGTCCGGTCCGCCTCGCACCGCGGTTCCTGGACAGGCTTAAATCCTCTAAGCGGTTTACCAGTACTAGTGTGCGGGCCGGATTCAGCTCTGCGTGGAAGCAGCATGCAGCCCATATATTTCTTCAAGCCCCTATGGGCGGGGGCTGGTTAGGTTTTCAGTAGTTTCCCACGCTGTTGACGTTACTTCATAATGCAATGACGTAACGCAAGGGTTCTAAACGTGCTCTTTGACGTCACGTTATATTAATACCTGGGCGGGTCTCCATGGCGTGGATAAGAGCGCTGACTATTAATCATGAGGTCTCTCGCCGCTGTGGTTCGAGCCTGGCTCGGATCACACGTGAGACGTCAAGTTCTGCAACGGAAGGTCAGGTATTATTTCTCCGGTTTTCGCCCACCTCTGATTAACGATCGGCTCGATATGAATGAAATTATCTTGAAAGGGTCGTAAAACCAGAACCAAAAAAAAAAAAAAAAAAAAAAAAAAACTCATATTTTTTATATAAATTTCTACCTGTCGCTGTGTGAAATAGCTCTAAGATTCTTGCTCATGGACTTTATCGAAGTATAAAACGTTTATTTCAACCAATCAAATCGCTTGAAATGTATAAATTGATGAAGTGTTGGAATTATATTAGTGTTTTTCCCCCAATGTTGTCTTTAATGGGTGGTGTAGTGTAATTGTATCGATTCTTTCTTCTCAATTGCAAACAACACAATTCCAAATCAGCCTGTGCATTTGCGCAGTCTGACTGGCACCCTTGTGTTCAATGCCTGAATGGTGCAATACTTCTATATGTAATTTCTGTATCTACATGTTCAAATCTTTTACTGGTCTCTGTTGCTGATCAGGCGGATAAATCCCAGCAGGCACATGACGTAATTGTGACGTCACATCGACGTCGGTGCGACGTCGTGACAAGTATGCAACGTCGTGACCTTGCACCGACGTTGATTTGACGTAGCCCTAGCGACGTGTGCCTGCTTGGATGTCTCACCTGGTCGCAATCCATGAAGATAGGTTATGCTTCCATCTTTTATTGCACGACGTGGGGTCATGTCTCTGGCTCGGTTAAGCTTGACTCTTCATGGTCTACCTTGTGGTTTTCTTTAGTTTAGGCTTGCAGCGTTTGGCACAAACTACGAGCATTCATCTTTGTTTCATCACAGTTATTGATTTGCATCTCAATTTCTTCTTATTTGTAGAAGCCTCCGTGGTGTAGTGGCTACGCTACTCGTCTTGTAAACCAGGGGTCGCAGGATCGATCCCGGGCTTCTCCAGACTTTCGGATGAGTCGTTAAACCGAGGTCCTGTCGCCGTATGACCTTAGCTGTTTGTGGGGCGTAAAACTCAAACACTCACTAACTCTTCTAATTTGTATGTCCATTGATTGAGCCAGAGTTAGTTACCTTCAGGTGGACCAACTATTTTGTGTTTTGTAATAATATTAGAACCTAGAGTGTTGTGCCCATAGAATCCAGTAGTGCTCGCTATTGACCGTCCTAAGGCGGTTACGATTTTGGTGGCATTCGTAATATTTCGATGACAAAGTTGGAATTATAAGGAATGATTTATCATTTTTGTTGAGTTTATCGAAGTGAAAAACTCCGGCGAATCACTCAAACATCACGAAAACACGCCTATTTAATTTTGACCCCCTTTAACCCCACTTTTATATAGTAAAATTGGGGTTTACAGGGGTAAACCTTATTTTTCTCATTTCTGCTCTAAAAGATAGATTGTTGGTACTCGTTAGAACCGCCTCGCTGAGGCGGTTCTAAGGAGTACCCAGAGTCTATATTTTGAGCTAAATAAGAAAAATATTACGATTTTTCATCTTTAAATTGTCGATATCTGGCGGTACAATATTTACAATGCCTTTATATAGGCGTATTTTTCGTCGACAAAATCCACAAAACTGAAATTCATTCCTATAATATTTTCAATTGAATTTCTTTTGTACTTCTCCGACAATAAAATCCGATTTAAAACCATTACATACTCGTGCATGTGTATGCCACTCGAGGACATTTTGCATGGAATTTATAAAAGCGGGTTTCTATTCATTAGTTTTAAATGAAATGACCTGGGGTGTAAGACCCCAAACAGGTTCTGATATTCATGGTAATCTCATATCATCACGAAAACACGCCTATATAATTTTCCCCTTGAACCCAAGTTTTATATAGTAAAACTGGGGTTTCCGGGGGTATACCTTATTTTTCTTATTTCTGCTCTAAAATATAGATTGTGGGTACTCGTTAGAACCGCCTCGATGAGGCGGTTCTAACGAGTGCACACAATCTATATTTTGAGCAGAATTTAGAAAAATATCAAAGTGTTTCATAATAAAAATTTCATTTTTTCGGCGATAAAGGTGGCAATGTATTTGTATAGGCGTGTTTGCGTAATGTGAAATTTAGGCGTAAAAATTAGCTGTGTTTCCGCTAACATGCCGAAAAAAGTTAGGGTCGGTAGGTTGATTAAACTTTTTTATTTTTTGTCAACCTTTTATTTGATGGAAAAAGAGCTAAAGTTTTAAAAGGGCTTAATTCCAGCCATATTACTAGGAAACATTCAAATACAGATTTTTACAGCACCACGAAAGCAAAAGACTAGGATTTTAAGTATTAGTTATGCTTTTTCGACAGTTTTATCATTACGATAACACACCCGTGCGACATAGTGCATTTTTTCACATCTCAAAATTGCCATTTTTTATGGAATGCTTGATATTTTTCTTATTAATACTGCAAACATAGGTTGTGGGTGCTCGTTAAGTGCGTCTCATTGAGGCGGTTCTAACGAGTACCCACAACCTATGTCTTCGAGCAAAAATAAGAAAAATAATGTATACCCCCATTAACCCCAGTTTTCTCTATATAAAGTGGGGTGTAGGTGGGTCTTCATTTCACGGACTTGTTCACGTGATGTGATAATTTATCAAAAGTGCTAGAATATATTAAGGTCGTTAGGTACGAATTTTTTTTTATTTTTTTCTGTATGGCCATCGACAATTGCAGGGTCGGCACAAAAAATCAGGGTCGGTCGGATTAGCGGAAGCACAGCTATTTTTTAAGCCTTATAACACTCATAAGAGGTACGTTTCATCAATGAAATTGACACTCGTGAAACTTTCTCTTTTATAACATGGGTTTATTTTCTTAATGTCAGTTACTAACCACTGATAAGCGCGCTGGTGTTACTGTTTTGGAAGCATCTGTTGCAACCTCGGGTGACACATTCTGCGTTGGCAACGTTTGAAAACTGGCTTGAGTACTTAGCGATGCTGATGCAGTGCGGATGGATGGTGTGGATCTGGATGCAGGAATGGTTCTTCTAAACTGGAAGTTGGGATTGTACGCACACCATGGCTTGTACTCGTATTCTGGAAATTCTGGACAGCTCTTAGTAAAATATTCAAATCCTTTGTTGCATTCTGTGTATGTGATAACTGACGATAAATCCAGCTCTGTAACAAAAATAAAGTGCAAATCGAACATTAATGGCTGAACACCTTAAAGACCTGGAAATTTTGTTCAAGATAGGAGTAGTTCGAGTCCATCACGAAAACACGCCTATATAATTTTGACTCCCTCTTGAACCCCACTTTATATGGCAAAACTGAGGTTTACAGGGGTAAAACTTCTTCTTTTTTCTGCTCTAAAATATAGATTGTGGGTACTCGTTAGAACCGCCTCGATGAGGCGGTTCTAACGTGTACCCACAATCTATATTTTGAGCAGACATAAGAAAAAAAATCACAATTTTTCATCATAAAATTTTCATTTTTTACGGCGAAAAAAATACTATGTATTTGTATAGGTGTGTTTTCGTAATGCACTGAGGGAGGTCTGAGGGCATACTAGTGATATATCGCCGATTTTCTTTAAAATAGGGGCATGTCGTGTGTACTTATTAGAGATTCTAAAGAGTACACACAACATTGTATGTATGTCGTGTGTGTTCATTAAGAAGTCTCAAAAGAGTGCACACAACATAAGAAAGATAAAATCAAAGCGACAAAGGCACTGAAATGACAGATTCTATGAGAAAATCAAAACACTGTGAAAACTTACAGACAACCCTTCTAAAAAGATCTTAAAATTTAGAAAAAGTAGTTCTGCAAATTCCATTTTATAATATGTTTGCAGATGTCTATACACCGGTGGTATGAAATGCCATCCGATGTTTCAAATTTTGGAAAGAAACTATTAACGTTTTCAAAACCAAACAACCAAGTCAGCCTCGATAGCGCAGTGGTTAGCGCGTTCGACTTATGATCGAAAGGTTGTGCGTTCGAATCCGGCGTTCGCTACTCGCCTTGTAAACCAGGGATCGCAGGATCGATCCCGGACTTCTCCAGACTTTCGGATGTGTCTTTAAACAGAGGTATCGTCTCCGTATGACCTTAGCTGTTGGTGGGACGTAAAACTCAAACACTCACTCACGCACTCTAACTGTCCAGGGTTTAATGAAAAATGTTGCAATACGTTCTCACTTGATGCGTTTTGAGAACAAAATACAATTTCTTCTTTTCTAGGCACGACCTTACATCACACATCAAAAGTTTGATCCTGAGCATGTGGTTTCTATCAGTGCTGGTGTGAATGTGGTACACAGGATCGTTGGCCCCCGCCCATCGGGGCTTAAAGAAATAGATGGGCTGCATGATGCTTCCACGCAGAGCTGAAACCGACCCGCACACGAGTACTGGTAATCTGCTTAGAGGATCTAAGCCTGCCCAGGCAAAGAGGTGCGAGTCGGACCGTCCATGCATATAAAACCTATTGGTTTCATTGGGCGGCAGGGCTTGAGATCTCAGTGTCGGGTAAAAGTCCCACAAAATTGGAAGCAACGTCTCCAAAATGACCTATACAGTGTTGACGGGGACGTTAAACCTCAAATAAAACAAAACAAAACACAGGATCGTGTCCGGACTGGTAACCATACGCCACGGTTGATTGTTTTAACCTTTTTAGCTTAAGGGCATGGTGCCTAAGCGTGTTGTAATCATGCAATCGTTTGGTTTCAAAATCAAAGCACCGAAAGTGTTGGTGGGATGTAGGTTGGGGTAAAAGTCCTGGGCTGAGATTAAACTGTTTAATTTACTATGAAATTCTAAATAAATAATGAAGATTTTGATAAGAAGCGCGTTCTGCAGCGTCCGAACTTGGTTTACACGGTTTGCCAACCTCACCCTATGATTCCAGGATGACCCTCTTCCGTCTTATGGAATACCCTGATCTCACTGCGGCTATTTTCTGCAAGAAAAGGGTTATTCTGAGAAGTCAGTGATAGTCACGTAGACGTTAGCTCTGAATCGCTTTTTATTAGTAACGTCGGGTCGAATGCCAAACAATCAACCCAAACATAGCCAGGTCGTTTGTCAGTCTTGGGTACATGTAAGTGCTATCTGTAAAATCTGCACTTGAATAAAATGTTCGATCTGGTAAGCAATCTAGACTACGTTCAAACGTCACAGAACACGGTGCTGATCTTGTTCTACATTTTTTGCATCAGTTAATAACATCCGTTAAGTTTAAACGGATCAGTCCAAGTCCTCGTTCATGACCAGCCTGCATTCAGAGACAATCGGCATGAGCGTTGTCAGTGCTTTGATTTATTCACTGCCTTGAGTTTCTGGAGTGTACTCTTCCATCACTGAAGTTGGGCTCGTCCATTCTGCTAAATATGGCACCTGGAATTATATCACAGGACCTACACTGTTTTGCATAGGTATCTGTACCGTATTCCAGGGTTGAAAGGGACAGCCTTTCTCGCAAAGTCTGATATTCACCTAGTTGTAACTGGCCTAGACTTGACCTCGAATGTCGGAAAACCCATTAATTTTTAGGTCTGCAGCTGACCGGCTGGTCTTTAAGGATTAAATATTGACAGCACTGTAAGAAAACAGTGTAAAACCTGAGCAGACGTCTGAGCAGGTGCCGCATTGATCTAGGTATACAGTCTCGCAAGATGCAGCTGATTCGTATGAAATGCTGAATCTATTCTCTGAAAGGTAAGATAAATCGTCAAGTCGTCTGCATCAAATGTTTGTATTGCGATTATAGGATGTACAATTTTGATAACTGCGCCTAACCGGACTACATTTTTGTGCGGACTCATATTTCTTTGGCGGTCAAAGCCGGAAGAAAGTCGTAAGAAAGCCGGAACTACTTTACAACACGCAGGATAGCTAGAGATGACAGATTGAATCTGTCATTAAAAATTCTTCCTTAACCCATTTTGTACCGGAAATCCCCTAAAACCGGTACCCTGGCAAACAGTGCAAGCCCAGATCATACGCCACAGAAGGCTATTTGCAAAACGTTCAGCTATTTTCAGAATTACGTTTGAAGAAAAAAAAAACCTGCCACCCCTAAATTTTGAAACGGACTTCTGCCAAATATAAGGAGGAGGATTCCATTGGGTACAAAAAGACTTAATTATCTCAAATATATTAAAATCTGTAGTTATGGGACAATTTTCACAGGGACTCATGAACGACTTTGAATGGACGTGGTAAGCAGCAATCGGTGTCTGAGCCCTCCGAAGTCGCAATCAACATCATTTTTTTCAATGAATAACACACACCCATGTTTCTAAAAGCCTTCTACAATGTCCCTTAACCCATTTAGTACCAGAAACCCCAAAACGGGTACCCTCGCTAACAGTGCAGGCCCAGATCAAACGCCGCAGAACGCGGCGTCTGATCAGAGCCTACACTGTTTGCAAAACGTACAGCCATTTTCCTAATCAATTTCGAAGAAAACAGAACCTGACACTTCTAAATTTTGAAATGAACTCATGCTATATATAAGGAGGAAGATTCCATTTTGTACAAAAAGTGTTAAATAACACTTCTCAGAAAATAAAAAGTTTGATATTTTCCTTCTTCCTTCTTCAAACATAAATCGCAAGTGGTCGGTAGAACCGCCTATGTGTGTCGGTTCTAACCAATGCCCAGGGTTGATGTTTTAGAGGAGAAACAAGGAACATGGTGTTTACCATGGTAACCACAGTTTTCACTATTCCAGGGAAGATTCATAATCACACTCATTACACAGACTTGATGTGTAACTGTTTTTTTTTTTTTTTTTTTTTTTTTTGTTGTTTTTTTTTCCTCCAGCGTTTTGGTGGTTTCTTGCTGTCGAGTCTTCAACGTTGTTTCATCTTTGTGGTTGTTTGATTTTCGTGTTCTCGGAGATGTTGCACTGATGAATTAAGAGGCCTTCATCCGGACTGAACAAATTATTTGTCTAAATCGCGACGGAAGTAAGGGCGACGATTGTGGCCCCTAAAATCGAGTTCAGGGATGGACTCATATTCCCCGCCTGAAAGCGGTATTTGCACGTACGGCTCGGGTAAAAATCGCTCCCAGACGGGGAATATGATCCCATTTTCCCCGTCAAGAACCAAAATAACTTATAATGTTGTGTCATCCCCGAAAAACAAATATGCACGATTTCCTTCCACGATGAGAACACGCCTATATAATTTTGACCCCTGGAACCCCACTTTTATGTAGTAAAACAGGGGTTTACAGGGGTAAATCTTATTTTTTTATTTCTGCTCTAAAATATATATTGTGGGTAGTCGTTAGAACCGTCTCGATGAGGCGGTTCTAACGAGTGTGTACCCACAATCTATATTTTGAGCAGATATAAGAAAAATATCACACATTTTTATTTTAAAATGTTCGTTTTTTCGGCGGTCAAGGTTACTATGCATTTATATAGGCGTATTTTCGTTATGTTATCAACGTGAATCTATATATCCAATGATATCTATAACTGATTCGGCCCCCGCCCATAGGGGCTTGAAGACATATATGGGCTGCATGATGCTTCCACGCAGAACTGAATCCGGCGCGCACACTAGTACTGGTAAACCGCTTTGAGGATCTAAGCCTGTCCAGGAACCGCGGTGCGAGGCGGACCGTCCATGCTAATAAACCCTATTGGTTTCATTGGGCAAGATGGCTTGAGATGTCATTTCATCTCCATGTCGGGTAAAAGTCGCACAAAATTTGAAGCAACGTCTCCAAAATCACCTTTTCAGTGTTGACGGGGACGTTAAACCTTAAATCAATCAAAATCTATTACTGATTCAGAGTTCACGTGTAGTAACTTGAGTCCACAGGCATCTTATAGTGCACAGCGAAGTTTCTCATGCGACTATACTGATGCTCTGTGTTTAGACCGGCCAAACGGATTCCAAATGTTGGTTATTATCAGTTATTTCATGCTGTCGAGTCCCCATTGTTGTTCGTTTGATAGTTTTTTGTTCTCGATGATGTTGCACCGACAGTTTAGAAATCTTGTGTGTGGACTGAACAAATTATTTGTCTAAACTACAACAGAAACATGGGCGGGGATCGTGGCCACATAAAATGGTTATTATAAGCACCCCTCTCAATGTTAAGAACTTTTAACTGACAATTCCGGGGCGGTTCTTCTATTGCGGTATTGTTGGCTTTCCGCTTGTGGTGAAGTTGTTTTGGTGTTTCATGAGTAATCGCATAGATTCCTAATCATTGCCTTTACTTCTACTTTCTGTGATTTCATTACGATAACTCGTCCGAATGGCAAAGTGCATTTTTCACATCTCCAAAATAGCTATTTTTCTGATGTAAATCCTTCATACTTTTCTTATAAATGCTCAAAACATAGGATGTGGGTGCTCATTAGAACCGCCTCATTGAGGCGGTTCTAACGAGTACCCACAACCTATGTCTTGGAGCAGAAATAAGAAAAATAATGAATACCCCCGTAAACCCCAGTTTTCTCTATATAAAGTGAGGTTATGGGGTCTTCATTTCACGGACTTGCCTACGTGATGGCTGTGCGCATATGGTAAAAGACGTACTGAAATCATACCTGTGGCCTCTGCTGTAGTTGTAGTATTGGGCACTATCTTAATTCCCTGTGGAACTGTTCCTATTACTATCGGGATATATAATGTTATATCTCCGCCTTGTAGAAGTGATAATCCCACAGTAATCTACAAAATTAATAATGATTTAAACAATTACATTTTTCGTCGACAATCATGTTATTTCAATACGATTCATATTGTCAAATGCGACCGAAGTATTGACCAGAGGTGACGACTCGGTATATGTATACATCACGAAAACAGGTCTATATAATTTACATCCCCTTGAACCTCACTTATATATAGTGAACTGGGGTTTACAGGGGTAAAATAGAAGTGGCGGCAATGATCAAGAATCGATACAATTAACCCACAGCTCCCATCAGAGACACCAAAGGGAAAGAAACCCAAACACGGAACAACAGACCCTAATGGAAACATCAACAGCGGAAAGCCAAAAGGACAGTTACTTTCCCAAAAATGGCCAACAGGCTATCCAAAATAAAATAGTATAAGCGACACAAACACCCAAAGACAAACCATAACAAAAATTAACCGCGACCGAAGAATAAACCTTGTTTTTCTTATTTCTGATCTAAAATAAAAGATTATGGGTACTCGTTAGAACCACCGCGATGAGGCGGTTCTAACGAGTACCCACAATCTATATTTGGATATGAAATAAGAAAAATATCACAATTTTTCATCTTAAAACTTTAGTGTTTTCGGCGGTCGAGTTTACAATGTATACGTGTAGGTGTGTTGTCGTAATGAGATACAAAGCAGCTGTATAGTCGACCATTAGGACAAAATGCAGTTTATACTTCGATAAATAAACTGCCTCAAGCAACGTCACCTGGCCTTAATAATGACATCAAATTAAACCACAGCTAGCTCTCTGCAACATCACAGGACATGTTCGACTTTGTGGCGTCAGCGAGGCTGTTCTGTCAAAAGTAGTGTAATTGCATGCATATATTTTCGTATAAGTTCTACTCTCATACGAGATTCACCTTCAAAATGTGTAAAGAAATGTAAATATAAACAATGAACTTGTTTATTCTGATGTTATCGAATTATTAACAATATTGGTTTGCCAGTAAAGTGTGTGTGTGTGTGTGTGTGTGAATTCGGGTTTAACGTCGCTTTCAACAATTTTTCAGTCATATCACGACGGTGTCTGGTTGCGACAGGGAGCTCAATGCTCACGTTTATAGTGCTGCCTCACTGAAGTATCATGTCCCAGACACATTACATGATACCAAACCCAGTCACATTATCCTGACACTGGATCGACCAGTCCTAGCTCTACCCCGTAAATCTGAGTGCCAAACGAGGAGCAGCTAGTACCATTTTTAACGACTTTGGTATGTCGCGGCCCGGGATCGAACCCGAGACCTCCCGTTCCCCGGAGCGGACACTCTACCAACTGAGCTATCGGGGCCGGTAGTTGCCAGTAAAGTACATGTTTATAACACATTCAGGTTCATTTACTTTGAACGCAATGGTCAGATATGACGGATTTCGATGATCACCAGCGATATGTATTCCACTGATTTACCCATCACAAAAACACTTCTATATAATTCTGACCCCCTTTGACTCACTTTTATGCAGTAAACCTGGGGGTTTACGGGGATATACTTTTTTCATTTCTGCCCAGAAACATAGATTGTGGGTACCCGTTTGAACTGCCTCACTGAGGCGGTTCTAACATATACCCACAACCCATGTTTTGAGCAGAAATTGAGAAAAATGAAACACTTTTTCATCAGAAATTTTTTATTTGTTTTTGTGGTAAAATATTCATTATATTTAGATTACTAATTTATTTTAGGTCAATTGCGATGAAAGCTCCAAACTTATTGAATCTCTCTTCAACACTCATTCCGGATGTTATCACGCGCACGCGAGAGAGAGGCAGTGACTTTTACACCACTGCTACCCATTTACAGCTAGGTCGAGTGGGGCACTGTCATAACGTGTCTTGCCCAAGGACACACCTCGTCTCCGGTGGCCGGATTCGATACCACAACCTTTCTATCATAAGTCGAACGCGCTAATCCGACTTACCTGTCGAGGCTCACAATATATTTCAGTATATCTAAATAGGCATGTTTCCGTAATGCCTGCCGAACTATGGAGTAGCATTGTAAGCCCTATTTTATATAAAAGAAAAACGGTCTTAACCTACTTTTTTCTTGCTCAAAAACATAGATTGTGTGCGCACGTTTAAACCGCATCAATGCGTTTCGAATGAGCACCAACCGTGTGTGCATTAGGAAAACAGGCTGATACAAAAACATTGTAAACTTTACCGCCGAAAATTAAAATTTGAAGATGAAAACTGTGATATTTTTCTTATTTCTGCTCAAAATATAAAGTGCTGGTACTCGTTAGAACCGCCTAATCGAGGCGATTCTTACGGATACATTTTTTTTATTTCAGAGCAGAAATATGAAAAATAAGGTTTACCCCGGTACACCTCAGTTTTACTATATAAAAGTGGGGTTCAAGAGGGTGAAAATTATAAATAAAAATCAAAAATGAGTTCCTTTAAGAGCAATGAAAACATTCATAAGAAAGAAGATGGGCCATACTACGTAGTTTCGGCTAATAAAGCCTCATCAGTGACCCTGCAATGATCCGGCAAAGAAAGCCAGAGGAAACATACTGCAATTTTGCGAATTTCGAATAAGCAGTCGATTCAAAGACTGATATAAATCAAAATGGGGTCCAAATAATTAAAAACCTGTCTAGAAGGAGTCTAAACCAATAATTTATTTCTGATTTCTCAGAATATTCACGATGATCTCAAAGGAGCAAAAGTAAAATATAAACTGCACTATGGTTGATGTACGGGGAGACGTTTTACGGCCGCCACACGGCACAACACCAGCTGCAGTGAAGGCAAATAAAAATCAAAAATGAGTTCCTTTAAGAGCAATGAAAACATTCATAAGAAAGAAGATGGGCCATACTACGTAGTTTCGGCTAATAAAGCCTCATCAGTGACCCTGCAATGATCCGGCAAAGAAAGCCAGAGGAAACATACTGCAATTTTGCGAATTTCGAATAAGCAGTCGATTCAAAGACTGATATAAATCAAAATGGGGTCCAAATAATTAAAAACCTGTCTAGAAGGAGTCTAAACCAATAATTTATTTCTGATTTCTCAGAATATTCACGATGATCTCAAAGGAGCAAAAGTAAAATATAAACTGCACTATGGTTGATGTACGGGGAGACGTTTTACGGCCGCCACACGGCACAACACCAGCTGCAGTGAAGGCAAATAAAAAGGCGTGTTTTCGTGATGTTTGCAGCAGAAACAAGAGAAAATATCACCTTTCTTTCCAGCTGAAAATGCTAGTTTTGGCAATACGAAAGGCTTCAGTATGTTACACAGATGATGGTCGTTTGTGTTCCTTAAAGCTACGAGTAATCGACTTTTGCTGCTTCCGACAGATATGCATACTTTCGTAAAATGAGAATCGGATATACAAAACGCGTTTTGCTGATTTAACACCAGATCCTGTCCACAGATTATTTAAGCTTTTAACTTTAAACTAAATATTTGTTGAAGTACATTGGAATGGAACATTTTTGTACAATGGACCTTCGTTACCTGAAATGATCAAAACGCTTCCCTGCGGTTTTCTACGTGAACAAACATGACACGTGTTAAACCGCATTTTTAAGAATTCCAGGTAAGAGTTATTTAAAGACACGGTATTCGGAAGACCCACGAACTCAGAGTCAAACGTCAAGTACACGCAAAACCTAATCGAGGCGATTCTTACGGATACATTTTTTTATTTCAGAGCAGAAATATGAAAAATAAGGTTTACCCCGGTAAACCTCAGTTTTACTATATAAAAGTGGGGTTCAAGAGGGTGAAAATTATAAAGGCGTGTTTTCGTGATGTTTGCAGAAGAAACAAGAGAAAATATCACCTTTCTTTCCAGCTGAAAATGCTAGTTTTGGCAATACGAAAGGATTCAGTATGTTACACAGATGATGGTCGTTTGTGTTCCTTAAAGCTACGAGTAATCGACTTTTGCTGCTTCCGACAGATATGCATAAAATGAGAATCGGATATACAAAACGCGTTTTGCTGATTTAACACCAGATCCTGTCCACAGATTATTTAAGCTTTTAACTTTAAACTAAATATTTGTTGAAGTACATTGGAATGGAACATTTTTGTACAATGGACCTTCGTTACCTGAAATGATCAAAACGCTTCCCTGCGGTTTTCTACGTGAACAAACATGACACGTGTTAAACCGCATTTTTAAGAATTCCAGGTAAGAGTTATTTAAAGACACGGTATTCGGAAGACCCACGAACTCAGAGTCAAACGTCAAGTACACGCAAAACCCAAACTGAGAACGGGGGTTGGGTTAGGATAAACCGCGGTGGAGGCACTTTCCCAATCAAACCAGCCCGCTCCTCCGCGCCCGCCTCAATCCACATGACAAACAATAAAGGCAAAGGCTTGAAGAAAATGACAGGTGACCCTTTTTTTCTTTCAGTGATCTAATCTACGTTGTTTTATTGCAGGTACAGTTGGAAACGCCAGCATTTTATCTGGTCCTAATGTCCGGCACTGGGTGCGAAACTAGAAGCGCTGATCAACTGGCCTCGATCGAGCACACTCAAAAGGCCCCGGAACCTACTGATAAAACTTTACTTTTCAGGTTCAAATGGATAATTAAAGGAATAACACCGTGATGATACCTCGAGTAGGAATGCTCACCGAGGAATCACCCCTTTTATAGTTCCGCGGAGAGACCTCTCCTTTGGGACAGCATTTGGATGCCTCCAAAGGAGGCATGTAAAACGATGGTAAGACAACTTACCGAAACGGCGCAAACAATATCAGGCACAGACATCTTTAACTGAATTACCAGCACTTTGCTAAAAACTTTGGAAAAGGAAGACCCATAAAGAAGCCTTATCACATGACCGTTCCAAATTTATTAACTGGGGAATTGCAAAGATGCTCATGTCCTTGAAGGCACACTGTGTTGACTCAACGTTGGGTAGCCGTGTATTGTGAGCTTTTCCCAAAACGGTGCATGCAAAACAACTTATGGTATGGGTAACAAGTAATCTTCTAATATGACCTATGCAATCGGCAAAGACACATATCAGCCTGTGCATCTACTCTAAACTGGCCATAATCATCGATGGTTTCGTTTTTAATGGCTCTGAGACTGTAGAAGGCTCATGTGTACAATGAAGACTCTTATCAGACTGCACGGAAGTGCAGGCTGCTCTGAGTCTTCAATGGTCGTACACCAATAGGTTGTGGACGTTGTCCTCAGCTAGCTCATACGTGTAAGTGCCTTACTCTGACAAAATAGGATACTGCAACAATAAGACTTGTTCGTTCTCTTGTGGTAGGTGGGACAGCATCAATACTTAACAGTGAATCTGTCCATACTCTCTCAGATCCCTGCAGAAATATAAAGAATAAATAAAGGCTTAACATAGAAAACGTGAGATAATATTTCATCATGAAAGGCAGCAACCAATTATACCAAAACCTATAACAAGAGGCAATTGGGCAACTATGCTTACCAGAGCTCAGGGATGGGATGGGGGCACTGCCCACTGGCAGCCATGTATTTTAATAAACGATGGAAGCCCTGGGCCCAAGAAGTTTACAGAGAAAATTAAGACCCAGTCAGCCTAGTGGCTTGTTGTGTTGTTAAAAACAACAGATGGCAATAGACAACTGCCCATCCGTGGCAACAATAAGCCTAAAATAATATGGCAGACAGAACGTTGTTTACAGTACATTTCTATTAAAGTATGACAAAATATCTCGAAAGGCGCACATGTCATTTCCAATTGTCCCCATTATTAGTCTATGGAAACCCTTAACTTGCCATAGCAATCAGACTAAAGAGCCAAATTGCATAAAACAAAACAAAACAAAATAAAAAAAAAATAAAAAAAAAAAAATAAAATAAATAAACATGTAAAGGCAAATATGGCGAATATTTCTATGAAATCTCAGCCTCATGGAACATATGGTTTCTGATGAGACGCTGTTTTAAGTATTATTTTCTTTAATTTTGGTTTCCAATGACAACCGATAAAAATGATCAGAAGGCCTAGAATCATATGGCAGATAGAAGATTGCTTGAGGAATATTTCTATGAAAGTGTTGTCAAAATATCTGCTAAGGCTTGGCAGTAAATGCAAATTTTCAATTTTCCCTCATTTCAAGTCTACGGAAACTTTAAGCTGCCAAAGCAACCAAACTAAAGAGCCGAATTTCATTAAAAACGCAAAACCTGTTAAGGCAAATGTGGTTAACATTTCCATAAAGTCTCAGCCACATCTGGGAAAAGAGTCAGGAAAAACAAGTATGAGTGTTTTGTCAATCCTTTACGCAAAGAAATCTACAAGTGGGCAAATATGTTTGTTTCCGTAGACGATAGTATGTATCTTGTTTGCGCAATATCTCTTACTAGAGATAATGGACCAATCTTCACCTTACATGTATTTTGCCATGGTCTGAAGATTTCATAGGAAGTTTGTTTTGGCTCCAGCAAATAAGGCCGCTAACAATGTGGTCGTTGTTTGACGGTTTCACTATGTTAACATTCTTCAGCAAGAACTGGGTGGTATTAAGGCCTATGAACTGCAGCCTTTAGCTGTAGAGTGGGCTATAGTTGAAGATCACATTTGTCATTCAGCCACGAAATTTGCTGTCTGTGTTACAGAAGGCCAAAACAAGATTTCCACGTTATATTGGTTACCTAAACTTCATAAAAGACAATACAAAGCACGTTTTATTGCAAATTCAAGCGATGTGCCACCACTGAACTCTCTAAATAATTAACTTCATGTTTTACTGCCATCAAAAAACATGTGATAAAATACTGCGACAAAGTCTTCGAAAGATCAGGTAGAAATCTCTTTTGGTCTATAAAAAATTATAATGAAGTTTTATTTAAATTGAAATCCAAACGTTTTCGTGCTTCAAGTCTGTCTACTTAGGACTTTTCCACCCTTTACACTATACTTCCTCATAATCTTATAAAAGAAAAACTTAATGATTTAACTGAATGGACATTTCATAGGGAACATCCTTTGTCTTGCATGTAATATAAGAAATGCCTTTTTCACTTCTGAAGAGCATAAAAATTATACTTTATGGTCATGTCAGAAAGTGAGTGAAGCTCTCACCTTTCTACTTCACAATATTTACATAAGATTTGGTAATAAGTTATTTAGACAAGTTGTGGGTGTTCTGTTGGGTACTAATTGATCACCCCTTGTGGCTGATCTGTTTTTGTTTTGTTATGAGAGAGACTCCATGCTGTCCCTTTCGGCTGAAAACCAATCTGAAATCATTGAAGCTTTTAGCTCGACTTCTAGATATTTGGATGATTTATTAATCATTGACAATACCTATTTCGATGGTTTGATCAGTCAAATTTACCCCCCAGAGCTTCAGATAAATAAGGCAAATTCTTCTGATACCGAGGCTCCGTTTTTGGATTTACATCTATCTATTGTAGATGGGTTTGTTTCTTGCAAAATTTATGATAAACGCGATGATTTTGATTTTGAGATTGTAAATTTTCCTTTTTTTGATGGTGATGTTCATCGTGCGCCATCCTATGGCGTTTATATTTCGCAATTAATTCGATTTGTCAGAGTGTGTAGTCATGTAACTGACTTCAGCACTCGTAATAAATTGTTAACTGCTAAACTTCTTAATCAGGGTTATCGGTACCATAAACTACGCAAAGCCTTTTTAAAATTTTGTAGTCGTCATTCGGATTTATTTCAAAATTCAATTAAATCTCTGCTGCAGCAAGGTCTATCGGAACCTGAATTCTATGGTGACTTACTATATAAATTCATAAAAATATATAAGCGCAATCGATATAAAAAGATCGGGTACAACATATACGACACACTGCATGCATGGTGGTTAACCCAATCACGGTTGACAACTTTGCTTCCCGCTTTAATTACACGCCGGTGGGTCAGGCCTCAGATTCTATGACGGTTCCAGCGTAAAGGCTTGCTGAGAATTAGAGAGATCTAATTGCATGTAATGTTGGTTGGTGCCTGATGCTCTGTCTCTGGTCGGGCCCATCGGAGTCAAATTGTTGGTTTTCTTTTGCTCCAGCATTTCAGTGGTTTCTTGCTGTCGAGTCCTTACCGTTGTTTCATCTCTGTGGTTGTTTGATTTTTTTGTGTTCACGGAGATGTTGCACTGATGAGTTTTGAGGCCATCATGCGGACTGAACTGTCTAAATCGCGACGGAAGTACGGGCGATGATTGTGGCCACATAAAATTGAATTAAGCCCAACCCCCAGTGGAATTCGTTTCACTGAACGTTCCAAGGCGGTTCTTCTGTCGCGGTGTATTTTTGTTATGGTTTGTCTTTGAGTGTTTGTATCGCTTGTAATATTTTCTCTTGGATTGCCATTTGGCCATTTTGTGGGAAAGTAACTGCCCTTTTGGCTTTCCACTATTGATGTTTCCATGATGGTCTGTTGTTTCATGTTTGTGTTTCTTTCCCTTTTGTGTCTCTGATGGGAGATGTGGGTTAATTGTATCGATTCCAGATCATTGCCTTCACTTCTTTTATGCATAATGATTGCGGTATATTTATGAACTTTCGCCACTTTTTTCGCTTTAAACTCAGTCGTTTTTCAAGCTCATAAATGTATGTATAAATAGTGGACATCTCTTTTTACGGTGGTGAACTAATCATTTATATTTTCGAAACAGGGCGTCTTTGGTATAAGGTTTGTGTAGTGTGAGGCTAAATGGCGGCAATTAACAACTTGACTAAAAGGCGGGGGCATGATGTCACACTGAAATTTGGTTGTTACCTTTGTTAAAGGCGTCTTTCCAATACTCCACTTCAACTCCAACTCGCTTGTCCTCTCATCCGTATCTGCTAGGAACCGTGTAGTCTGTATTAAACACGCTTTGATTTTTCCTAGGTCTTTCTCACTTTCGTTCTTTGCAGCAACTGCATTTCATTAAGCAGGAGTATTAGACATAGAGTCACTGTCGTTTCATCATAAATTTACTTTTCCAATGTATTTTGGTTTAAACTTGTTTTCTTTGTGACGCAAACATTTTTATACATACATGTACATGTTGATGAAAACGTATAAGTGCATGTATCATACACATCACGAAAACACACCTATATAATTTTGACCCCCTTGAACCCCACTTTTAAACAGTAGAACTAGGGTTTACGGGGGTATACCTTATTTTTCTTATTTCTGTTCTAAAATATTGATTGTGGGTACTCGTTAGAACCGCCTCGATGAGGCGGTTCTAACGAGTGCCCACAATCTATATTTTGAGCAAAAATAAGCAAAATATCACAATTTTTCATCATATAATGTTCGTTTTTTTCTGCGGTAAAGATTACAATGTATTTGTATAGGCGTGTTTTCGTAATGTGTGAATAAAATGCGTTTTAAATGTCATATGATAAATATAATCTTGCATTCGTGTTAATGTTTTATTGAATTTATTAAACTCGTTGAGGAAAAGGGATAAAATGCTCGGCATAGCCTCGCATTTTATCCCTTTTCCTCAACTCGTTTAATACCTTCAATAATACATGAACACTCATGTAAGATCCTCTGTATATACATACATGTACATGTTGTTGAAAAAATACAAGTACATATATCATACAAAAGGGATTCAGAAGAATGTTAAAAATCTTTTTCAATAATTCTTTTCTTTCTGTAGAAATATTTGTGATAGAAGTTACAGAAGACAAGAAGGTGGAATGCGGGAAATGTTCCAATGCCCAAAGGAAAGAACATATGGAAGAAACAGAATATAACTTTTGGAATAAGAGGGAACCTTTGTAAAATAGCTATTTAACCCTTATCGTGCTGTTCGCGATAACCCCTATCTTTGAAAACAGTGTAGATCCAGATCAGATGGCTTCTGAAGAAGCCATCTGATCAGTATCTACACTGTTTGGCATTCAGTTTATGAATTTGTAGCAACAAATTACATCAAGTAATTTGATTGGTTGATAGAGAGAAATGGGTGTGGCTTAGATGAATATTCAGCAAGATAAGGGTTAAGAAATTAATGTAATTTATTTAACGTTCATTGAAATGTGAACAACATCGGGACACGAGCAAAGTAAGTGAACCCCGAAGGGGGCTCGCGTACTTTGCTCATGACCCGATGTTGTCCATTGGGGTTCACTTACTTTTCTCTTGACCTCATATTTCAATTACCTTTATTACATAAGAATTATGTATTTACATTATTTTCCATCCATGATGTCGCCATCTTCCAATCATATTGGAGAGAACCATTGTTTATTTTGACCACAGTGGTGTTGCAGGGATTAATAATGTTTTCCTTATTTTTGCCCCATAACATAGATTGTAGGTACTCGCCAGAACTCATCTTTATTTAAAAGAAAATCAAAGCTATCCCTTTTGTGCGTCCTGACCTGAAAATATGATTAACCCGTGTCATGCGGACCCCGCCCATCGGTGCTTGAAAAAATAGAAGGGCTGCATGATGCTTCCACGCAGAGCTTAAATCGACCGCACACGAGTATTGGTAAACCGCTTAGAGGATTAAAGCCTGCCCAGGCAAAGCAGTGCAAGTCGGTCCGTCCATGCTTATAAACCCTATTAGTTTCATTGGGCGACAGGGCTTGAGATGTCATTTCATCTCGTTGTTGGATAAACGTCCCACAAAATAGGAAGCAATGTCTCTAGAATGACCTATACAGTGTTGTCCGGGACGTTTAACCTCAAATCAAACAAATAACCCTTATCATTACCGAAACACTCCTATACAAATATATTGTAAACATTACCGCCGAAAAAATGTGATATTTTACTTATGTCTGCTCAAAATATAGGTAATGGCTACTCGTTACAACCGCCTCAACAAGGCGGTTTTAACAAGTACCCACAATCTTTATTTTAGAGCAGAAAGAAGCAAAATATGGTATACCCCTTTAAACCCCCGTTTTACCACATAAAATGGGGGTTCAAGGGTATAAAAGTTGTCTAGGCGTTTTCGTGGTGTCCTGCTGTTCACGACAACCGCTAGGACCCCGCCATCGGGGCTTCGAGAAATAGATTCGGCTTCATGATGCTTCCACGCAGAGCTGAAACGGACAGCACATGAGTACTGGTAATCTGCTTAGAAGGCCCAAGCCTGCCCATGCAAAGTGGTTTGTCTAGAACCATCCAATGCATACAAGCCTTTTGGTTCCATTGGGTGACAAGGCTTGATATGTCATTTCTTCTCAATGTCAAGTAAAAGTCTCACCAAATTGGAGGCAACGTCTCCTAAATGACCTAAATAGTGTTGACGGGGACGTTAAACTTCAATTCAAACAAACAAAGCACACAAACAAATCTAGAAAACCGCTACCTTTGCAAACAAAACAGTGTAGATCCAGAACAGATGACTTCTAAAAAAGCAGAAGCGATCTGCTCAGAGTCGACACTACTGTTTGTCATGCAGTTTATGAATTGAATGAATATAGTATGTCAAGTAATTTGATTGGTTGATAGTAAACAATGGGTGTGGCTAAATGAACATATTCAGTAGCACAAGGGTTAACACTCGGTATCTCGAACTACCAATCACGAAAACACGCCTATATAGTTTTGACCCCCTTGAACCCTACTTTTATATAGTAAAACTGGGTCTTCAGGGGCACGCCCTATTTTTATTATTTCTGCTCCGAAATATAGACTACGGGTACTCGTTAGAACCGCCTCATCGATTTTTCGTATTTCTGCTCCGAAATATAGATTGTGGGTACTCGTTAGAACCGCCTCAATGATGCGTTTCTAACGAGGACCCGCAGTCTATATTTGGGACAGAAATAAGAAAAATATCACAATTTTTCGTCTTAAAATGTTCGTTTTTTGGCGGTAAAGTTTTCAATGTATTTGTATAGTTGTATTTTAGTTAAAACTGCATCACGTGAACACGTCCGTCAAATGAACACCCCCTTACACCCCACTATGTATAGAGAAAACTGGGGTTTATGGGGGTAATCATTATTTTTCTTATTTGTACTCCAAGACATAGGTTGTGGGTACTCGTTAGAACCGCCTCAATGAGGCGGTTCTAATGAGCAACCAAAACCTATGTTTGCAGTATAAATAAGAAAAGTATCATGGATTTTCATTAGAAAAGTAGTCATTTTGGAGATGTGAAAAATTCACTATGTCGCACGGCTGTGTTATTGTAATGGTCTAAAACAAATTTCATGGTGCTAAAACGTATTCGAGTCAAGGAAATTCGAATGTAAAATTAGTATAACATATCGGGGGAAACATAGTGTATTCTTGTTTACCTCGAAAACGTTTTTTTTTTTTTTTTTTTTTTTATTATTATTATTATTTTCAGATGAAAAATCATTACGATAACACATCCGTGTGATATAAGTCATTTTTCATACCTCCAAAAAGGCAATTTTTCTGATGAAATCGCCCCCGCCCATAGGGGCTTGAAGAAATATATGGGCTGCATGATGCTTCCACGCAGAGCTGAATCCGGCCAGCACACTAGTACTGGTAAACCGCTTAGAGGATCTAAGCCTGTCCAGGAACCGCGGTGCGAGTCGGACCGTCCATGCTAATAAACCCTATTGGTTTCACTGGGCGACAGGGCTTGAGATGTCATTTCATCTCAATGTCGGGTAAAAGCCCCACAAAATTGGAAGCAACGTCTCCAAAATGACCTTTACAGTGTTGATGGGGACATTAAACCTCAAATCAAACAAACAAACAATTCTGATGAAAATTTGTGATATTTTTCTTATTTATACTCAGAGCATAGGTTTTGGGTGCTCGTTAGAACCGCCTCATTGAGGCGGTTCTAACGAGTACCAACAACCTATGTATTGGAGCAGAAATAAGGAAAATAATGTTTACTCCCGTAAACCCCAGTTTTCTCTATATAAGGTGGGGTTTAGGGGGGTCTTTATATCACGGACTTGTTCACGTGATGTTGTGATATTTTTCCTTATTTATATGTAAAACATAGGTTGTGAGTGTTTGAGTTTTACGTCCCACCAACACCTAAGTTCATACTCGGTTTAAAAATATAGGTTGTGGGTGCTCGCTAAAACCGCCTCATAGATGTGGTTCTAACGAGTACCCACAACCTATGTATTTGTCAGAAATAAAAAAAAATGATGCTTACCCCTGTAAACCCCAGATTTCTCTGTATAAAGTGGGGTTTAGAAGGCTGTTCATTACACGGACTAGTTAACGTAATGTGTCAATGACGAAACCCTTACTTTATACGGAACAAGTATAGCTTTTACAAAAAGTTATGTCTAAGCTTAGCACATATTAAATGTGAATGTCTATAAGTATATCCCAGAAATATGTTTAATTCAATTAACTGTCTTTGGAAAAATTTAATTGTCTGGCACTAAGTGATACTGTTTCCATCCTTGCCTGGTACTTGTGGTTTGTTTGATTTGAGGTTTAACCTCCCCGTCAACACTCTAAAGGTAATTTTGGAGACGTTGCTTTCAATTTTGTGGGACTTTTACCCGACATTGAGATGAAATGACATCTCAAGCCCTGTCACCCAATGAAACCAATAGGGTTTATTAGCATGGGCGGTCCGCCTCGCACCGCGGTTCCTGGACAGGCTTAGATCCTCGAAGCGGTTTACCAGTACTAGTGTGCGGGCCGGATTCAGCTCTGCGTGGAAGCATCATGCAGCCCATATATTTCTTCAAGCCCCTATGGGCGGAGGCCGATGGTACTTGTGGGACACATTAAACCAGTGCGACGTGTTAAGTTCGCGACAAGTTGATTGAAACCGTCCTGTCTAAGCGCTTATACAAGACGATTCAGAAAATAATTTACCTCCTTAACATATTGATATGGTCTCAATAAAATTGTTGCTAACATTGAGGCAAGCTTTGTAGGTCACCATAGGCGAAGGCTCCTAAGGAGCTTATAGGATAGACAGTGGTCCATTGTGGTCGGGAGTTTGTAGACGTATACTTTGCATTAGCCTGTACAAATATGACAGCAAATATGGACTTCTACAACTGCGATAGCAATTCTGTGCCAGAGCTCTGCACGTGAGCATCTTTTTTTAGTAAAAGCTTATACTTGCTATGGGCCTCTTTTGCTTGTACAAATATGAAAGTTATTCTGTGCCAGAGCTCTGCACGTGGGCATCTTTTTCTTTTGTGAAAGCTTATACTTCTGGTAGCATTATAAATATAGAGGTCAACTTGCATTGTGGATAACTAATGGCAATAATTCCGTTTTAAACCCTATATCTATAGTGTCCATGCCCATGGGCGTAAACAATAAATTTGTATAAGTTCTCACGTGAAATAGCTATCTTCTCCCCTGGACAATATGCCCCTCTGTCCGTCTGTGCACATATTGTCACTGTTCCCCTGTTACCAAGTCCAAAGGCTTTAGATATTTTCTCTTCTCTCTGCACAGCTACTGGATTCTTTAAAATACAATATGATAGCATGGCAGTGCATTCAAAGCAATGACAGCGCCGGTGGTTCAACTTTTCTCCGAGTGTTGGCTTCGGAATTTTCATGAAGTGAGACTTAAACGTGCTCGTTTAAATTCCTGTACTGTAAGCAAACAATGTAGACCCTGACTAGACGCCGCTTTTGCGACGCTAAACTGTTTGCCAAACACAACGCATGACAGAGTTCACTCCTGTTTCTATAGATAAACCTCTTAAGCAATACACTGATACATTGCCATCTTTATCGCCGAAAAAATGAATATTTTAAGATGAAAAAGTGTGATATTTTTCTTATTTCTGCTCAAAATGTAGATTGTTCTAACGAGTACCCACAATCTATATTTTAGAGCAGAAATAAGAAAAATAAGGTATTCCCCCGGAAACCCCAGTTTTACTATATAAAAGTGGGGTTCAAGGGGGTGAAATTTATATAGGCGTGTTTTCCTTTTTTTCTATGAACAAATTAATTAATGTATTTCTAAAACATATCCGATACTCATGTTGACATCAACCCTGAAAGAATTCTGTTCGTAGTAACTGGGTCGATCAACAAACAGTCGACCCAATTAAAAGTGTGATGTTTTTTTCTTAATTATACCTCATTTTCAAATGTACTTGTCGTAGTCCAAATAGGAATTAAATATGTTCTACAAAAGGGTCATCCTTTGGAAGCAAGGAATACACTACAGAACTGGAAAATATGAAGTGTACATGTTTTCTGGGCCAGACTAGCTAGTTTCGGCCAATTAGGCCTCATCAGTGACCCTCAAGTATTTTCAAAATTCCGCAATGGAATCAATGATCCCAAAGGACAAGAAAATATAAACTACACTATGATGTAGGGCAGGGAGACTTTTTACGGCCGCCACACATTCCCAGACACCAGCTGCAGTGACGTTAAATGTTCTACAAAAGGGTCAGATCCGGATTCGGGCGAGGCCTAAGTTAATTGACCAAAATGGTAACATTAGTGCAGCTTCTGCTGAATATACAACTTTCGTCTCTAATTTGACCCAGTGACCTACTTTTTGACCCCAGGTGGCCCATATTCGACATATATAAAACAAACCCTCTCATTTCGGTAACACAACCGTGTGACATACCGTATTCACCCTAATTACCGCACAGTGCGCTTAGTTTTTTCAAAATCGTATAAAAAATCACAGTGAAAAATCTACATAATTAGCGCACACTCGATGCGAAAACAATAGCTTCCGAGATGATGCATACTTATATTTAATGGGACGGAAAAGGATACTAAAGCATTGCCTTTACTGTTAAAGAAATAACGGTAAGTTTTTATAGATTTACTGTGAGAGCTTCCATGGGGAGGTTACTGAAAAGTGTGCGCTTATGCATTTCCTTTTCAAAAATAGCTTTGGTGTGCGCTTATAGGAGCGTGTGCGGTAATTAGGGCGAATACGGTAGTGCATTTTTCACATCTCCAAGTTGGCTACTTTTCTGATGAAAATCTGTCTTTTGTTTGTTATTTTTATTTCAAACATAGGTTGTATGTGCTCTTTAGAGCCGCCTCATTCAGACGGTTCTCACGAGTACTAACAACCTATGTCTTGGAGCAGAAAAGAGAAAAATAATGTATACCCCAGTAAACCCCAGTTTGCCCCTTAATAAAGTGGGGTTTAGGGGGTATTCATTTCACGGTTTTGTTCAAGTGATTTGACCAATTTTCAAGAAGTCCCAATGCAAAATGCAGCCTCTATTGACTACAATAGTTTTTTGTATATATTTTTTGTATGATAGTTTTTTATCCCAGATGACCTATATTCCGACTCAACCTAGCTTCATCAAAACAAACACTCAGACAAAGTTTCATAGAAATCCAATTGAAAATGCAGCGTCTGTTACACACTTAAGGTTTTGCATTACGAAACACGCCTTTACAAATACATTGCCACCTTTATCGCCGAAAAAATGAAAATTTTATAATGAAAAATTGTAATATTTTTCTTATTTCTGCTCAAAATATAGATTTTGGGCACTCGTTTGAGATGAGGCGGTTCTAACGAGTACCCACAATCTATATTTTAGAGCAGAAATAAGAAAAGTAAGGTATACCCCCGAAAACATCAGTTTTACTATATAAAAGTGGGGTTCAAGGGGGTCAAATTTATATAGGCGTGTTTTCGTGATGGTATAAATTGATCTGGTGATCCCAGATGACCCATATGTAAACCAAACTTTGATTTCATCCAGACAAACATATTGGCCAATTGTAAGACTTAGAGAAAATCAAAGCCTCTGTTTATTATCAAAGCCTCTCTTACAAACACAAGTTTTTTATGATTAGACCTAGTGACCGACATGTAGGTTTGCCCTGATGAGTTAGGAGGCCTTCATGCGGACTGAACAAATTATTTGTTTTAATCGCGACGGAAGTAAGGGCGAGGATTGTGTCCACGTAAAATCGATTTAAGCCCCCCCCCCCCCCCCCCCCCCCCCAACCCACGGTGGAATTCGTGTCCGCTGACCATTCAATGGCCGTTCTTCTGTCGCGGTTTAGTTTTGTTATGGTTTGTCTTGGGTGATTGTGTCGCTTGTATTATTTTATTTTGGATAGCCTATTGGCCATTTTACGGGAAAGTGACTGTCCTTTTGGCTTTCCGCTATTGATGTTTCTATTAGGGTCTGTTGTTTCATGCTTGTGTTTCTTTCCCTTTGGTGTCTCTGATGGGAGCTGTGGGTTAATTGTATCGATTCCTGATCATTGCCTCCACTTCTACTTTAAGTCTAGATCCCAACCTAGATAACATAAAAATGAACATCCTGATCCAGACTCAGGAAAATCCAAAATGCAGCCTTGATTGCATACACAAAATGTTCGTTTGATTTGACCCGTTGACCAAGTTCGTCACGAAAACACACCTATATAATTGTGACCCCCTTGAACCCCACTTTTATATAGAAAAACTGGTTTACATGGAAAACATTATTTGTCTTATTTCTGCTCTAAAATATAGATTATCAGTACTCGTTAGAACCGCCTCTATGAGGCGGTTCTAACGAGTAGCAATAACCTATATTTTGAGCAGAAATAAGAAAATATATCACATTTTTTATCTGAAAATGTTCTTTTTTCGACGGTTATGTTTACAATGTATTTGTATAGGCGTGATTTCGTAATGTTTTGACCAGAGATGAACCATATTCAAACACAACCTGGTATATCTAGGCATACATTTTGTATGAAGATCAAGTGAAAAACAAGGCATCCTAGGATATACAAATACCCTCGCACAAGAATATTTAGTGTGAGAGAACACCGTGTTCTAAGCACCCTGAACGTCAAATTAATACCAAAAACTGGCACACCCAACATTTGTTTGAAGTTATATTTGAATCCATTTATGATCGCCCACGACCATCGAGGCTTGATGATTGGGCTGCATGACATTTCCACGCAGAGCTGAAACTGACCACTCATGAGCACTGGTAAATCACTTAGACGGACTAAGCTTGCCCAGGCAAAGTGATGTGAGTCAGACCGTCCAATGCATAGAAGCCTTTTGGTTTCATTGGTTGACAGGACTTGAGATGTCCTAATGGGTAGACGGATTATTATCACAATGTTTGACAAATTTCTTGCATACGTACGCAGTAGCCTGGAGCGTTGACGTCAATGTGATCGAGAACAGTGATAATCTTGAATCGGTCAACGTTGAAGTGTAGCAGTGGTCTGTCTATCTGGAATGCCACCCAGTAGCGTACCGCCCCATATTCTCCTTCGTATGATGATGGTATATTATTCGCCGGCAGCTGAAAGCTGAAGCGATATTGATGCCTTCCTGCTGGTACTGCAGGGTTCGGGCCGCTCTCGTTGACTGTAATTATAGCAAATAGGAGTTGTTGGGGTTCACTTTGTAATGTACACTAGTAAATCCCACTTTACATAGAGAAAACATTTGGTTTATACAAGTTACTTTATTTTCCTTATGTTTCATCCCATATCGTAGAGTATTAGTTACAGCCGCCTCAATGAGGTGATTCTAATGAGCACTCACAGTCTATGTTTGGGCCAGAAATAAGGAAAAATATCGCACAATACATACCCAACATAGTGTAGCTTCCGTTCAGCATTTTAAGCGTTCACTCAAAGAAAACAAAAAGTGACTGCTTAAACCAGGTGATTGTTTGGTAGAGGGCATGTCTGGAATAATTTATGGCCTGGTATAGGCAGAGAAAATGTGTCATAGCAGAATGCAGCTGAACATGGATGTACGAAAAGAAACATATATTCATTATGAAAACACGCCTATCTAAATACAGTGTAAACTTTATCGCCGTAAAAACGAAAAGTGAAGGTGAACAATAGTGATTTTTTCTTATTTCTGCTAAAAATAGATTCCGGTTACTCGTTCATTACGAAAACATGCCTATTCAAATATATTGAAAATTTTCTACCAAAATTTTTTCCGGGTTTTTGTTATTTCTGCCTAAAAAATAACAATGTGGGAGCTCGTTAGAACCGCCTCGGTGTGGCGGTTCCAACGAGTACCCACAATCTATGTTTTTGAGCAGAAGTAAAAAAACAGTAACTCCCAGTATACCCAGTTTTGCTATATTAAAGTGTGGTTTAAGGGGGTCAAAAATATATAGACGTGTTTTCATGGTGAGAACCGCCCCATCGAGGCGGTTCTAACGAGTATACCCACATAATATATTTTAGAACAGAAATAAGGAAAATAAGGTTACCCCTGTAAACCCAAATTTTACTATATAAAAGTGGGGTTCAATGGGTCAACATTATATAGGCGTGTTTTTGTGATGTTTTTCTGCAACAAACTGTTGTTGTTCGTTTTAGGTATTGTACGAAATGACCAACTAATGGTGGGACATACATACATGTAACAAACAATAGACAGACGCTGGACTTCATTTCCCACGTTAATTTGTAAAAGATGACTAAAGGTGTACTTTTGCTAAAATTCCTTGCAACTCCGCGAAGCTGCGACTAATTTTGATAACACCAAAGGATGTTTTTCTCATTAAATAAATATGACCTTCTACCTCCACCAATTTCTTTTTTGTTTTTAAATATATTATAATTATACATGTAAAAGTCGCATCTAAGACTGGCAGGGCGAGACAGTGCAGGTGTTTGTCAATATACATGTCTGTCAAATTCGCAAAGTCCACAAAAATCTTTCGTCTGCGTTTTGGCAGTCAGCTATCCACCATACCTTTAATAGCAGGCTTCGGTAGCTCAGCGGATGCGCGTCTGACTGGTGATCAGGAGGACGCGGGTTCGATACCTGCCGGAGTCGGCAACATTCTTTCGAGGAGACTGATCATGAAATCTTTTCTACGGTTATTCTCTCCCCATGATTCAATAAGGGCAGTTGTCAGTTTCTGGCGAAAGCATGTACACTGCACTGGTTAAGCGCCTACGTATAAGCCGGCGCAGGAAAAGTGTGGATAGGTAAACTGACCTGCTCAAAATGACCTAAAATTGTGTTAACTGGGCCGGTAAACACCAATACAACATTTGTTAGTGTTACAGTTGAATTCGCACAATCTCAGGAATCTGTTGGTGCGGTAATGGCTTTTTGATTCGAGGTCTACCGTTCCCGTGAGCACTGTATAGGTCATTTTGGAGACATTGCTTCCAATTTTGTGGGACTCTTACCCGACATTAAGATGGGATGACATCTCAAGCCCTGCCGCCCAATGAAGCCTATAAGGATTATAAGCATGACCGATCCAAATCGCACCGCTGCCTTGGTAGGCTCAGATCCTCTTACCGGTTTACCAGTACTCGTGTGCGGTAGGTTTCAGCACTTCGTGGAAGCATCATGTTGCCCAAGGGCGGGGGCATTGTTAATATGGTTAAAATATTTATCTAAAACTACCATTTTTTCATATGAAAGTGTTCGACAATTTTCTTATTTCTAGTCTAAATATAGATTGTTGGTGCTCGTTAGAACTGCCTCACTGAGGCGGTCCTAACGAGTACCCACAATATATATATTTGAGCAAAAATAAGCAAGATAGTGAACACCCCTACACCCCAATTTTCTCCATATAAGTAGGGTTAATACGGGTGTTCCTTGCATGGGCTTGTAAACCTGATGAACACCTGCAAGTCCTTATGAAACGACTACAGTAAAAGTCCTATATTAAGACCACTTTTGGGACTGTTCAAAAGTGGTCTTTAAGACCACTTTTGAACAGTCCCAAAGGTGGTCCTTGACGAGAGAACAATGTATGCAGAAAAGTCAAAGAAGAATAACTGCAACCTACTAAATAAGCTTTTTAAACCAGAAACAGTGCTTCAGCTGAAGTGCACGACCCGCCAGATGCTTTTAGATTTATGAGTGTTACCATATATGGGTATTCTGAATCGTTTGCAGGATAAAATGCATTCTCACTTTTTCAGTACAAAAGCATATGTGTCAAAGTTTGACCTAGGCACAAAGAAGGTCAAGGTCAACCCAGGGTCACCATTTTAGCAATTTATGATGGGCCTACGTCCTAGATGCTATTTATCAAGTTTCGTGGAAATCTGCCCGGGTGGTTCTGGAGAAGACTATTTTTGAAGGGTTTTTACCATATATGGCTTGGCGGCCATTTTGATCATGTGACCTGGACCCCATGAGCAAATTTTGGTTTCCCTATCCCATAGAGGCTCCATATGAAATTTGACTTCAAACGGCCCAACGGTTTCCGAGGAGAAGCGGTTCGAAAATTTTCACATTTTCGTCTCGGCGAGACTATACTAAATGGAATATAATATTTCGCAAGTTCATTTGTAAGATCTCATTGATATCTATCAGTATGCCTAAAATTGTTTAAATATTCCAAGCGGTTAAGTCACTATCACCAATTTTCACAAACGGGTTACGGACGGACAGACAGAAAGACCATATATGGCTTGGCGGCCGTTTTGGTCATGTGACCTGGACCCCATGTGAGCACATTTTGGTTTCCCCCGTCCCATAGAGGCTTCATATGAAATTTGATTTCAATCGGCCAAACGGTTTCCGAGGCGAAGCAGTTCGAAATTTTTCACATTTTTCGCCTCGGCGAGGCTATACTAAATGGAATGTAATATTTCGCAAGTTCATTGGTTAGATCTCATTGATATCTATCAGTATGCCAAAAATTGTTGAAATATTCCAAGCGGTTAAGTCACTATCACCAATTTTCACAAACGGGTTACGGACGGACCCAAAGAATGTCAAGGTCAACCCAGGGTCACCATTTTAGCAATTTATGATGGGCCTTCGTCCTAGATGCTATTTATCAAGTTTCGTGGAAATCTGCCCGGGTGGTTCTGGAGAAGACTATTTATGAAGGGTTTTTACCATATATGGCTTGGCGGCCATTTTGGTCATGTGACCTGGACCCCATGAGCAAATTTTGGTTTCCCTATCCCATAGAGGCTCCATATGAAATTTGACTTCAATCGGCCCAACGGTTTCCGAGGAGAAGCAGTTCAAAAAATTTCACATTTTTTGCCTCGGCGAGGCTATACTAAATGGAATGTAATATTTCGCAAGTTCATTTGTAAGATCTCATTTATATCTATCAGTATGCCAAGACCTGTTTAAATAATCCAAGAGGTTAAGTCACTATCACCATTTTTCACAAACGGGTTACGGACGGACAGACAGACAGACCATATATGGCTTGGCGGCCATTGTGGTCATGTGACCTGGACCCCATGAGCAAATTTTGGTTTCCCCCGGCCCATAGAGGCTTCATATGAAATTTGATTTCGATCAACCCAACGGTTTCCGAGGAGAAGCAGTTCGAAAATTTTCACATTTTTCGCCTCGGCGAGGCTTTACTAAATGGAATGTAATATTTCGCAAGTTCATTGGTTAGATCTCAGTGATATCTATCAGTATGCCAAAAATTGTTTAAATATTCCAAGCGGTTAAGTCACTATCACCAATTTTCACAAACGGGTTATGGACGGACACAAAGAAGGTCAAGGTCAACCCAGGGTCACCATTTTAGCAAATAATGATGGGCCTACGTCCCGGATGCTATTTATCAACTTTCGTGGAAATCTGCACAGTTGTTCTGGAGAAGACTATTTATGAAGGGTTTTTACCATATATAGCTTGGCGGCCATTTTGGTCATGTGACCTGGACCCCATGAGCAAATTTTGGTTTCCCTATCCCATAGAGGCTCCATATGAAATTTGACTTAAATCGGCCCAACGGTTTCCGAGGAGAAGCGGTTAAAAAAAATTTCACATTTTTTGCCTCGGCGAGGCTATACTAAATGGAATGTAATATTTCGCAAGCTCATTGGTTAGATCTAATTGATATCTATCAGTATGCCAAAAATTATTTAAATATTCCAAGCGGTTAAGTCACTATCACCAATTTTCACAAACGGGTTACGGACGGACAGACAGACAGACCATATATGGCTTGGCGGCCATTTTGGTCATGTGACCTGGTCCCCATGAGCAAATTTTGGTTTCCCCCATCCCATAGAGGCTCCATATGAAATTTGACTTCAATCGGCCCAACGATTTCCGAGGAGAAGCAGTTCATAAAATTTCACATTTTTTGCCTCGGCGAGGCTATACTAAATGGAATGTAATATTACGCAAGCTCATTGGTTAGATCTCATTGATATCTATCAGTATGCCAAAAATTGTTTAAATATTCCAAGCGGTTAAGTCACTATCACCAATTTTCAAAAACGGGTTACGGACGGACAGACAGACAGACCATATATGGCTTTGCGGCCATTTTGGTCATGTGACCTGGACCCCATGAGCAAATTTTGGTTTCCCTATCCCATAGAGGCTCTATATGAAATTTGACTTCAATCGGCCCAACGGTTTCCGAGGAGAAGCAGTTCAAAATATTTCACATTTTTTGCCTCAGCGAGGCTATATTAAATGGAATGTAATATTTCGCAAGTTCATTTGTAAGATCTCATTGATATCTATCAGTATGCCAAGCACTGTTTAAATAATCCAAGCGGTTAAGTCACTATCACCATTTTTCACAAACGGGTTACGGACGGACATACAGACAGACCATATAAGGCTTGGCGGCCATTTTGGTCATGTGACCTGGACCCCATCAGCAAATTTTGGTTTCCCCCGGCCCATAGAGGCTTCATATGAAATTTGATTTCAATCGGCCCAACGGTTTCCGAGGAGAAGCAGTTCGAAAATTTTCACATTTTTCGCCTCGCCGAGGCTTTACTAAATGGAATGTAATATTTCGCAAGTTCATTGGTTAGATCTCAGTGATATCTATCAGTATGCCAAAAATTGTTTAGATATTCCAAGCGGTTAAGTCACTATCACCAATTTTCACAAACGGGTTATGGACGGACCCAAAGAAGGTCAAGGTCAACCCAGGGTCACCATTTTAGCAATTTATGATGGGCCTACGTCCCAGATGCTATTTATCAAGTTTCGTGGAAATCTGCCCAGTGGTTCTGGAGAAGACTATTTATGAAGGGTTTTTACCATATATGGCTGGGCGGCCATTTTGGTCATGTGACCTGGACCCCATGAGCAAATTTTGGTTTCCCTATCCCATAGAGGCTCCATATGAAATTTGACTTAAATCGGCCCAACGGTTTCCGAGGAGAAGCAGTTAAAAAAATTTTCACATTTTTTGCCTCGGCGAGGCTATACTAAATGGAATGTAATATTTCGCAAGCTCATTGGTTAGATCTAATTGATATCTATCAGTATGCCAAAAATTATTTAAATATTCCAAGCGGTTAAGTCACTATCACCAATTTTCACAAACGGATTACGGACGGACAGACAGACAGACCATATATGGCTTGGCGGCCATTTTGGTCATGTGGCCTGGCCCCCATGAGCAAATTTTGGTTTCCCCCATCCGATAGAGGCTCCATATGAAATTTGACTTCAATCGGCCCAACGGTTTCCGAGGAGAAGCAGTTCAAAAATGTTTTTTCATTTTTTGCCTCGGTGAGGCTATACTAAATGGAATGTAATATTTCGCAAGCTCATTGGTTAGATCTCATTGATATCTATCAGTATGCCAAAAATTGTTTAAATATTCCAAGCGGTTAAGTCACTATCACCAATTTTCACAAACGGGTTACGGACGGACAGACAGACAGACCATATATGGCTTGGCGGCCATTTTGGTCATATGACTTGGACCCCATGAGCAAATTTTGGTTTCCCCATCCCATAGAGGCTCCATATGAAATTTGACTTCAATCGGCCCAACGGTTTCCGAGGAGAAGCAGTTCAAAAATTTTCACATTTTTGCCTCGGCGAAGCTATACTAAATAGAATGTAATATTTCCAAGTTCATTTGTAAGATCTCATTGATATCTATCAGTATGCCAAAAATTGTTCAAATATTCCAAGTGGTTAAGTCAGTATCACCAATTTTCACAACAGGGTTACGGACGGACAGACAGACAGACCATATATGGCTTGGCGACCATTTTGGTCATGTGACCTGGACCCCATGAGCAAATTTTGGTTTCCCCCGTCCCATAGAGGCTTCATATGAAATTTTTATTTCAATCGGCCCAACGGTTTCCAAGGAGAAGCAGTTCGAAAATTTTCACATTATTCGCCTCGGCGAGGCTATACTATATGCAATGTAATATTTCGCAATTTCATTGGTTAGATCTCATTGATATCTATCAGTATGCCAAAATTTATTTAAATATTCCAAGCGGTTAAGTCACTATCACCAATTTTCAAAACGGGTTACGGACGGACCCAAAGAAGGTCAAGGTCAACCCAGGGTCACCATTTTAGCAATTTATGATGGGCCTACGTCCCAGATGCTATTTTTCAAGTTTCGTGGAAATCTGCCCGGGTGGTTCTGGAGAAGACTATTTATGAAGGGTTTTTACCATATATGGCTTGGCGGCCATTTTGGTCATGTGAGCTGGACCCCATGAGCAAATTTTGGTTTCCCTATCCAATAGAGGCTCCATATGAAATTTGACTTAAATCGGCCCAACGATTTCCGAGGAGAAGCAGTTCAAAAATGTTCACATTTTTTGCCTCGGCGAGGCTATACTAAATGGAATGTAATATTTCGCAAGCCCATTGGTTAGATCTCATTGATATCTATCAGTATGCCAAAAATTGTTTAAATATTCCAAGCGGTTAAGTCACTATCACCAATTTTCACCAACGGGTTACGGACTGACAGACAGACCATATATGGCTTGGCGGCCATTTTGGTCATGTGACCTGGACCCCATGAGCACATTTTGGTTTCCCCCAGCCCATAGAGGCTCCATATGAAATTTGACTTCAATCGGCCCAACGGTTTCCGAGGAGAAGCAGTTCAAAAATTTTCACATTTTTTGCCATGGCGAGGCTATACTAAATGGAATGTAATATTTCGCAAGCTCATTGGTTAGATCTCATTGATATCTATCAGTATGCCAAAAATTGTTTAAATATTCCAAGCGGTTAAGTCACTATCACCAATTTTCACAAACGGGTTACGGATGGACGGACACACTGACAGAATGACAGAATGACACGGTGATTTTAGGGCACTCTTAGAAATCAACCGACTTCAGTCGGTAGCTTTTTCTGCGGGTCGTGCAATTAGTCTTAATTTTAGGTGGTCTTAATAGCTGAATTTCACTGTATATGTGAAGTGGAATTTATGTAAACTCTTACCCTGTTTCCCGAATACTGTGCACACTTGTGCTGTAATCGATTCATAACCAACTTTATCGTCATTTCTCATGTCAAAAGGACGCCAGCGGGTATACGTTGCCCCGTGTAGATATGCTCGAATCCCTCTTACTGAAATAGCCTCGCCGAGGTCCACTGTCCACCATCCACTCACTGTATCCCCAGGTCTGTAGACTTCTCTACTACCATCAAGGCTTACCGAGATCTCGTTTATACTTGGCATACCAACTTTAATGTGTGCATTTAAACATTTATGTCCTTTAGCTAAAGCTTCTTAAAGGAGAATTTGTACACATCACGCTGACATGTCCGGGTAATGAAACCCCCTTTAGACACACTTTGTATAGAGAAAATGTGTTTACAGGGATATACGTTATATTCTAAAGTACTGGTGGGACGATTATCTCTGCGTGTAGGCCGGGAAAAGAGTCCTGGACTGCGGCTTAAACTGTCTCGTTTAACCCTTTAATTTCAGTTTTAGCCGCTTTGAAAAAAGTGTAGACCCTGATCATACTTAGCATTCCGCGGCGTCTGATCTGGGTCTACATTGTTTGCCAAGCATAGGCTATGATTCCAGTCCAGATACTATAGTTGACCCTCTTCCACAACACTCTGACCTCATAGCGATATTTTCTTAAAATATCCGTTACCTTGATTTTCGACAAGTCAGGTGATAGCCCCGTGGACTGTAGCACTGAAAAGTTTCTATTCTAAGTAACTTTAGGTCGATTGATAACGAATCGACCCAAAACGATTCATCTTAACATGCCACGAGCACACCAACTTATGTTTGTTACAGAAATAAGAAAAAACACGTGTGTAACAAATTTACATTAGAAAATGTCATTCTCTCACGTGTGTATTTTCTTATTGCATCAAACATTCACTATAAATATAATAAACATCCTACAAGCATCAACCCTAATGAAATGTTTCTCGTTTACAAGCACTGGCACTAAATGAAATGTTTCTCGTTTACAAGCACCAACCCTAAATGAAATGTTTCCCCAATACAAGCACCAACCCAAAATGAAATGTTTCCACAATACAAGCATCAAACCCTAAATGAAATGTTTCCCCAATAAAAGCATCAACCTTAAATGAAATGTTTCTCCAATACAAGCATCAATCCTAAATGAAATGTTTCCACAATACAGACAACAAACCCTAAATAAAATGTTTCCCCAATACAAGCATCAACCCTAAATGAAATGTTTCCACAAAACAAGCACCAAATCCTAAATGAAATGTTTCCCCAATACAAGCACCAACCCAAAATGAAATGTTTCCACAAATACAAGCATCAAACCCTAAATGAAATGTTTCCCCAATACAAGCATCAACCCTTAATGAAATGTTTCCATAATACAAGCACCAAACCCTAAATGAAATGTTTCCCCATTACAAGCACCAAACCCTAAATGAAATGTTTCTCCATTACGAGCATCAAACTCAAATGAAATGTTTCTCCAATACAAGCATCAAACCCTAAATGAAATGTTTCCCCAATACAAGCACCGAACCCTAAATGAAATTTTATCCCAATACAAGCATCAAACCTAAATGAAATGTTTCTGCAATACAAGCACCAACCCTGAATAAAATGTTTCTCCAATACAAACACCAACCCTAAATGGAATGCTTCTCCAATACAAGCATCAATCCTAAATGGAATGTTTTTTCCAATACAAGCATTAACCCTAGATGGAATGTTTCTCCAGTACAAGCCCAAACCCTAAATGGAATGTTTCTCCAATACAAGCACCAGCCCTTAATGAAATGTTTCTCCAATACAAGCACCAACCCTAAATGGAATGTTTCTCCAATACAAGCACCAACCCTAATTGAAAAGTTCCCAAATACAAGCATCAATCCTAAATAGGATGTTTCTCCAATACAAGCATTAACCCTAAATGGAATGTTTCTCCAATACAAGCATTAACCAGAAATGGAATGTTTCACCAATACAAGCACCAACACTAAACATAATGTTTCTCCAATACAAGCACCAACCCTAAATAGAATGTTTCTCCAATACAAGCATTAACCCTAAATGGAATATTTCTCCATGACAAGCACCAACCCTAAATGGAATGTTTTTCCAATACAAGCACCAACCCTAAACGGAATGTTTTTCAAATGCAAGCATTTACCCTAAATTGAAATGTTTACCTAATACAAGCATTAACCCTAAATGGAATGTTTCTCCAATACAAGCACCAACCCTAAATGAAATGTTTCCCCAAATATAAGCATCAACCCTAAATGGGCTGTTTCTCAAATACAAGCATTAACCCTAAACGGAATGTTTCTCCAATACAAGCATCAACCAAAAATGGAATGTTTCTCCAATACAAGCACCAACCCTAAATGGAATGTTTCTCCAATACAAGCATTAACCCTAAATGGAATGTTTCTCTAATACAAGCACCAACCCTAAATGGAATGTTTCTCCAATACAAGCACCAACCCTAAATGGAATGTTTCTCAAGTGCAAGCATTAACCCTAAATGGAATGTTTCCTCAATACAAGCATCAACCCCAATTGGAAATTGAATGTTTCTCCAATACAAGCACCAACAATAAATGAAAAGTTTCTCCAATACAAGTACCAACACTAAATGAAATGTTGCTCCAATATAAGCACCGACCCTAAAGAAATGTTTCTCCAATACAAGCATCAACTCTAAATGAAATTTTTCTCCATCACAAGTATCGACCCTAAAAGAAATGTTTGTCCAATAGAAGAATCAACAGCAAATTAAATGTTTCTAAATCCGAGAATGTTTAAGAACACATATCACATACACTCGCACACATCCAGAATCAGCATTGACATATTTTATCAATATACAATTTTTAATCTTAGAATTGAGTCAGCGCATGACAAAACCTACAATTAAACATGTGCGCCCAACAAAGACTCAGATCAGTCTGAGCATCAACGCAGTGTGATCAGAGTCTTCGTTGTGCGCTCGAATGATAGCTAAGGGCCCAATGCTCCCTTCATGCAGCAAGATAAATCTCTGGTCA